>CM065724.1:27271127-27273627 GCA_033310375.1 Conus canariensis
GCGAGGGCTGTCAGCTGCTCTGTGAATTGACTGACATTGAACAGATTCTCAAGGACCCTGGGTGCTGGCTGAACAAGTCATTTCAGACAAAGATACACCCAGACGGGGAGAAAAGCGGTGTGGAAAGTATGTCTACAAACACTTGAGAAAGACAAAGTTTCACGGAAAGAAAACAAGATTCCCTTTGAAGATACGATCGAAATGATAATCAATATGGGGAACGTAGATTCCAAGCACGAGGCAAAATGATAGAAATAACTGAATACCAAAGCCAGTTTGTTTTTTTTTACACTATTCCGCGATATTTACCTGCGATAGAGAGATGGGTGGGAAAAGAGGGGGGGGGGGTGCAATTCTTGCAAGAAATTACCCCATGAAGAAATTAAATCCATTTCAGAAGAATATAGGGGCAGGATGTCCATAACATTGAACAATATGCAACTACAGTAACTTTGACTATTCCCCAAAAGCTAGCCAACTTGAAAGTGAGTGTCTTTGTCTTATATCGACGAAAGTGAAAGTGAGCTACTTTATAGTGGATTATAGTTCTGACGTTGGTGGGATCCCTGATGACCCCAAACACGTACCTCCAGCAACACGAGCAGTAAGCAAAGCCAAGGGACTGTAAAACGTCTGCCTTGAGAACACCACCTTCCCTTCCTTTTCACACAAAATAGGTCATCCTGCGAAAAGCCGGATCGAGGAAAGTGGACCGACTTAGAGTTTTATTTCAAGTTAGTCCTCCCTAATGTCTAGTGACTAATCTGGCCGAAAAGCGTGTTATTAGGGCTGGGTCTCTGGTGAGGAGGGAACGGGACAGGGGAGAAGACTAGTGCTTTGAGACAAAGAGAACGCGGTAACAGGCTGTAATGCTGTCTGAAAGGTTTGTCCCGGCAGCAGACAAGCTAGGTCAAGTCAAAACATTTGTTACTACAGAAACAACAGAAAATGAATTGTAAACCTGTTGACACACAAGAGAGAGAGAGAGAGAGAGAGAGAGAGAGAGAGAGAGAGAGAGAGAGAGAGAGGAGATTTTTTTCTAACTTACAAGAATAAACACTGATGTGCATCCAGTCCTTGCCCCGAGAAGCGTACAGCGAGACCTTTGTTCCGCTTCAATGCCGCTCATGGTGTATAAATTGCACACCTTTTTAATCAGAAGCGAAGCGCATTTCATCTAATAATGATAATGGCATATCATTTATAAAGCGCCTTGCCAAAGATTCTAGGCGCTGACAACACACACTCTCATGTACGCAACGGGCTGCCTGCCTGGGTAGCGCCGACTGAAGAGCTGCCTGCCGGCGCTTCATTCAATCGTTCCCCGTGTCATTCAGTCAGTATCGTTCAATATCGTTCACTGAATTTCCTTTCTTTCTTCATTCTTTCCATTTCTCACGCACGATGCATGCTATGTGTAACGCGTCATCCATACCAACGGCTAAACTGGCCTTCTCTTCCGAAAGTTGGTGATGGAATTTTACGTGTGTGCAAGATTCTATGCGTGCGTTGACACACGGAACCTCGATTTATAGTCTCATTCGAAGGACTTTTTGGGAAATAGAGTCAATGTTGACTTCGAAGGAAAAATTCCCCTGTACCGAAACGGCCCGGCGGAGATACGAACCCGCAACCCGAGGATCACCAAGATCATTAAGTTCGGCGCTCTACCAACTGAGCTATTCCGGCCATTTGAACTGGCCCTATGTTTACCTCTGATGTTTTCGCCGGTCGTCCCTTATCCTTGTCTCGTTTCTCTTTCTCTCAAACCTCCAGTTTCCCTCCGCCCTCCCTTACCCCCTGTCAGGCTCCTTTTCTCCTTCATACGATCAAATTACTGTGTGTTACACTACTTTATCTGTATGCATTGCTCACATGATTCCGGGTGCCTTCCCATCATATTTCCCCCATCTACCTCTCCCACCTCTTCCTGCTCGCTCAACCACGCCCCCTCCATTTTTGGAGGGGGTAGAGGGTAAGGGCTTTACAGATATTTGTATGTGAGCTGCGACAGACTGTTTTCCCTCGGAAATATACAGTTATCCCCCTTATCCCTCCATACTAGGTGTAGCAACCTAACCTGGGGTCAGATCTTAGCTAGCCGCTTAAATCGACCAACCTTCCACCCCCACATCCCCCACACCCCCACACCCCGTTCCCCACTTTCATCTGCGCCCTACCTACACCCCAACCTCTCTTCCTTTTAGCATAAGCTTAGGTTCCTTATGTGCTTGCATTACTCATAAACCACATCGCTTTAACACATGGACGACTGACTCTCTCTCTCTCTCTCTCTCTCTCTCTCTGTGTGTGTGTGTGTGTGTGTGTGTGCGTGCGTGCGTGAGTGCGTGCGTGCGTGCGTGCGTGCGTGCGTGCGTGCGTGCGTGCGTGCGTGCGTGTGTGTGTGTGTGTGTGCGTGCGTGCGTGAGTGCGTGCGTGAGTGCGTGCGTGCGTGCGTGCGTGCGTGCGTGCGTGTGTGTGTGTGTGTGTGTGGTGTGTG
>CM065724.1:27278627-27286127 GCA_033310375.1 Conus canariensis
ACTGGGGCAACTTCTCTTCTTTTTTGTTTCACGTTGACAACCCAAGGGGATAGTTGGCTTTGTGGATAATCGGTCAGACTCTAGTTCCATGACCTAGTTGCAAAGTGAAGCGACTGCAGGTGGGAATCTAAATCATTATCATTATTATCATTCATATCAGTATCATTATTATCACCGTTACTACCTCGACTCTCACATTGCCTCCTTCCTCACAACCTCGTTTTCTTTCAACGCCCATCTTGCGCCGAACTGGATGAAGATAGGTGATTGCTCGTTCATTTTCTTTTTTCCTGAGTATTGTGTATCTTGCCTGAAGAAGACCTAAAGGGTCGAAACGCGTCGTGTTTTGTCTTGTGATTCGTTTGTCTACGTTTTTCGGCGGAGCTTTATCAACAGTTTTTCAATCTTGTTCCATGATCAGGGTTCGAATCCTAACATTTGATCGCCTGTGCAGACTCTGGATCTGTTTCGGATAACGCTGTGAACAGAGGCCCACTGCACGAAATCGTGCATGAAACATTTGGCACGCACATTAAAATCCCATTTCGTCTTCGGGTGAAGCAGGCGAAAACAGAATTACTGGCCCACCAAAAGGACGGAACAAAAAATATACGCGTTTCGGCCTATTGGGTCTTCTTCTGGTAGGACAAATCACATCTAAAACAATGAAAACAAAGGGCAAACAGTCATTTCTCTCTTCGATCTGGGTAAAAAAAAATGGAGAGTAGGCCACAATGTGCTGGTGATATGAGTAATACAAAAATAAACCACATGCATATTGATATAGTGTTTAGATATCACCTCCAATGACGGAATGTGGTGATCTTAATGGTGACATTAACAACCGTCACAAACACAAAAAATCTCAGCAATGCTCAAACTTGGAGTTTCTGGAGAGAGAGAGAGAAGAGAGAGAGAGAGAGAGAGAGAGAGAGAGAGAGAGAGAGAAGAAGAAGAGAAGACACATACACACGCTCACAGAGATAAACGCACAAAGAGAGAGAGGGGGGAGGGAGAGAGAGGGAGAGAGAGGCAGACAGATGTGGTTGGTCAGCCAGGTTAAACCAGAACTGAAAAATATGCGAAGAAAAACAGTGATTCAGATTAATTCATGCAGAATCTGACTCCCTGAACTCCTTTGACCTATATATGTCCACGCATCGGTCCAAAGACAGGAGAAAATGTGCGCATGATTTCCCCGGAGAGATGGTCCTTTCTGCTTACAAAAACACACCACTAAAGAAACTACCGACAAGAGACATGACTTATTCATGAGATTCACGTGCCAAACGTTTTGTATGCCAGCGTGCACGCGTAGGGAGGGGGGAGAGAAGAGCTCTGCATTGTGTGTGTGTGTGTGTGTGTGTGTGTGTGTGTGGTGTGTGTGTGTGTGTGTTGTGTGTGTGCGTGCGCGCGCGTGCGTGCTATCAAACTTTTATATTTGCTTTTCTCTAGGCAGTTACAAACACTAGCAGAGCTAAACTCTCCAGAACTGTGGATATTGACGAAGACTTTCCATCCTTTCCTGTATGAATGTGTCAGTCAACAAAGGTCGTACGTCCGTGATTAAAGCTTTTCAGCAATATTTTCATAGCTGACATTTTCTGAAAAATGGTGAGATAATTTATTGCAAATTAGACTGTTACTCATATAAGCCCGTTTAATATCATACATACCAAAAAGAGTATGTGATATAAATAATTTTTTACAATATAGACAACAGTCTGGCCATATACATAGATAGAAGTAGGAAGGTAGGTAGGTTGGGAGGTGTGTGTGTGGGTGGGTGGGTGGTTGGGTAAGTAGGTAGGTAGGTAGATAGATAGATGGGATAACAGATGGATGGAGATAGAAAGAGAGAGAGTGAGTGAGTGAGAGACACATAGATAGATATATGTGTGTGTGTGTGTGTGTGTGTGTGTGTGTGTGTGTGTGTGTGTGTGTGTGTGTGTGAATGAATGAACAAGGTATAGAGCAAAGTTGGAGTTTATCATTTTTGTTAGTAATTAAGGAACTTAACCCACAAGACAGAAAAGCAGCAAATTCTGTAGGAAGGGGATTTTTTTTACGTTCATTACCATCTGGGTGTGCATACACTCATGCATTGTTACATACAACACACAGTGATAAATCGTATCTGAATGACGTGGATATGCCTGCATGTAATGTAATGTAATATAAAAGGATATTTATAAAGCGCTTTACCTCACGAGAGCCCAAAGCGCATATTACAGAAAAACATGATAAAATTACAATTCTAATTCAAAGCGCGCGCACACACACACACACACACACACACACACACACACACACACACACACACACACACACACACACACAGCCGAAAAAAAACCCAAAAAACTCACACACGCAGACAGACGAGCGCGCTCAACATCAACAAACACGCGCACAGTGGTAAGTGGATATCATTAGTCAATCCGAGGGAAAAGATGTGTCTTTAGGGAGGTTTTAAAAGTCTCTAAAGAGTCCGTGTTACGCAGAGAAGAAGGGAGACTATTCCACAGAGCAGGTGCCTGGTAAGAGAAAGATGGTTGGCCTGAAGTTTTCAGGCGAGCGGAGGGAAGCCGAAGCAGGCGAGAATCGGTGGATGAGCGTAAGCTGCGAGACGGAACATAGAGATGGGGGAGGTCAGAGAGGTAGGAGGGAGCCAGATTATTCAGTGATTTGAAAACCAGGAGGAGAACTTTAAAGTCAATGCGAGACTGAAATGGGAGCCAGTGTAAAGATGACAGAATTGGTGATATGTGATCAGATCTAGAGGAGCGGGAGATCAGGCGGGCGGCATTGTTCTGAACTTTTTGAAGTTTAGAGATGAGTGTTAAGGGACAACCGGCAAGGAGGGAGTTACAATAGTCGAGCCGAGACAGGACAAAAGCACAGATTAGAGTCTTCAGGGCATTTTGAGTGAGGAAGCGGCGAACTGAGCTAATTCTACGAAGTTCAAGGTAGCAGGACTTGCACACATTAGAGATATGTTGTTTGAAAGAGAGAGTTTGGTCGAGTGTAACGCCGAGGTTACGAACAGACACTGATAGCTTTATCTCGTTTCCATCAACGTTTATAGAACTAGGGAGAGACTGAGTTCTAATAGTGTCCATGTTTTGTATACAGGAAATGTGACTGTATCCTTCTCTGTGTAGTGTGGGTGTGCAAACATCCATACTTCTTTCATCTATTACTTCTTATAAAATGTGGCTGTGTTTACTCCCGTAGCACACAGACAGGCTTCTCTCTCTCTCTCTCTCTCTCTTCTCTCTTCTCTCTCTCTCCTCTCTGTATGTGTGTGTGTGTTTGTGTGTGTGTGTGTGTGTGTGTGTGTGTGTGTGTGTCTGTGTCTGTGTGTCTGTGTGTATGTGTGTGTGTGTGTGGTATAGGAGATTGTGTGTGTGTGTGTGTGTGGTGTGTGTGCGTGCATGCATGCGTGTGTGTGTGTGTGTGTGTGTGTGTGTGTGTGTGTGTGTGTGTGTGTGTGTGTGTGTGTGTGTGTTTTACTCAATTGCAAAAACGTTTATTCAGTTTGAAAGAAGTACAAATGAAAAAAAAGCATGAATATGGAACAACAATAAATGGCAAAATGAACAGTAAATCCTGTCTACATATATATACATATTATCAAACGACACTAAAATGATGAATTGATCGGCAAAAATCTGTTATACACATATCATAAAACTAGCACAACATCGTACTTCGGCTACTATGTCACAGAGCAACTTTCTTTTTTTTTAAGTGTTGTCTTTTTTATCAACAGAGAGAGAGAGAGAGAGAGGGGGGGGGGAGGAGAAGGGAGAAAGGCACAGACAAACATAGACCGAGACAGAGACCCAGAGCGAGCCTTGTTTAGTCAGCCTGGTTACATAAAAAAAAAAAAAAACAGGGAAGAAAAAAAGTGATTTCGATTCATGTAGTGTCTGAGTTCATCTGTTTCTTTGACCTACAAACCTCTGCACTTCTTTGACCTATATATGTCCGCGCATCTGTCAGAGGACATAAGAAAATGTGCGCATGATTTCCCCGGAGAGATGGTCCTTTCTGCTTACAAAAACACACCGCTAAAGAAACTACCGACAACAGACATGACTTATTCATGAGATTCACGTGCCAAACGTTTTGTATGCCAGTGAGCGCACGTGAAGGAGGGGGAAGGCGGGTATAGGAGATGGTGTTGTGTGTGTGTGTGTGTGTGTGTGTGTGTGAGTGTGTGTGAGTGTGTGTGAGTGTGTGTGTGTGTGTGTGTGTGTGTGTCTGTCTGTCTGTCTCTGTCTGTCTGTGTGTATGTGTGTATGTGTGTGGCATAGGAGATCGTGTGTGTGTGTGTGTGTGTGTGTGTGTGTGTGTGTGTGTGTGTGTGTGTGTGTGAGTGTGTGTGTGTGTGTCTGTGTGTATGCGTGTGGTATAGGAGATTGTGTGTGTGTGTGTGTGTGTGTGTGTGTGTGTGCGTGCGTGCGTGTGTGCGTGCGTGCGTGCGTGTGTATGTATGTGTGTGTGTGTGTGTGTGTGTGTGTGGGCGTGTGAGTGTGTGTCAATATGTACTTTTGTTTGTAGGTGTTTGGTACTTATTGCAATACTTACCTTCTTATTGGTTTCATTTATGTTTGAGCGTGTATCAGTATGCACTCTTGTTTGTAGGTGTATGGTACTTATTGCAGTATTTACCTTCTTATTGGTTTCATTCGTTTTCTTTGACCTTTTCGTATTTGTAAGCGCTTAGGGTTTATGTAAGATTAAGCGCCATAGATAATCATTTTTATCATTATTATTATAGATAGATAGATGTGTGTGTGCGTATGTATGTGTGAGTGCGTGAGTGTGTGTGTGTGTGTGTGTGTGTGTGTGTGTGTGTGTGTGTGTGTGTGTGTGTGTGTGTATGTGTGTGTGTGTGTGTGTGTGTGTGGTAGACCTCGATTCCTACACAGAAACCTTGTTTGCACTCAAATCCTAATTCTTAATCAAGAGCTTATAATGATGCCAGTACTACCATTTGTTTGCAAAATCAACATAATTCATATTCATATTTGCAATGCATTTGTTTCTATTTGATATTCGCATTTTAAATATTTCCTAAAGGTGGGAAGCACCTTTTCAGCTCTGTCTGTAGAGAAAGAAAACTTTGAAATAAACCGAAATATTGCCATTATCTCATGGGTGTTTTGTGGCTTCTATTTTTCATCTTCCAAAGAAAACTTTGCAGAGATTATAATGTAATCGAATATGAAGTGAGTTTTTACTGTTTTATTTTTTTTTCTTTATTTTTGTAAATAAAGAGCTTATACTGGGACAGAAGTTTTCCACAAAATGATGATAGCCTTGAAAATTCTGCCAGGATGATCAATGAACATGCAGGTTCCGATGATGTGGATACGATAACAACAACGGCGACAACAACAACCAAGCAAACAAACAAACAAACAATATATGTCAAGAATTTGCCTTTGTGACAGCATAAAGCCAAAATGGAATCGTGGCACTAAATGAGGGAAACTCCAAAATAAAGCGTCAAATTAAACATACATCGCCCATCACGTAAACAGGAGTTGAGGAGGACGGTTTGGCAACAAGTCGTTGCTAAAACGCACGCGTATGGACCAGGAAGTCGGTTTTGGTTTCAATGTACGACTCGCTCGCAACATATTTGCAATGCCCTTGTCACCCTTGAGTGAAGCTGAAATAAGTCACAGACAGCCTTCCATCCACTTTCCACCTCCTCCCTCCCATCTCCCCCCCCCCCCCCCCCCCCCCCCATCTTCCCTGTCATTGCATGTGCATTGTGTCATTATAATCACTGCCAAGCTGAAAAGAACACCTGTGACCGATACAAACTGAGTTACACCATTTAAGCAAAGATAGTACAGTACTGGCATGCGTTTCTTGAAGTCCTTATCCTGTCTGAGTTTGGTCATCCCTGTATGACAATGATACACATATGATATGAGTCAAAATGGCAAAGATGTCCGTTTTTCATAATTAGTTTTGAAGTGGTGTTGGCTTCAGGTATAGCAACACATAGGTTATGAAATTGAATTCTATAAACAGGACAATAACATTTTTTTTTTTCCCTAATACGTAAGTGCTTTCGGTTTGTTTATTACAGACATCGGTACTTTTCCGTCAGTTCTCCCACGCAAATCTAGACAATGAGTGAAGAGGAAACTGAACTGTCCCTGCAGGGCAGAAAAAAAACACACATAAAATCATGAGGATCTCTGCCCCCTTCCTCTGCCGATACTGCTAGGTTAAAGAAGGTGTCCTCCTGAGAGTCAACGTCCTGTGAAGAATCACGCCTTCTATAAGTACTCAAGATGAATGTGTTTACAGCAGGGGTCTTGGATGTGAATACATGCAATATATATATGCATAAGTATATAAATGAAATATATATGCCCACACACACACACACACACACACACACACACACACACACACACACACACACACACACACACACACACACACATATATATATATATATATATATATATATATATATAAAACAAAGAGACAAATAAAGCAGACATTACATGAATGTGGACGTCAAATCCCATGCCATTTTACGTAGAAGGGAAGGCCATCGTTTGCTGATGAAACTGATCACACACACACACACACACACACACACACACGCGCGCGCGCAAGCACGCACACGCATACATACACACACACACACACCCACACACACACACACACACACACACACACACACACACACACACACACACACACACTCACACACACACACACACACACACACCACACACACACACACACACACACACACACACAACACACACACACACACGTGCACACATCATATCTACACGCACGCTGACGTGTTTAGACATCATTTTTCAGAACAGAACATGGCTTCCTTGATGGCGGGATTAAAAACGGTCTAGTACACAGTTATCTGATCGATATCGAATCTTGATCATTCTAACTGAGGTTTGGAAACCAAAAAAAAAAAGGAGAAGAAGAACGAGAATATGAACAAGAAGGAAAAAAATAACAAGAAAAATAACGAGAAAATGTAGTAAAGAGAAACAGAAGAACAGCAGGAAAAAGAAGAAGACGAGGATGCTGGGGAGAAGAAAGAAACAAGAGAGAGAAGAAGAAAAAGACGAATGGAAACAAAAACAAGTACAAGATAAAGAATAAGAGGAGGAGGAAGAAGAAACAAGAAGAAATTCGAGGACGAGGAGGAGGAGGACCAGGAGAAGGAGGAAGAGGAGACGGAGGAAGAGGAGGAGGAAGAGGAGAGTGAAGGAGGAGAGGGAAGCGGAGGAGGAGGAGGAGGGGGAGGAGGAGGAGGAGGAGGAGAAGGAGGAGACAATCGGTTGTAACCGTCTTCCTGGAGAGGGCCACTCCAACCTCATGTACTGAAACCCGTACATGTGAAACATCATGTGACATTATAGAGCCAATAGTAACGGACTGATGCACTGAGCTGCATCATGTACTCTATTGGGGGTTGGGGAGGTGGGG
>CM065724.1:27293627-27298627 GCA_033310375.1 Conus canariensis
ACTTGTCAGTACTGAATCCTTTGCCGTACACTCGCCAAGACCCAAGACGTGGGGATGCAAATTGAAACCGAGGTTACCGCAAGTGCATCACTGTAAAGTCTGAGAATTGTATACTTTTTATGCTGACAAGTGGATATGAGGACGATGAAAAAGAGAATTAGGATTCGAGTTCTAGTCTGGGATTTTATAGCTAGGTTGTACTGACGCTACCTTTCGTAATATATTCCGCCGTCTGCCAGTTCCAAGGGACATAAATTTTTATAGCATTGGTCACCGACACTTTAAGAGATGCATTCATGGGATGAATGAACAGCAATTGTGTTGCTCCAGTATTTCCTTTAGAGAGCAGAGCACAGTCAACTCTGGGTAGGTGCATGTCGGAATCAAAGATCCCCACAAATAATTATCCTGCTGGGACTCGAACCTACAACTTTTCAGCTCACAACCAGTGATGTTAATATGCTGCACTCTAGTGGATGATATGAGTTTGAACTTGTGTGTGTGTGTGTGTGTGTGTGTGTGTGTGTGTGTGTGTGTGTGTGTGTGTGTGTGTGTGTGTGTGTGTGTGTGTGTGCGTGTGTGTGTGTGTGTGTGTGTGTGTGTGTGTGTGTGCGTGTGTGTGTGAGTGTGTGTGTGTGTGTGTGTGTTGTGTGTGTGTGTGTGTGTGTGTGTGTGTGTGTGTGTGTGTGTGTGTGTGTGTGTGTGTGTGTGTGTGTGTGTGTGTGTGTATGAAACCTGCACTATCCTTCGGGAAGTTTCAGCAACACCATCACAGGTGCATTGATGAAGTGGACAAATCTATGGTTGCAGGACGCCCATTCGACCCCACGCCATATTCAAAAACTTTGACAAATGCCAGCTTAAACCGAAACATCCCACAAGCTATGCTTTCTTATTGATTTGACCCCAGTGATTTGCCAGCACGTAACGTGAGCCGTTATCCCACAGCGGTTGGTCCTGGGTTTCCTCCCTTAGCAGCCTGCAGTCATTCAACTCATGACCTTATGAATAAACAGTCCAAGGGCATTGGACTACGTCTGGGAAAGGTCAGGAGAATCAGGTTACGTTGTTTATAGCCCGGACGACCACGATGGCCACAGGGGAGGTCATGCGCTTTTACCGTTATTATATCAGGAAGCAGGGGGTCCTTTGATCAGGAATAATGAAGAACAATCTAAGTATGGAAACAGTACATGTTATGCAGAGAGCAGCAAGTTCATCATTTCAAACCAGTCTTCAATGGCTTGGATATTTCTATAACCTCTGCTACTTTCCTTAAATCTCCTCTCTCTCTCTCTCTCTCTCTCTCTCTCTCTCTCTCTCTCTCTCTCTCTCTCTCTCTCTCTCTCTCAATGTTATGGAGAAAGCAAATTCATCATTTCAAACCAGTCTTCAATGGTTTAGATATTTCTATAACCTCTGCTACTTTCATTACATCTCTCTCTCTCTCTCTCTCTCTCTCTCTCTCTCTCTAAATGTTATGGAGAAAGCAAATTCATGATTTAAAATCAGTCTTCAATAGTTTGGATATTTATGTAACATCTGTTACTGACACAAAATCTCTCTCTTCTCTCTCTCTCTCTCTTCTCTCTCTCTCTCTTTCTCTCTCTCTCTCTCTCTCTCTCTCTCTCTCTCTCTCTCTCTCTCTCTCTCTCTCTCGCTCTCCATCTCTCTCTCTCCCCGTAATAAATGCAGCATAGCTGCGACCACACTACGCAACAAGTTACAAGCATATTCCGCTCTTAACGTCTGTCAAAGTCTCTCACAGCTGATCATGTTTCGACCAACTGAGCAGCAAAAGAAAAGGGCAAGAAAACGCAGAATGTTTGTAGAAATGTCAAGAGAGCAAACCTGTGCTGAAGAACTTCCCTAGAATGAATAGAGTAATGTGCAATCAATGGTTTCACGTCAGAACGAAACAGTGTGTTTAATTAACCGCAGAGGACTTTGACTTGAAGCTGGCGTCAGCTTTCCTCATAAACCAGATAACATGATCTTGTCTGACTGACACTGTTGTCTGTCTGTCTGTCTGTCTGTCTCTCTCTCTCTCTCTCTCTTCTCTCTCTCTCATTAAAAGAATTCATTCTCTCTCTCTCTCTCTCTCTCTCTCTCTCTCTCTCTCTCTATTAAAAGAATTCATTCTCTCTCTCTCTCTCTCTCTCTCTCTCTCTCTCTCTCTCTGTGTGTGTGTGTGTGTGTGTGTGTGTGTGTGTGTGTGTGTGTGTGTGTGTGTGTGTGTGTGTGCTAGTGTGTGTGTGTGTGGGTGGGTGTCTGTGTGTGTCTGTGTCCATGCATGCACGCGTGTGTGCTGTATATGTGTCTATTTGTATGTGTTTGTGCGTTCTGTGCATAACAACCGCATATCTACCCAAGTACACCCATCCTGTTTGTCCCTTGTTTCCCCTTGCCCGCCATTTTACCCTCCTAAGCTCCTGTTGAAGGATTCATGACATGAAACGTTTACATATTCAGAGATCGTCAGTAGACTTCCCACCACAAATTACCAAAACGTTTGGCCTTTTCTGTATGGAAGATCTGCAGTCAATGTGCCATTGTGCCTGCCTTTCCTTTCCCAATCTTTCTGTTCATATGTATCGTCAAATGGTTTTTACATTGTTGGAACGTAACGTATCTTGATATCCACAAACAAACAGTCTGTTTCAATAGAAGAAAATATCACTTTAATCTGTTTAAGTGTTTTAATTCTGTCTCTATCGAAACATCGTAACACTCTACGTCTTTCATACGTGAACAGTATTATCCGGAGAACCATCACAAAGCTCAGATAGGAACAAAATGTTTTATTTGTTTGCAATCAGTCGAAAGTGATGTTTGTTAAAAGCACAAAAATTCAGAATTCTAACTTATTTTTGTTTGGAATGCAGCATGTAGAGAACTGAATCTATACATTCCAGTGTAGAGCCAGTTCCAGTGATATTGCTGGCCGGCTGTTTCATTGTAGAGAACTGAATCTATAAATTCCAATGTAGAGCCAGTTCCAGTGATATTGCTGGCCGGCTGTTTCATTGTAGAGAACTGAATCTATAAATTCCAATGTAGAGCCAGTTCCAGTGATATTGCTGGCCGGCTGTTTCATTGTAGAGAACTGAATCTATAAATTCCAGTGTAGAGCCAGTTCCAGTGATATTGCTGGCCGGCTGTTTCATTGTAGAGAACTGAATCTATAAATTCTTGTGTAGAGCCAGTTCCAGTGATATTGCTGGCCGGCTGTTTTATTTCAGGAAATGGTAGGCCCCCTACAATTTAGACGAAAACATGGCTGACTTAGCGCCTGAAACGAAATTTAACGATATTTTAAAAACTCAGGAAGGACGCCATACAATCTGAAGTCTTTCGGTAAGTTTTCTTTTCAGCATCAGTACAGTGACCTATGATTCATTATCATTTGGCACATATGAGAAGAATTATATCTGGTGACACTAGATTTCTAACATCCTTTCTTCTTCTTCTTCTTCTTCTTCTTCTTCTTCTTCTTCTTCTTCTTCTTCTTCTTCTTCTTCCTCCTCCTCCTCCTCCTCCTCCTCCTCCTCTTCTTCTTCTTCTTCTTCTTCCTCTTCTTCATCCTCTGCTTCTTCTCCTCCTCCTTCCTTCTTCTTCTTCTTCTTCCTTTGCTGTTTGTTCTCTTTTTTTCCATTAATGCCACATGCCGTGTCTCTTTTCACAGACCTGCTCTACACATATTGATCATTTCCCCTGTGTGCACCTTGGTGACAAGTTTCATTTCAGGTTTCTAGGCAAGCGGCGAACAGAGCAATATGCAGATATATACTATAACCTCTTTGATGGCGAAACCCTGCCCGTCTGTCTGTCTGTCTGTCTGTCTGTCTGTCTGTCTCTGTCTGTCTGTCTGTCTGTCTGTCTTCTCTCTCTCTCTCTCTCTCTCTCTCTCTCTCTCTCTCTCTCTCTCTCTCTCACTCATGAATACAAAATGCTGGGCTGAAAACGGGACGGTCATAGATAAGGTCATCATTGCACTACTATAAAAAAGAAAGGTTAGACTTTGAACATGAGAACATAAAAATCATTTTGATAATATATACTGTTCAAAAAAAGTTAAGGACCAACATTGAGAATGCACAAGAACTTTTTAAAATTCACAAAAATTCAATTGTACCGCCTTTGTGGTCCAAACAAATTGAACCACACGCACAAATTGATAGTGAATGCGGCAACTGCAATTTTGTGGCACACATTTCTCACGCGCCTTGAAAAACACGTGTCGCGACTTGTCATTTTTGGAACAAATTGGGGTGAATTTCTGATGTGCTTGGGATCCGAGGAGCATGTGCTGAATCAAAATCATGTGAAGCACGAGCTAAATCAGGCTGTAGGTCATAAAGTATGCTCAACCAAATGTCTTTAAAAGCCACTGTACTGGCGAAAAATGCAATGCAATAGGATGCCTCCACGTCGAAGACTGAACGAGCTGGATCGAGGAAGAGCAATTGGATGGCTCCAAGAAGGAGTTGCAGTCCGGGAAGTGGCACGGAGACTTGGGGTATCACACTCTGTTGTTATCAGACTCAGACAACGCTTTCAAGACACAGGAAGAGTGCAAGAACGACCAAGCTCTGGTCGACCCAGAATAACAACATCACGAGAGGACCGATACATTGAAAGGCAGGCCACACAAGAAAGAACAGCAAGTGCAAACAACATCAGACGTCGCCTTAGAGATGCCACCAACACTGTTGTCAGTGATCAGACCATACGAAAGTGCCTACACGCCGCTAACCTCCGTGCTCGACGACCAGCCATAAGACCTCGTTTGACTAATGCCCACAGAGCAGCACGCCGAGTATGGTGCACGCAGCACGTGAGATGGACACATGAACAGTGGGCTAACGTGATGTTTACAGACGAGTCGCGGTTCTGCCTGGATCCCACCGATAGACGGAACAGGGTCTGGAGACGCCGTGGGGAGCCTTTTGCAGAAGAAGCTGTCCTGGAAAGGAACCGCTATGGTGGGGATCCGTTAT
>CM065724.1:27306127-27308627 GCA_033310375.1 Conus canariensis
GTGTGTGTGTGTGTGTGTGTGTGTGTGTGTGTGTGTGTGTGTGTGTGTGTTCTTTCTGCTTTCTTCATTTTTTTTTTGTCCCTTGATCGTTTGTTTAATGACTGGTATGAAAAGCCTTGCATCTGTCTTGCCATTTTGTTTATGCAATTCGTCTCCCGGGACAGTGGCCCACTTTACTTTGGATTTTGTTTAATTCTCTTTTCCGTGCTCTGTCAGTGACATGACCCTTGCACCACCCATTCCAGCTTCCCCCAAACACAGCCGCACTTGGGTGTATCCTGTCACAGTCCCTGAATAGGAAATCCACAGGAAGCAACAATTATCAGAAAGGAAACCCACCAGAGGAGACACTGCACTACTTCTGTGTTACTTCGGAAGCGTTCAGTGGTGCTTGAATTTAAACATACGAAAAACGCCACCTGTTATGCCATCCTTCTGACTGCAATAATTGCCTGTTACCGTGATAATGTTGATGGCACCACCACGCCCGCCTAGCAGCCATATATCCATTAACTTGCTAATACTGTAGACTTTCACACAAGCCCGGTAAACACGTAAAATCTTAACTGAGGTCGCCACGTGAGGACGATATCAAGAGCCGCAGAAATTCAAAATTTTTATGATGATCAGTTTGGATTAAGGTGGTGAAAATGATGCCACAGATTTCCGTGAGACCACATGAAGTGGCTTTAATCTATGCTTCTTTTCATAATGTCCGCCCACATCCACCCCCACTCCCCCTACCCCACCCGCCACACATTGACCAGGCCCAAGAGATTCAGATACCTGCACTCTCCTTTAGGAAGTTTGAGCAACGCAGTTACATGTGCATCGATTAAGAGAACAAGTCTCGACAGTGTGGTTCTAGTCAGCCCATCTGACCCCATGACATATTCAAAAACTTTGATATGCTTTTGGTGAGAATCGACCCTAAGATCTGTCAGCCAGGAACCTGAATCGCTAGACCACAGTGGCTGGCCCTGTTTTGCTCCGTTTTTTGCATCTGCAGCCTGCAGTCATTCAACTTATGACCTCATAAATAACACAGTGGTATCAGAATACGTGTTCAAAAGATCAGCAGAGTTGGGTTACGTTGTTTATAGCACAGATGACTACGATGGTCACATGGGAGGTCATGTGCTTTTACCGTTATTATAACAGGAAGCAGGGGGTCCTTTGATCAGGAATAATGAAGAACAATCTAAGTATGGAAACAATAGATGTCATGCAGAAAGCAAATTCATCATTTCAAACCAGCCTTCAATGGATTGGATATTTCTATAAGCTCCGCTACTTTCATTAAATCTCTCTCTCTCTCTCTCTCTCTCTCTCTCTCTCTCTCTCTCTCTCTCTCTCTCTCTCTCTCTCTCTCTCTCTCTCTCGAAATGTTATGAAGAAAGCAAATTCATCATTTCAAACCAGTCTTGAGTTGTTTGGATAGTTCTATAATCTCTGCCACTCTCATCTCTCTCTCTCTCTCTCTCTTCTCCCTCTCTCTCTCTCTCTCTCTCTCTCTCTCTCTCTCTCTCTCTCAAAACAAGTGTAGAACAACTACGACCACACTACGCAGTGAGTTACAAGCATATTCCACTCCGAGCATCTGTCAAAGTCTCTCACAGCTGATCATGTTTCGACCAACTCGGCAGCAAAAGAAAAGGGCAAGAAAACACAGAATGCCGGTAAAAATGTCAAGAGAACAAACCTGTGCTGAAGAACTTCCCTAAATGTGTGCAATCAATGGTTTCACGTCAGAACGAAACACAGTGTGTTTAATTAACGGCAGAAGACTTTGAGCTGTAGCTGGCATCAGCTTTCCTCGTAAACCAGATAACTTGATCTTGTCTGACTAACACTGTCCTTGTTTTTTTTGTTTTTTTAATTTTCTTCTCTCTCTCTCTCTCTCTCTCTCTCTCTCTCTCTCTCTCTCCTCTCTCTCTCTCTCTCTCTCTCTCTCTCTCTCTTCTGTCCATTTAACCCTCTGTCTTTGCGTCATCTGCCATTTTACCTTACTGAACTCCCGATGAAGGATTCATGACCAGAAACCTCTACATATTCAGAGATCGTCAGTCCATTTCTCACCTCAAGTTACCAAACGTTTTGGCCTTTTTCTGTATGTATGAAGGATCTGCAGTCAATGTGCTATTGTGCCTGCCTTTCCTTTTCCAGCCTTTCTGTTCATATGTATCGTCAAATTGTTCTTACATTGTTGAAACATCTTGATGACATATACAGGCAAACAAAATCTGTCTGAATAGAAGAAAAAATCGCAGTGATTTTTCAAGCGTTTTGATTATGTCTTTATCAAAACATTGTCACATTGTATGTCTTTCAAACATAGAACCATCACAAAGCTCAGACATGAACAAAATGTTTTAATCATTTCGTGATGTTTGTTTAAGGAGATGCGTGAATGGTGGGTATTTTTTGATGACTTGTGAGTTGATCTTAACGTAGTGACTGCCCTGATATGGCCCTTTGCGGTCGGCTGGGCTATAAGCAA
>CM065724.1:27313627-27331127 GCA_033310375.1 Conus canariensis
ATGGTGATGTCAATGCCAGTGGTAGTATCAATACTAGCAATAGTATTACTGAATAATACTGCTAACAACGATAGTGAAGGTTAAGGTAATGAAAGCATGATACAGAAATATATTTAGAAAATACAATTTTTATAATAATCAAATAAATAAATAAATGAAACATTAAAAATAATAATAAATTAAAAAATCAGTAAATAATAATAATAATAATAATTAAAAAAAATAATAAAAAATAATAATAATAATGATAATAAATGCATAAATAAGATAGCTATAAGTTGTGTGAGGTGAATAGTGGGAGATAAGGTAGTATGTGTGTGTGTGGTGGGAGGATATTATGGGCTGAGAAAGAAGTGGTGGGTTGGTACATGTTACTTTAAGGTGTAGATGCTATGAGGGTGGAGGGAAGAAGGGGATGGGTTTACGTACTAACTGGGGGAGGGGGAGGGGCAACATATTCACACCTATACACAATCTCTCTCTCTCTCTCTCTCTCTCCTCTCTCTCTCTCTCTCTCTCTCTCTCCCCCCCCCCCCCCCCCCCTTTCACGACCAACGATAAAGGAGCCAGCATTCTATTTATTATGTGTGTGTGTATGTGTGAGTGTGAGTGTGTGTGTGTGTGTGTGTGTGTGTGTGTGTGTGTGTGTGTGTGTGTGTGTGTGTTTCCATTTGTAATATCAGCCTTATTCATTGGTTACCCCCACCTCCACCCCCAGCAACCGCCATATCCACCAACACCCTACACACATCATTACTAGGGCAGGGGGAGGGGGGAGTAAGTCGATTGATGTAGCAAATGGAGAGACTCAGAGAGTGTAGGAAAAGGGAAGATGATGATAGCTGCAACCTATGTCTGAGGTAAACAGAGGGAGGTAGGGTGGTATGGGTGTGTGTAGGTGGGGGATATTTCAGGCTGGAGCTGCAGAGATGGAATGGTACATACTACTTTTGGACGTTGATGCCATGAGGGTGGACGGTGCCCAGTTTGGCAATGAGATGAGATTCCTGCATAAGGCGTTCCAAGCTGTCACTCTTAGATTGCCAAAGTGCCAAGACTTTGACATGGTTGATGTTGTGTTTGGGCATGGTTGAAGTGTAGAGCGACTGGTTTGGGCCGATGGTGGCGGATGTCGGCCAGGTGTTCAGAGATGCGCGTCTCAAGTGTGCGAGATGTCTCACCTACATAGATCTTACCGCACAGCTGACAGTGGATGGCATACACAATGTTGTGGCTCTGGCAGGAGAAAGTGCGTTTAATAGTGAAAGAGCCTGTGGGGCCATGTAGGATGGTGTCTGGTTTGGTGAGAGAGCAGATTTTGCAGTTGGGTTTTGAGCAGGGGAAAGTACCTGGTGGCTTAGGTGTTGAGATTTTGTTCAGCTTAGAGCGCACCAGTAGGTCGTTGAGGTTTTTGTCACGTTTGAAAGTGATCATTGGTGTGGTCTCAAAGGCAGGTTTATGGTTTTCTACTATGTGCCAGTTAGACTTCAGGATCCTGCAGATGGGCAGATTGTGAGGATGGAAGAGAAGGCAGGCAGTGGGTCTGTCTGTCTCTTTGGGAGGTTTAGTTTCCAGAGTAGATGTTCTGGATTTAGCTGCAGTGCGGCTGAGAGCATCACTGATGACGGCACTAGGGTATCCACGGTTGGTGAAAAAATCAGACATTTTGGCTGCTTGTATAGTGAAATCCTCTTCGCTAGAGCACAGTCTGCGTAGGCGAAGGAATTCAGAATATGGAATGCTATTTTTAGTGGACTGGTGGTGGGAAGATGTGTAGTCCAGGTATGAGCGCGCATCAGTAGGTTTGTAGAAGACTGAGGTTTGAAGCAGTCCATCTTTGAGGGAGATAGTGATGTCCAGGAAATTAACTGACTGTGAAATGGTGTAGGTCAGCTGGATGGATGGATGGAAGGTCTGTGCAAAGTTGAGGAAATTCTGGAGGTCATGTTCTGGCATGGATGTGGCTCCCAATCCATCATCTATGTATCTTTTGTAGAGCTCTGGTGTTGGGCCTGTGTAAGAGGTTAGTAGGCGGTGTTCTAGGTGTCCCATGAAGAGGCAGGCATAGGATGGTCCCATTTTGGTTCCCATAGCAACACCACTGATTTGTGAGAATGTGTGGTTGTTGAATTCAAAAGTATTGAGGGTGAGGACTAATTCTGCAAGTCTGACTAGTGTAGCTGTGGGAGGGTGTTGTTGGTTGGGGGGCCGTTTGTTAAGAAAGAATACACACAACCAGCTCATTCACAATCACTGCTACCAGATTAAGCAAGACAAGTTATCAAAATTACGAAACAAACACGAGGCAAACCCAGACCAGTTGAATCCCCCTACACACAAAACTGACCCTTCTATCACCCATGAGCAACACCGCCACCTTGTTCGCTGCATTCCTGATAATCTGACTCTCACCAATGATGAAAGATCAGTCCTGGCAAAAGGTCTGAAATTTATTCCCATTCAGCCTGCCACCAATAAATATCAAAACCACGTTGATGTTGAAAGATTCTTTAGAAAATTAAGATGGATGGCTGCACTTGACGGTGTGCCCAAGCCCCCTCTACCAGACAGCTCAGACATTTTTACCCACCTTTTTCGAACTCCAGTGCTTCGCCAGCCACCTCTTGACAAATCCACTGAAGTTGAACTCTACATCAAAAAGTGTAGAAAAGAAATCTCTCAAGTTAAATCCAAACCTGTCCGCAATTCCAACCTCTCACGGGATGAACAAAAAGCCCTTGAATCACTGAGACAAAACAAGACATTGTCATCAAACCAGCAGACAAGGGTGGTGCAGTGGTGGTCTGGGACAAACAGTTGTACATGAAAGAAGCACACAGACAACTGTCAGACACAAATTTCTATACACCACTCACAGCATCACCCCTCCCCCAACACCAGAAACTCATCTCAACCACAGTTAAACAAGAAATCAAACAAACAACTTACCGAAGACAGCCAAACTCCTCATAATGACAGACACCAAACAACCCACCTTCTACCTGCTCCCTAAAATACACAAAACCAATACTCCCGGCAGACCCATTGTATCTGCATGCAGCTGCCCTACAGAACACATTTCACAGTACTTAGACTCTCTCCTCCAACCCATAGTACAAGGCCTCCCCACATACCTCAAAGACACTACACACACACTCAACATGATTAATTCATACAACACAGATCCCACTTTCAAACCCAGCCTCCTCTTTACCCTTGATGTCGTCTCTCTCTACACTTCCATCCCTCATGCTGATGGACTGAAGGCCCTCGCATTCTTTCTTAACAAACGGCCCCCCAACCAACAACACCCTCCCACAGCTACACTGTCAGACTTGCAGAATTAGTCCTCACCCTCAATACTTTTGAATTCAACAACCACACATTCTCACAAATCAGTGGTGTTGCTATGGGAACCAAAATGGGACCATCCTATGCCTGCCTCTTCATGGGACACCTAGAACACCGCCTACTAACCTCTTACACAGGCCCAACACCAGAGCTCTACAAAAGATACATAGATGATGGATTGGGAGCCACATCCATGCCAGAACATGACCTCCAGAATTTCCTCAACTTTGCACAGACCTTCCATCCATCCATCCAGCTGACCTACACCATTTCACAGTCAGTTAATTTCCTGGACATCACTATCTCCCTCAAAGATGGACTGCTTCAAACCTCAGTCTTCTACAAACCTACTGATGCGCACTCATACCTGGACTACACATCTTCCCACCACCAGTCCACTAAAAATAGCATTCCATATTCTGAATTCCTTCGCCTACGCAGACTGTGCTCTAGCGAAGAGGATTTCACTATACAAGCAGCCAAAATGTCTGATTTTTTCACCAACCGTGGATACCCTAGTGCCGTCATCAGTGATGCTCTCAGCCGCACTGCAGCTAAATCCAGAACATCTACTCTGGAAACTAAACCTCCCAAAGAGACAGACAGACCCACTGCCTGCCTTCTCTTCCATCCTCACAATCTGCCCATCTGCAGGATCCTGAAGTCTAACTGGCACATAGTAGAAAATCATAAACCTGCCTTTGAGACCACACCAATGATCACTTTCAAACGTGACAAAAACTTCAACGACCTACTGGTGCGCTCTAAGCTGAACAAAATCTCAACACCTAAGCCACCAGGTACTTTCCCCTGCTCAAAACCCAACTGCAAAATCTGCTCTCTCACCAAACCAGACACCATCCTACATGGCCCCACAGGCTCTTTCACTATTAAACGCACTTTCTCCTGCCAGAGCCACAACATTGTGTATGCCATCCACTGTCAGCTGTGCGGTAAGATCTATGTAGGTGAGACATCTCGCACACTTGAGACGCGCATCTCTGAACACCTGGCCGACATCCGCCACCATCGGCCCAAACCAGTCGCTCTACACTTCAAACATGCCCAACACAACATCAACCATGTCAAAGTCTTGGCACTTTGGCAATCTAAGAGTGACAGCTTGGAACGCCTTATGCAGGAATCTCATCTCATTGCCAAACTGGGCACCGTCCACCCTCATGGCATCAACGTCCAAAAGTAGTATGTACCATTCCATCTCTGCAGCTCCAGCCTGAAATATCCCCCACCTACACACACCCATACCACCCTACCTCCCTCTGTTTACCTCAGACATAGGTTACAGCTTCATCATCTTCCCTTTTCCTACACTCTCTGAGTCTCTCCATTTGCTACATCAATCGACTTACTCCCCCCTCCCCCTGCCCTAGTAATGATGTGTGTAGGGGTGTTGGTGGATATGGCGGTTGCTGGGGGTGGAGGTGGGGGTAACCAATGAATAAGGCTGATATTACAAATGGAACACACACACACACACACACACACACACACACACCACACACACACACACACACACACACACTCACACTCACACATACACACACACATAATAAATAGAATGCTGGCTCCTTTATCGTTGGTCATGAAGGGGGGGGGAGGAGAGAGAGAGGAGAGAGAGAGAAGAAGAGAGATTGTGTATAGGTGTGAATATGTTGCCCCTCCCCCTCCCCCAGTTAGTACGTAAACCCATCCCCTTCTTCCCTCCACCCTCATAGCATCAACACCTTAAAGTAACATGTACCAACCCACCACTTCAATCTCAGCCCATAATATCCTCCCACCCACACACACACATACTACCTTATCTCCCACTATTCACCTCACACACAACTTATAGCTATCTTATTTATGCATTTATTATCATTATTATTTTTTTTTTAATTATTATTATTATTTACTGATTTTTAATTTATTATTATTTTTAATGTTTCATTTATTTATTTATTTGATTATTATAAAAATGTATTTTCTAAATATATTTCTGTATCATGCTTTCATTACCTTAACCTTCACTATCGTTGTTAGCAGTATCATTCAGTAATACTATTGCTAGTATTGATACTACCACTGGCATTGACATCACCATCGCCTTCGCCTCTGGGACTGTTGCCACGGCAACCCTGCTGTTTAAGAATCCTCTAACCCACTCTCCTTTCTCCCATACCCATACTTATTGACACTAAGATTGGTAGTAATCTTGTCCCTTTTTTTTTTTTTTTTTTTTCTCAGTATTTTGACCATTATTAGTATTCCTATCAGTAATATTATTATCTTCATTACGACTTTGACTCGCTCACTATTTCCCTTCCAGCAGCCTCGTTCTCATTCAACGCCTTCTTCCTTGCGCTGAACCCTGCGAAGTGATCTGAAGCGGTCAAAGCTAAGTGAATTTTCATTGTTTTATTCGTTAATGTCTCACCTGATGAAGACCTAAGAGGTCGAAACGCGTTGTGTTTCGTCTTGTGACTCGTTTGTCCACGTTCTCTGGGCGGTTCGCTAACATTTGTTTAAGATTTGATCATACAAAAGATTTATTTTCTCATCCAGGGAGATTGAAAGTCTAATCCATAGGCTTCGTTTAAATTCGTTTAAAACAAAATATTGCAAAGATTTCAAATGTATGTGTGGGGATTCTATAAGTGTCAATCATTTACTGATTCATTGTCCCAAAACAAAAGAGCTTTTTAATAAATCAGGTATTGAGGGTTTTGTTGATGGATCGACTCCTTTGTCACTATCAAGTATATTAAACAATTTTGCTACTCTTGAATCTATTTCTAAATGTTTATTAGGCTGTTCACTTAATATTTATCTTTAGCATTTGTGATTGTTACAGTTACAATTTTAGTTTAAGTTAAACGTTCTGATGAGCAGGATGGGGTGGAGGGTTATGATTATATTCCTTACGTACTACTTTAAAACTTACACTCCCTTACACTCCCTAAAAAATGCATCTCTCTCATTCCTTACATCAAGCTCACTCTACACTATAATATTGTCTGAATCACTCTTAGTGGAAGGACGTTAAACTGAAGAACAACAACAACACTCTGTGTGTGTGTGTGTGTGTGTGTGTGTGTGTGTGTGTGTGTGTGTGTGTGTGTGTGTGTGATAGAACCAGATCTTTCACCGCTTTGCCGAGTGCTTTTGCACCATAGCTAATCTATTTGAAAAGCTCAAAGCTACCTGATATTTTTTTTCGTTGGTTTTTTTTTTTCTCCCTCTCTGTTTTTGTACTTAATCAAATTATGACAAGGCTGGTGACAAAGAAAATGTCAGGGCAGCAAAAAGAGTGTGAATTGAAAGGTCAAGAGAGCAAACCAGCGGAAACTACGATGCGTACGTAATGTGCGATCAGTGGTAAAACAGGAAGGAAGGAAAGGGAGGGAGCAGGGGGAAGGGGCAGGGGGCGAGGGCCAGGGGTAGCGGAGCAGGTGGGGAGGGAGCAGGGGGAAGGGGCAGGGGGCGAGGGCCAGGGGTAGCGGAGCAGGTGGGGAGGGAGCAGGGGGAAGGGGCAGGGGGCGAGGGCCAGGGGTAGCGGAGCAGGTGGGGAGGGAGCAGGGGGAAGGGGCAGGGGGCGAGGGCCAGGGTAGCAGAGCAGGTGGGGAGGGAGCAGGGGAAGGGGCAGGGGGCGAGGGCCAGGGGTAGCGGAGCAGGTGGGGAGGGAGCAGGGGGAAGGGGCAGGGGGCGAGGGCCAGGGGTAGCGGAGCAGGTGGGGAGGGAGGAAAGGGAAGGGGCAGGGGGCGAGGGCCAGGGGTAGCGGAGCAGGTGGGGAGGGAGGGAAGGGGAAGGGGCAGGGGGCGAGGGCCAGGGGTAGCGGAGCAGGTGGGGAGGGAGCAGGGGGAAGGGGCAGGGGGCGAGGGCCAGGGGTAGCGGAGCAGGTGGGGAGGGAGCAGGGGGAAGGGGCAGGGGGCGAGGGCCAGGGGGTAGTGGGAGCAGGTGGGGAGGGGAGCAGGGGGAAGGGGCAGGGGGCGAGGGCCAGGGGTAGCGGAGCAGGTGGGGAGGGAGGAAAGGGAAGGGGCAGGGGGCGAGGGCCAGGGGTAGCAGAGCAGGTGGGGTAGGGAGCAGGGGGAAGGGGCAGGGGGCGAGGGCCAGGGGTAGCGGAGCAGGTGGGGAGGGAGCAAAGGGAAGGAGCAGGGGGCGAGGGCCAGGGGTAGCAGAGCAGGTGGGGAGGGAGCAGGGGGAAGGGGCAGGGGGCGAGGGCCAGGGGTAGCGGAGCAGGTGGGGAGGGAGCAGGGGGAAGGGGCAGGGGGCGAGGGCCAGGGGTAGCGGAGCAGGTGGGGAGGGAGCAGGGGGAAGGGGCAGGGGGCGAGGGCCAGGGGTAGCGGAGCAGGTGGGGAGGGAGCAGGGGAAGGGGCAGGGGGCGAGGGCCAGGGGTAGCGGAGCAGGTGGGGAGGGAGGAAAGGGAAGGGGCAGGGGGCGAGGGCCAGGGGTAGCGGAGCAGGTGGGGAGGGAGGGAAGGGAAGGGGCAGGGGGCGAGGGCCAGGGGTAGCGGAGCAGGTGGGGAGGGAGCAGGGGGAAGGGGCAGGGGGCGAGGGCCAGGGGTAGCGGAGCAGGTGGGGAGGGAGGAAAGGGAAGGGGCAGGGGGCGAGGGCCCGGGGTAGCGGAGCAGGTGGGGAGGGAGGAAAGGGAAGGGGCAGGGGGCGAGGGCCAGGGGTAGCGGAGCAGGTGGGGAGGGAGCAAAGGGAAGGAGCAGGGGGCGAGGGCCAGGGGTAGCAGAGCAGGTGGGGAGGGAGGAAAGGGAAGGGGCAGGGGGCGAGGGCCAGGGGTAGCGGAGCAGGTGGGGAGGGAGGGAAGGGGAGGCGTTAGAAGTTATTGTTGCAGAGTGTTATGGACAGACATGGCGTTTTCTACAACCTAGTACCATTGGACAACTGTGATCGTTTTTGTGCAGACAGTGCTTTAGTGAGGCCTTTACAGCAGCAACAAATCTCCGTGCTACCCCCTCGCCCTTCACGCACCTCTCTCTCCTTCTTCCTCTCTCCCCTCCCTCTCTCTCTCTCTCTCTCTCTTCTCTCTCTCTCTCTCTCGCTCCCTTTCTCTCCCCCCCCCCTCTCTCTCTCTCTCTCTGGATTTTCATTCCTCTCAAATCACCTCTTTAAAGCCAACTTCTTGGGGATGTGGGACCGGAAACTTCCCAGCTCCTCCCTTTCCTTTTAATAGCGATTTAACTGATTAAATCTATGTCTTTGGTGCAAACGCCTAAGCAAAATAATACGGTCATTAGCATTAAAATGCAAGCAGCAGCATGTGTGAGTTCCCGTTTTGTTCTCTCTCTCTCTCTCTCTCTCTCTCTCTCTCTCTCTCTCTCTCTCTCTCTCTCTCTCACACACACACACACACACACACACACACACACACACACACACACTCTCTCTCTCTCTCTCTCTCTCTCTCTCTCTCACACACACACTCTCTCTCTCTCTCTCTCTCTCTCGCTCTCCTCCTCCTCCAACTCCTCTTCCTCCTCCTCCTTCTCCTCCTCCTCCTCCCTTTCTTCTTCTTCTTTTTGCTATTTATTCTTTTTTCCCATTAATGCCACATGCCGTGTCTGTTTTCACACACCTGCTCTACACATATTGATCATTTCCCCTGTGTGCACCTTGGTGACAAGTTTCATTTCAGGTTCCAGGGCAGGCAGCAAACAGAGCAATATGTAAACATATACTGCAGCCTCCCTAACAGCGAGGCCTCTCTCTCTCTCTCTCTCTCTCTCTCTCTCTCTCTCTCTCTCTCTCTCTCTCTCTCTCTCTGTCTCTCTCTCTCTCTCTCTCTCTAAATGTTATGAAGAAAGCAAATTCATTATTTCAAACCAGTCTTGAATGGTTTGGATATTTCTATAATCTCTGCTACTCTCATCTCTCTCTCTCTCTCTCTCTCTCTCTCTCTCTCTCTCTCTCTCTCTCTCTCTCTCTCTCTGTAAAGTGTTTGCAAGGATGAAAAAGGAGGGCTGGGAAAAGGAAGGTTAAGCTTTGTTCGTGGGAACATAAACATTATCTTAATAACACGTACAATATGCCAGAGGGATCCGCAGTCAAATAGTTAGAACGTTTGCTTGTATAACTGCGTTCGAATGACTCGTTGGGTCGGGTTTACGTGGCTTAAAAACCCTCTCTGTGCACTCAGTAGTCCCAGCGGCGGAAGAAAAAGAATAAAGCTCCACCTTCCATTCTGCTATGCCCTATGCACAGTTCACCTCAGATGGCTCGCTGCCCTTTCGGCTGTAAGTCTATGACACTTTAGCCTTAACCTTTAACCTAACAGAGTGACGAACCCGTTCATTATTATGGGGTGTCTATAGGACCAACATTGTGTGAGTGAGCCAGTCCATTTTCGAATGTTCGTTACGTCCAACGTCCTAAAACTGGTAGATCGCCTTGGTCATCAAGACAGCTGTCCAAGTCCACTGGGCATTCTCCTACCCTGGATAGTGACGTCGCCATGAAGTCCTTCACCCGGTAGTACCATGTTACAACCAGCACCACTAGCACCTCCCCCTCCCTTTTGTGAGTAAGTCTGTCGGCTGTACAAGAGCGTGGTACCTGGAGTTAACAAGTGAGTTATGAGATGGATGAGGACCTGTGATGCCCGTCTTTATAGATAATCTTTATTGATTGATGGATTGATTGATTGATAATCTTTATTCCCAAAGGTAACAGATAAGCAAGAAGATGCTTTTTGTTCATCTCGCTTTTACTAGATAGAATGCAACTGCCAAACAGCAAAACTGTTAAATCCCATTTTTCAACATCATCATCACGTGGTGTATAAAAGACCGGCAGAAAGGTAGAGATAGATACAGGCAGCGTCTTGACTGGTATCCCTGTCTGTCAGATCTTTCCGGCTAGCTCGCTTGAAGAGCCACACTCGGGTGTAGCCGGTCTTAATCTCTCTAGGCCCAATATCACTCTCTGGCAGGTGAAAAAGGGCACTTGCCCGAACTCAACCCTTGGGAATAAATCCAAACTGACCTCCCTATCTATTCAAAAACTACTACCTTCCTTTAAATTCTCAGTGGGCCCGAACGAGAACATATGCTGTACCTGAATTAAATGAGGGATAGGGAAGGGAGGGTCTTAGGCCTGAGCCAAACTACCCCTGTTCCAAAACCATTCTGCATTCAGTGATTAGATGTATGGCCCGAAAACATCCCACGAAGTGAATTTAGGCTCATACACAGTTCCACCTCCCTGTCACGTAGGGTGCGTAAGTTTGAGTGAGCGCCCTATCTCACCCCACTAGGGAATCATTTCGAGCTTGGAGGAATTACAGTGCATCACATTGGTACACTGATTCGGGTGGACAAATCAAAGAGGAATTTGGAGGACATCAGTTAGTGGCCAAGCCTTGCTTTCGCCAGGACCACAAAGACAGGTAAAAGTTGAGGAGGTATTGCCATGAAGTTCTCAATGGTGCTGAAGCAGACCCTACTCTGGGTTACCAGACTATGGTGATAAAACAATTAGATCTGTTCCGTCTAAGTAAGGTTTTTATTTCTTAATCGTCTTTTTTAGTAATTCATTGGTAGAAAGCTAGTATCTCAACCAGTTTTCAATGTCTTTAATTTAAATGTACAACCTTTCTGACACTCTGCAACCGTGAAATTGCACAAGAATATAATAACTTGAAGCTTCAGTCCAAACTTAGGCTAAATCCTATATGAATCCATGGATGAAATTGAGCTGTCTTTCTCAGAGAAATTCAGTAGAAAGGGCCTATTTCCATACATGGAAACAATATAAAAGCATGAAAACAAGTACAGTGATATCCTATGGCGACTCTCTCGTTCAAAAGAAAAGTAAAGGAAAGGCAACCAGAGAAAAGGTACGGAAAAAATAGAAAAGTAAAATCCTGTGAAAATTCTGCTGATCATGTCTATAGCTTCCTAAAGCGATGCTTTACAACAAAACGCTAATGATGGAAATCCTGAAAGAAAAAGATACCTCTTTGGAAAGGTCAAAGAGCTGCTTCGTCGGAGAGATTCCAGAACAAACACAACGGTTCATGATCGATGGCATTATGACTGAAGAAAGCACGCGCTATTATAACAGAAATACTATATCGAATTTCCCGATCATTTATCAGTGATGCACCTACCTTCTCTCTCTCTCTCTCTCTCTCTCTCTCTCTCTCTCTCTCTCTCTCTCTCTCTCTCTCCTTTTTTTTCATTTTCTCCTTTCTTTCCTTTCCCTTCTTTCTTGCTTTCTCTTTTTTTTTTCTTCGTCCTGTTTTGTTGCTTCTTTCTTTCTTTCTTCTTTCTTTCTTTCTTTTCCTTTCACTTCTCTGCTCTTTTCCTTTTTTTGTTTTTCCTGTCTTTTTTCTTTCTTTCTTTCTCTTCTTTTGTTAATTCTCTTTGACTTAATTTATTCTTTCTTTCCTCTTTCTTTTTTTTTCATTTTTCTTTTGTTTTGTTATTTTTCTTTGGAATATTTCGTTCTTTCTTTCCCCCTTTCTTTTTCTTTCACTTTTTTCTTTCCTTTCATCTTTTTTTTTATCTCTTCGTTTCGTTTCCTTCTTTTTTTCCTTTTTGTTGCTGTCATTCTTTCGTTCTTTTTCCTTATGTATTTTCTCTATTTTCTTTGTTACCTTTCCTTCTTTTTCTTTTTTTCTCCTGCTTCCTTCCTTCCTTTTTCATTTTTTTCATGTATTAGTTACTTTTTTTTTTCCTTTCTTCTCCTATGCTTTCCTTTTTTTCTTTCTTTCCGTGTCTTTTTTCATTGCCCTTCAGTTCAACACAAATCATACTTATTTGCAAATCATTTTTGTTTGTCTTTCGTCTTCCTGTGTGTGTTATCCAATCACTTTTTTATATTGACAGAACAATCTGACATCACTAGTGCTTTGTATGAGCAAATTAGTTAATTCTATGTTGACACCAGTTAAAAAGACAGACAGACAGAGAGATAAATAGGTAGATGGCAATGGCAGTCTCTTTTGTGGATATTTTGGCTAGAATTTCCATGTTCAGCTTGCAAGGTCTGACGATTTTACCAGTAAATACCTTGGCGAGACTTATCACTTTCCCTATACAAACACCAACGATTTTCTACAGGGATACTCTCATGTGAACTTCCATGTCCGTTCTTTTTACGGTCAAAGGAAAAAAAATTCAAATATCACATTCAGCCGTGCCAGTATCAAAGTCAGTCTGTGTGTCGTCTGTCTGTCTGCCTGTCTGTCTGTCTGTTTCTATCTCTGTCTCTGTCTCTCTCTTTCTCTGTCTGTCTGTCTCTGTCTGTCTGTCTGTCTGTCTGTCTTTCTCTCTCTGAGATATCAAATTCCCATTCAAATGCACATACACATGTTCTTGGAAACATTCACATATGTGATGGCTGTTTGGTTGCTCTATTTATTTAAACTCTTTATATTAACTTTTATTATTTCAGACACAAAATTAGTAAGTTTAGGTCTGACTGTAAGATCGTTAGACCAATAATATTCAAAAGATCAAACAAGCAAGAAAATATTATAATAAGGGGGAGGGGGTGTTAGATAAGTGAAATCGGAGAGATTGGGCAGGGCTAATAAGAAACGACCAACTAGACTGTGTAAGGTACAATCGCCCAGTTTTGAAATAAAATAAAAATATAAAGAGTTTTTTTAATATTCAAAACTACAAATATATTTTTAGCCACCTCCATAGGAAAAAAAGATAAACTAACATGCGTTAATCGTCAATTCTGCAAGATATTTGTAAGTCATTTGTTTGCAATGCTTCGCAGATGGAGCATTTTGATGCTTTTGATAAAAAAATACTTGTGGCAGAATAGGAAAAAAATCTGTGAAATATTTTGTGTGTGTGTGTGTGTGTGTATGTGTGTGTGTGTGTGTGTGTGTGTGTGTGTGTGTGTGTGTTCAGATTTCTGTTGGTGATTACATATACGTGGTTTAGATGTTCTTGAAATATGTCTTGCTCCTCATTTCGCCAGACGGCCAACAAGTTCATTATGAATAGCCCCAGGAATCCAACAAAAATTAATATCTGTTCCTTTTGTTTGCATGCGATAGAAAAAAAAATGCAAAAAGTGTCCCTATAGTGCTGCTGTCATTTTCTTCTCACAAGTATGTGACTGCATGCAGTTTCACGTGCGTGATACACATGAGTGTCCGTGCACGCACATTCTTCCGGAGGAAAAAAAACGCCTCTTTTCGCACACATGAGCGTGCATATCCGCATGCAAAAAAAAACCCCGCATTTTTTTCTGTTTTTTGTCTTTTTTCCCCTTCACACACATATTCAAAAACACGGTGTGCATTTGCATGTAAATGATGAAGTGGAAATTGACTTTCTTTACACAGAAGGAAGAAGAGGCGGGGATGATGGCGTAAGGAGAGGGTGGAACAAGTGTATGAGTCAATCTCACTGCTCCACTAGCCACTGGCTGGCCGAATGATGAGAACGCACTATACCCACTGTAAAGAAAAAATTGAAGGATGCACACAAATGCAGGAAGTACTCGTTATATCAAACGGCACAATGAAGGAGCATACCCACACGAATCACACACAGAGTAAATTATATCCACTGATTATAAATGTGTAGCACAAAAAGCATCAAACACCAGAGTAAACATCAGCACAAGAATCACACACTTCTGGCAGTCTGCAAGTGCCAGAGCGTTGTTCACATGCTACCCGTTTTCGCTCCACGGCGTTGAAGGTCACAGCGTGGGGCCATCAGCAGTACATGTAGGCTGTAAAGTAAAGAGGGTGGGTTTCATCTGGGCCGGACGCCTGTGGATTGGGACTGGAGACGTCTATCAGAAGTTTGATAAGAGACCTAAATCTGACTGAGATTTCTATAACCGTCAATGTTAGCCCTGCTGTTTCAACTGCGAATGATAATCAGTTCTTTAAGGAAGAAAGAGCTTGCTGAAATAAAGCTCGATTCCTACGTGTAGACCATAGGGTTTACATTTAATGCATACCAAAAACACCTGCATGTTTATCCACTGGAGCAGTATTGATAACAGCGTACATGCCTTTAAAGACAGTCAGTTCACAAGTGAGTGTGAATAATAGATTTACTCTACAAAGTCTCTGTCAGAAATCGGCTGGAACAAACTAACATTGCGCTATTTAGTGTTTGTAAGCAAACTGCAGATATTGCTGAAATCCACAGGAAAGTGAACAAATAGATTCACTGTACATAGTGTTCGTTAGCAGTCTATAAAAACTGTTGGAATCCACAGAAATGTAAACAAATAGGTTAATTCTACACAGTGTTTGTTAGCAATCTTTATTATACACAAAGTTTTAAAATATTTGAAGTCCCAAACAACAAAATTTCACAATCAAAACACATCGCACCTGCCTTTGAAGGGGGAGTCATTCTAAACTTGAACCAGAAGTATCCCCACTCGTCCCCCGGTTAAACGATAAGTGACTTGGGAAATAGTCCAGAACCACCCCATGACGCGAATATAGGCGCGTGCCCACGTTTACTCGTCCCATAGGTGGTGAAGGTAGGCACGTCCATATATCACTACACGAAATGTTTCTGGACCATGCCCCCTGTTATTCACCGAAGAGGGGTTGGGTGGGTTGGGTGGGTGGGGGGGGGGGGTGCATCTGGCTGAGGTCCAGGTTCACGCTGCCCACCCGCTGTAAAAGGATTGGGACACGGCGTGAATACGGAAAATGACCATGGCTAGCTCCTGTGGGAGGGAAAAGCACGTGTACTTGCTTTTCCCTTTCCGTCACGCAGCTGTATCATGCCATTAGGAAAGGCAGCATGAATACAAATTACGCAGGAGTAAGGCAGTAAAGAACAGGTTCAGGCGTGTGTTTGCTGTTGTTGTTGGAGGTGTGCTTCCTTCGAGTTCGTCGATGATACGGACAGTTCAGGCCTTTTTCGACTATCCATCCAGATCCAGATCCAGATCTATAAATGACATGAAACACAGTGATTTCTTTATATCTTAACCTATCTAAATCTAGTTATCTACACACACACACACACACACACACCACACACACACACACACACACATATATATATATATATATAATGAATTCTAAAACAAGTTGAACGTCTTTTCCCACAGGGACAACTTTAATACTCAAGCTTTCGCTACAAAGGCTTCTTCAGGAATGAAGAATCTTTTGTGGCGAAAGCTTGAGCATTAAAGTTGTCCCTGTGGGAAAAGACGTTCAACTTGTTTTAGTATTCATTTTATTCAAATCATCCTGTTGACGTCGTTTTGTTGAGGCGCGGTGTGAGTTTTAGTGAGAATTTTACCTGTGAAAAAAAAAAAAATATATATATATATGCTTATCTCCCCCTATTTCTTCAATCTAAGACATAAGAGCAAGCTTTGTTTATAATTGAATATATATATATATATATATATATATATTATAAACAAAGCTTGCTCTTATGTCTTAGATTGAAGAAAATAGGGGGAGATAAGCATTCATATCTGCAGTGATAAATAATTCTGCCTAACTAACAGTATGTGCTTGAGTGGGTGAATGGGGAAAAATAAATGCTTCTCAAAATGAGCCGTCAGCAAGCTTATAGTCTCCAAGAGGGAGACAATCTCCAATGGGGAGGAAACTCACTAACATATAACTCCTGGTCAGATACCGATATTCCGAAACCTGATTGTTTCTCCTCAGTGACCGCGGAAAGTGGTAATTTGACTTCTCTGCCTTTTCGGTTTTAAGAAGAATGCTATCCCAGAAAAAGGCCGGTGTGCAATACTGTAGTATGTTTGTTGAGTTTTCAAAAAACCAACCAAAGGTGCCACCTAAGAAGCAAAAGAAAATCATGAAAGAGCAAAACAAGCGCACAAACACACACACACACACACACACACACACCACACACACACACACACACACACACACACACACACAAGCTGCTCTGTAAGTTGCTGGAATGGTGCTCGGTACTTATCCTTGGAATTTATTAGTTTATATATATATATATATATATTTTTTTTTTTTTTGTTAAAAAATATTTTTAAAATGAAGTGGTAAAATCTACAAGCTTGTTTCTAGCGTTGCTATCTTCAGGATGTCTTTTGGGGCACGCCAACGATCTTTTATGGCATGCGGGACTTGATTTCAACTCTGTGTGTGCAGGCGGATCTCATTTGCTGCACGTGCGGCCTGTGGTTCTTATTGGGGCCTGTTCAGGTGGAATGTGCTAGCAAAGATTTCCACTTGTGCCTGCAATTGTTTACAATTTCTACTTTTGTGTTCAGAGTTGCTAAGTGTGGTTTGCATAATATTAACCATTTTTCTGTGGAGCATAGATTGCATCTTTTTGAAATATTGTTGTATGGTGTTGCTCTTTTTATGATTTTCCATGATATGTTGTAGTCTATTTTTTTATCTTTGAGTCTCCAGATGTATTTGCTCAGCTCTGTTTGATTTTTGTATTTTTCATTTTTGAATGACTGTTTGTGGTTTGCGTATCTAGTTTTGAAAGTGTTTTCAGTAATCCCTACATATGTTTCTTCTTCATTTTCTGATGTTACCGTAGCTTGGTATACAATGTTGCTGTGAAGACATTTATTGCTCAGGGGGCACTGTTCTTTTTTAGTGCAGTTGCAAGATGTCCTTTCGGCACCCTTCTCTTTTATGTTGCTTTTCATTTTGTTAGATGAATCAATCATGTTTTTGAGGTTGGGCATACATGAGTATGACAGTTTAATGGTGTTTTTGTTGAATATTTTGGACAGTTTGTGTTCTTTTGGGAATGATGTTGCCAAGATCTTAAAGAATTCTTTTCCTACATTTGTTTTTACTTGTCCATCGTATGGTGGGTTGTACCATATGATCTTTCTTTTCCTATTTTTCTTAATTCTGTTCGTGTTGTTGTCTGGACTGTATTGTAGTTTGTAATTGTAACCACTTTTTTGTAATGCTTCTTGATATTCTGTTGCTGCATCATTGAATGCGTTTTCATTGCATGACAGGTTGGATAGTCTCTTGTTTATACCATTGGGTATTGTTTTTAGTATAGATGGTGGGTGGTTGCTTTTGATGTTTACGTAGACTGGTATGTCATTGGGTTTTTTGTATGGTTTGTACACATGGTCATTGAGGTCTAATGTTATGTCTAGGTAATTCACTACTTTTTTGTTTGCTTCTATTGTGATTTTTAAGTTGTGGTTTT
>CM065724.1:27338627-27341127 GCA_033310375.1 Conus canariensis
TCCTCACCCTCCCCGACCCGTCGTCTCCCCCACTGCTTTCCTCGTCTCCTTCAGGAAATGATTTCAGTTGCCGTTCCTCCTCCTCCTCCTCACATCCACACTCCCTCACCTTAACTTGTCCCCTCGCTCCGACCCTTGAACAAATGTACACCCTTTCCTTCCCAATCGACTTGTCTTTCTTCAAAGAGAAATTCGTCTAGGTCAGGAAAAGGAAAACATCAGTACGTGTGCTGAAGTCTTCAACCTGGATAGTTTCCGAAATTGTTCACCTGGGTGTTTTCGATTATCAGACTCTCTCCCCCGTTTTGTTTATTAAATGTCTGGAAATCGAAATTGAAGAGGAATTCAACGAAATCGAAGAGAGCGCTCGCGAAAGTTTACAATGGTGTTTGTCAGTTATCATTTGAATGGGTTTTTTTCCTGCAATTCATCTGTTGGTTTCATTTCTTTGTTTCGTCTGTCTAGAGTTTTACTCTTAACACTCTCTCTTTCTGTATCCCTGCCTTTACAGAACAGGTGGTACTCTGCAAATCATCACTGTTTACTAAACTGTACGTATACAAATGAGAAATAGAAAGAAAAATGCGTACCTTACGTGGCTGAAAGCACAATATAAAATCGAATAGTAGTCATACCATGTCCAAGTTAATTCATAGAATTGAAGCTGGTTATTATAAACAGTGATGTTGTTGTTTTTCAAAGCACAACAGATGTGCATCAGATTTCTTACTGCGCAACTCTCTAAGTAATCCCTTTATTTATAAATATGAATGTCTATGTCGGACTCTATGGTTGGTCGAATTCTATAAACGTCCTCGTGGTTGGTCGGAAGAACCTGCCGTATTGATCTGTTACTTAGGGGGATCTGAACAGATGCATGATTTATGTGAGTGAAAGCGATTCATATGATGCTGCATGAAATTCGGCAGTCAGTCAACAGAAACGGCTCCTGTTAAATTTAGTCCCTATCCTAAATGTAGGTAGCTTGGTGTCAGACAAGCATTCGGATTCTGAATTCAAAACATCTTTTCGTGAGTGAAAGCAATTCACATCATCCTTGATGAAACTATTGTACAATAACAGGTTCTAGCCATCAGCCGTCAAAAATACTGAGGAATAAGTCTATTCGTAAAGTATGGTCCAATCTCTCCCACAAGATTCAAGCATCCCTCCATCTGCAAGTTATTTTCTCCCAAGAGCTACAAAGCAGTAAGGATGACAGTCATCCCTTAGATGGGCACTGGTGGAAAAGCTTGGCTGAGAAAGCCAGTGCCTTCGCGCCCAGACCTCTGTCTGTAAAAGATATTAGATGTATTGGATTGACCCACCACGAGAGAGTGGAGGGGGGGGACAATGTATGGGAAGAGGCGGGGGTGGAATGGAGGGGTGAGGATCTATTTACACTCTTTAAGCATCACATTGACATAAGTGATCAAAGAGATGAAGGCACGCAAGATCAATATTCAAGACCTGGGTGCAATTCAGTGAGTAGGGGCAACAGATTTCCATCATGCTGTCGAGTCGTCCAGATTGGATCCATCGGAATAGAGAGGCTCTTACCCCTGACAAATGTACAACTGCGCAGAATTCATGCCTGTAGCGTGCGTGTCTACCTTCCATTTGTTTCACACTCACGCACAGTCTCCTCTCACATCTTTGCACTCACTTGCATAGGCAGAGACCACCAGGAAATTTTCTGTCACACAGAACTGCGCCTGATTTTAATGTGAAGTGTGTCCTTGGGCCGCAGTGCATCTTTTCACGTGTTTTGTCAATACCGGGTCAGCTTTCGTTACAAGTTCGTGTTACCTTGCATGGGAGGAGACTACCAGGACACTTTCAGCCACACAGAGCCATGCCAGATGGTACTGCGGGGTTCGTCCTGGGCTGCCTTCTCTCTTACCAGCAAGTTTCATTTAGATCAGTTCGGTAGTTTTTGTTGTGCAAACTTACGTAATGGATCCTGGATACTTTTTCTGGGTCCATGGATCCATTAAAAGTGCAATAGATTCGTTCTTACACCACCGTTTAACTTAACAAAAAGTTTGGCTAAAACTGGTTTCAAGATTGGTTCTTTTTGTGCAGTCTTGCCAAAGGATTTTATCTTCATCCACATCTGCATCACGGATCCACGCAAAAATTTAATGCCTTCGTTGTATGGCCACATCATATTTTTCATTAAGTTTTGATACAACTGGCTTGATAGTTTTGGGGTAAGCTAGCCGATGGATCCAGCATATGATCTTTGATGCGGATCCATATAATGGCTCTTCAGCAAAATTAAAGAAGCTTGTCCTTGACCCTATTTGATCTTTTAACCAAGTCAGTTCTAAATGCTCTGCATGATCTTGAGAAACGTCTTGAAAAATCCATCAGACATAGATGAAAACGTATGCTGCTTGGTAAAGGTTACAAAAAACTGTTGGTAATTTGACACACCACTTTTGTGCATTGAAAAAAAAACACAATTGATAATAAATCGATTTTGGAACAAATGACG
>CM065724.1:27346127-27366127 GCA_033310375.1 Conus canariensis
GGCATAAATTCTATGCAGCTGTACATTTTTTTCAGGGGTAAAAGCCTCCTTGTCTCGATGGATCCCACCTGGTTGATTCGACCGCATGATGGAGATGAACCGCCCAGACTCGTGGACAAGTGCTAAGGTCTGGAATATTGATCTTGCATGCGTCCATATCTTTGATCACTGTTAAGCCGATGCGATGCTAGCAAGAGTGTTACTCCATCCTGCCCCTCCTCTCTCTTCCCCTCAACTTCTCCTCCTCCCTTCATTCCCTTGAAGACAAACTATCCAATGCACATGATGTCTTTTGCAGACAGAACTCCGTACATAGAGGCATTAACCTCTTCAGACAAATTTTTTTCGCCGGTGCCCATCATCGAGGCTCTAGGAGATAACTGTCGTCTTCACTGCTGTGTGTCTTTTATACTTCGGATAAAAAAAACTAACTTGCAGATGTAGACACAGTAGAACCTTTCGGAATAGACTGAACAAGTTCAAGTAAAGAGAAGAGGTTGCATGGGGAATATTCCAGCTGAGACTTGGATTTAGATAAGAGGCTAATTATTTTAGGACTGTTGTGTGCAACCGTTGTTTTTCTTTCAGAATCAGAATGTTCATGAAGACCGACCACCTACACTGAGAACAGAGCCTGAATTTTAAGCCATTTCTTTTGCCTGACGGCTGAGGTTCACGTCCAAGATGATGTGGATCACGTTCAATCTCTTGAATGCGTGCGATCACACCTTCGTGAGTTACAGGTCATTGCAACAGGCCCTTGAATCAAGTCACAAGGTTTCAACAGAACCTAATGAACTACAAACAGAACCCAATGAACTATATAGCCAGACAGACACACACAAACGTGCGTGGGCGCGCACGCACTCACACACACACGCACGCACGCACGCACGCACGCACGCACCACAAAACACACACACACACACACACACACACACTCAACCATTTCTCTTTTGCAACTTCCTCCCCTTCGCAGAGACACGCACATGGACTTCCACTGCCGTTTTCGAAAGGATACAGGTAAACAGGACAGAAGAGTGGATGATAACAGTCTTTGATTTTCCTCTTTCTGCTTTCCTCGTCCTTTCCACTTTGTCTCTGCCCCAATTTTTTACACCTCGTCTTTCCTTCGTCAATGCTCACACTTAACGGCTTACTATCTTGTTTCTGTTCTCCCTTTTGTCATCATGCACTGCGGGGTCGGCTTCTCCCATATAAAGTTGGATGCTGCCATCTCTTCCTTCCAGTCAGAGGACGTTACTATTTTTGGCGCGTAGAAACAAAACTAATGGCTGAGTACAAATCGAAAACATTTCCTGGTTTCCCTCTAACCCTTTGAGACAGCATCTATTTTGTTCATATTGAAGTGGGTTGTAAAGGGAAACAACCGGAACAGGACTCCAGATTGTTTAAACTTCATTTTTGATTTTCATTCTTTTTCCTCTTTCGAATTTGAGGCGTCCGCTTGTGTTTTCTTCCTTCCAGTTAGAAGGAAGAGACTTAGACGTTCACCTGTTCAGTCAGCAGATTGTCAAGGGGAATGCATCCTGCATCTCTAAACAGCAAAGACTGTCTAAGGGAAAGTATTTCACCACACAGGCTTCCAGCAAGGCACGATGATATTGCGTTTTGCTATCCTCAGGGCCAAGATCAGACATTAGTTGTAATTACCGGTCCTGTCCCTGGGGAACCATGGAGAGAGAGAGAGAGAGAGAGAGAGAGAGGGGGGGGTAGCATCAGCCAACGCGACGTAATTATCGTTATTTTTATTGTATCTCGGACGTCGACCTCCATCTAAATCCCTACCCAACACAGATTCGCAGCCATTGTCACAGTCATCGCTGCCTTCAGCGGGCAGATTTGAGAAGGGCAGATGGCTGATTCGCTGCCATCAGTTATCTCCTTGACGATTTGCATGGTCTTTGGGTCCCCTTGATATGGTAGCTCCCTCCAATCGGGCAAACTTATACTACTTAAGCTGTGTGCAGCCTTTCCTCTTTGCGAAAGAAGATGGTCAGATTACAGAGCGGCGGACAACGGATCTGCCAGAATTGCTTATTGTCTTGGAAACTTCTCTGGTCTTATGGTCTCGTTGGTGTGATGCATCCATTCATTTCAGCACATTCATGCAAACGAATTCTTCCCACGCAATGCGCACACACCCTCTTCGTGTCTCCCTTTTCCTGTCCCTGGAGCGTCTGTCTACAAACAAACAGATCAACTACTCTTCTCCTCCACCCCCCCCCTCCCCCCAACCCTCTGTATCTCTCTGTCTTTGTCTCTGTCCCTCTGTCTGTCTGTCTGTCTGTCTGTCTCTCTCTCTCTCTCTCTCTCTCTCTCTCTCTCTCTCTGTGTCTCTGTCCGTCTGTGTGTGTATGTGTCTCTCTCTCTGTGTCTCTGTCTCTGTCTCTGTCCGTCTGTGTGTGTGTGTCTGTCTGTCTGTCTGTCTGTCTCTCTCTCTCTCTCTCTCTCTCTCTCTCTCTCTCCTCTCTCGTTATATCAGGCTGTATTTTCACTCGCGGTTGTTGGTTTGTCTGTCAGCAACGTCAGAGTGGCCCGTAGTCAATTGGTTAGAGCGTGTGCTCGTAGATTAGACGGTCAAGTGTTTGAATCATGTTTTGGGGTCGATTTTTTTGTTGCTTGAATACCCATCTTGTCCACCCGGCAGTGAATGGGTACGTCAGTCATTTCGGGGAAGGTTAAAACGGGTGGAAGAAAAGGGGTGGGTTCCGCCGTCCATCATGCAGTACCCAACACACCGTGAACCCCTGACAGCTCACTACTTCTACGGCTTACAGGCTTTGGGCAATTCAACCTCATTTCTTTAACTTTAGCATGCAAAGTTATTAAGAAACACAAACTGCCGGTTTTCACAAAACCTGATGGAAAGGTAAAGTGTGGTTGAAGGGTCCATGTTAAAGTTTGGTGTGCGTCTAGATCAAAGGATGGATTCACGAGCTGCCTCCAAAATTATGCGAGAAAAAAAACGAATGTAGCGGAACAATGGCATATTATCATTATCATAGGAATCCCTTTAACTCTGGTGAGGATTCGTAGTGCTAATTCAGGTCAAAGGACGGATCCAGAATCTGTTGGACCTTGGCAGAGGTCCATGTATTCCTGAGTACTCTCCTGGTTATTTGCTCTTTCCTCTACTTTGCACACACATAAACAATTGAAGAGAGAGAGAGAGAGAGAGAGAGAGAGAGAGAGAGAGAGAGAGAGAGAGAGAGAGAGAGAGACCAATAGAAGACCGAATATCGTGGACATTGACCCATCAGTCCCAAATCATAATAAGACAGTCATTGACAGACGTCCACGCAGTCCGCAGAAGACAGGAGAGATTTGAGACTGGCAGACAACGTAAGCCTCTGTGTGTTGGATTTCATTTACTCCTGATGGGATTTCCCCCGATTCATTGATGTGTATTTGTCCAACTATGGAACCTTTTTTTAGCTGTCTCATCTTCTGCGAAAACCTTAGAGGCATTGCATCTACGCTGTTCATTTCAACCCCTTGTGCACAGTCACAGTCTTACCCATCACACCGCAGCCTCAGCATCAGCAAGTCACAGAAAGCAGTCAGTCTAAACTGCCATGAGATAACCCACCAGGGGAGACACTGCATTGCTACCGAGTCACTTCGGTTGAGTTCAGGGGTGCCTGGTCTGATTCAAAATACCCTGAGCCCCCTACTAACAGCAATAACTGTTTAGTCGTGGAATCTGTGTGACTGCGCTCCCCCACCCCCCTCCCCCTCTCGAAAGGCACCACTACGTAACGTCCAATAACAATCCCCAAGAATTTAGTGGCGATGACCTGGACAGAATCAAACCAAGGCCATACACGTGGAGAGGCAATGGAAATGGAGGTTACAATGACAGCATGACATGAAGGACTACACAATGTGTGATATTTTTAATGCTGTTGGATGAGGATGAGGGTGATAACGATGATGCTATGGATTTCCATTCTTGTCTCAGACTACTCGACAGGGCTGTCTTTTACACTGACTTTTCACAATATATCCCGAGGCCAACAGGCCCGAGATATATTATGAATACTTATATAGCGCCTATCCTCGGCTAGAGACCAAGCTCTAACCGCTTTACAAACCACACTCATTTACACAACGGGCTGCCTACCTGGGTAGTGCCGACTGAAGAGCTGCCAGCTGGCGCATCATTCAGTCGTTTCCCGTGTCATCCAGTCTATATCGTTCAATATCGTTACCTCAGTTTACTTACTTTCTTCATTCTTTCCATTTCTCATGCAGGGTGCATGCTATGTGTATCGTGTCACCCATACCGACGGCCAAACTGGCCTTCTCTTTCCGAAAGTTGGAGATGGGATTTTACGTGTGTGCAAGATGATATGCGTGCGTTCACACGCGGAACCTCGCTTTATAGTCTCATTTGAAGGACTGTATGGAAAATGGAGTCAGAACCAATGTTAACTCCTGTACCGAAACTGCCCGTAGGAGATTCGAACCAGCAACCCCAGGATCACCAAGATTACGAGTCCGGCGCTCTACCACTGAGCTATTGCGGCCCCATATACAGACACCCGCAGTGTTGGTCAGGAAATTTGAACAACTGTCTCAGAAACGCGATTATCAAGTAGATGAAACTCAACTGTGTGGTCCTATGCATTTGACGCTTTCTTCTTTTTACCGTTAGAGTTCCTGTTCTTACATGATCTTGCATCAACATTGGATTTAGAAAAGGAAATGGGTGTTTGCCACACTTCCTGTAATCAACTGACAGACTTTTTTCAATTTGGGCAATTTTTATATTGTGATAATGAGAAAATAATGCGTTGTGACAGGTGGTTATGACAACGCGATGTATCAGTCTTCCAGTTGGGTGAAAATGCAAGATCTTTTGAACTCTTTTTTTTTTCTTTAATGTTACTTACATGTACACAATACACACACATTCTCTCTCTCTCTCTCTCTCTCTCTCTCTCTCTCTCTCTCTCTCTCTCTCTCTCTCTCTCTCTCACACACACACACACACACACACACACACACGCGCGCGCGCGCGCGCGCGCGCGCGCGCGCACATGCATACACACACACTCGCTCGCGCACACGCACATGCGCACACACACACACACACACACACACACACACACACACACACACACACACATACAGAGAGAGAGAGAGGAACGTACGCACGCGCACACACTTCTACACTATAGCTACTATTGCCGGCTATTTCTGCTTCAGTAATACACATTTACGACTCTTGATTACAATAATACCTGTATCTTGGATCTTTATAGTATTCCATTATTTCTTCTCAAAAGAAACATGGTGTGTATACAATGCGAACACTTTTTTTCTTGGTCTTCCATAACTCCGAGCAGAATCATCGGGAATCACACTGAAGATGTTGTTTGATCAGATCCCACCAGCGTGTCAGTTAATGAGCAAGGCTTTGTCTGTCTTCAACTGTTGTTGCTGTCCCTTCGGCAGTGTTGTCAGTCCATCGTTCTTCTCTCTTTCCGTCCTGCTCCCTCCATCAAAGGTTTCCCTGTGGGTAATCGTGGGCATTGCAGATGACCATACCAAGATCGCTTTTGTGTCAACGTAAACAGATGGTGATAGGGTCTGATGAGTCCCTTGATAGTCTGGCGCTCTTACATAATGTTGATACGGTCTGTACAGCTCATACATCTCATGCTTTGTATATTGTGGCAATACGACCTGATCTCCTGTGAGAGTCCATGTCTCACACTTACGCCAGATGACTAACTATACCAGTGCGTGCAGCAGCCTGATTTTGTGTTTCATGAAAATGTTATTTCCCTCCACAGAGACATCATTAGTCTGAACCGTATTGATATTGTCTTTGCCACCCGTGAGTAGATTTCTGGCTTGGGTCTCTCGATGTCGGTGTTGAAAAGTTGCTAGCTTCTTTTCATGGATAGTAAGGTCAGAAGTGACGGCGGTGCTGTGACTGGACATCTTATAGTATCAGGTCATCGTTTCTTTGTACAAACTGTTCATAGAGTACGCTGCCATCACACACCATTCATGCACAGACGAATGACTGTACACATTTAACACAATGGCATACACAAATAACACGGCATACCACCAAACAGTCAAACAGAGACAGAGAGAGAGAGAGAGAGAGAGAGAGAGAGAGAGAGAGAGAGAGAGAGAGAGAGAGAGATTTGGGAGATAATGATGTCTTCAGAAATGAATCAGCCTCGACACATGCAAATTCAATGATCCGACAAACAGAAAATGAGAAGATTAAGCGAAATATTCAATACCTAAATGTATCCATGGCCATCCTCCCCGAAGACACAGACATACGTGCGAGAGCATGAGTGAGTGAGTGAGTGAGTGAGTGCGTGAGTGAGTGAGTGTGTGTGTGTGTGTGTGTGTGTGTGTGTGTGTGTGTGTGTGTGTGTGTGAGTTGTGTGTGTGTGTGTGTGTGTGTGTGTGTGTGTGTGTGTGTGAGTGTGTGTGTGTGAGTGTGTGTGTGTGTATATATATATATATATATATGTTGTGTGTGTGTGTGTGTGTGTGTGTGTGTGTGTGTGTGTGTGTGTGTGTGTGCAAACAAACGTGAGCTCATGACCACATGCCCACGTTCATTCTCCTGCCTTAGCTTCCTCGCGGTATTAGTTTGTTTTTCCTTCGTCAATTCCGGAACCAACCTGTCCAACGTCTCGCCCTCTACTACAGGACACATTCCATTCCAAGTCTCAGCTGGCAAAGTGCCCAAGCACCTTCCTCAGCCTCCACCCTCCCCCCTTCCTCGCACCCCTCCGTCCCATTCCCACCACTCGTCTCCTTCAGCAAATGATTTCACTTTCCGTTCCTCCTCCTCACATCCATACTCCCTAATCTCCCCTTCTGTCCTGTCTCCAGCTTGAAGAAATGTACACCTTCTCCCTCCCAGTTCACTCGTCTGCCTTTTAAGAGCAAAGAAAACATTAGTGTGGTGTGTGTGTGTGTGTGTGTGTGTGTGTGTGTGTGTGTGTGTGTGTGAATATCTTTAACCTGAACAGTTTCAAAAATTGTTCAGCTGGGTGCTTTCGATCATCAAATTATCTCCCTCTTTCAGATATATCTGGCGACTGAAATCTGGATGTTTAATTCAATTTCACAATGGTATCTGTCCGCTATCATTGGAATATTTGGGTTTTTTTCCCTTGTTTCTGCTTTAAATGCCTACATTTGACCCAAAATCGAGCTGTTATAAATAGTGACGTTGTTTCCAATGCACAACAGCTGTGTGTCTTATCACTCGTCGTTCTTTCAGTAACACTGATGAAGGAACTTACATTTTCGTCTCTGTTTGTTGCTTTGCTTGTCAGACTTCCAGCAAGATCATGCAAAACATTCAGGGCAGATTCAAACGACACTTTGTGGAAAGATCAAACAGAGCCCAACAACAAGCATATCAAATATTGCCGCAGACCCATTGTGGAGATTCACAGGCCATATGCAGGGTCCATCAGCAAGCTTACCCCAAAGTCATGATACTGATTTTATCAAGACTTGATGAAAAGATAAAATATGGCCCCAAAAACGAAGTGATTAAATTTTTGTGCAGATCTGTGATGCGACTGTGAATCGAATGGCGAAGACAGAATCTTTCAGTAAGATTACACACTAAAAAAAATCTCTTCTACTTAACCGACTGTGACCACAATTTTCTGGTAAGATGAAAAGCAGTGTAAGAACGAACCTGCAAGAGCTCAGAGCGTAGCCAGACCACAGAACGTATCCAGCATCCACCATAGAAGTTTACACAAAAGATACTGAACCGATCTGAACGACGTTGGAAAGTAAGATGAAATGCTGCACCGGGATGAACCCCACATTAAACTCTGGCGTGGCTCTGTGTGGCTGAAAGCTTTTTGAGGGTCTCCTCCCACGCAACTGAATATCACGTGGTTAGGAAAGACTGTGTGTGTGTGTGTGTGTGTGTGTGTGTGTGTGTGTGTGTGTGTGTGTGTGTGTGTGTGTTGTGTGTGTTGTGTGTGTGTGTGTGTGTGAAACAAACGAGAGCTACACACGCACGCGTACAGGCATAAAGTCTATGCAGTTGTACCGCTCTATCTCGATGGATCCCACCTGGGTCACTCAGCAGCATGAAGGAGATGAATCGCCCAGACTCGCTGAAAAGTGCTCAGGTCTAGAATATTGATCTTGCATGCTTCCATCTCTTTGATCGCTTTTAAGCCGATGCGATGCTTGGAAGAGTGTTACTACATCATGACCCTACCTCCTCTCCCCTTACCTTCTCCTCCTCCCCTCCATTTCCTCGTGGACACACTATCCAGCGCACCAAATGTCTTTTGCCGACAGAACTCTGGACATGAGGGCTCTAGTCTCCTTGGACAAACTGTTTTGCTTAGTTTCCATCGTCAATGCTTTTTTTAAATGACTATTGTCTTTCCTGCGCTTTGAAGTTCTTGCACTTCTGTTGAAAAACAAACCCAACTAACTTGCAGATAGACGATAGTTGTGTGTGTGTGTGTGTGTGTGTGTGTGTGTGTGTGTGTGTGTGTGTGTGTGTGTGTGTGTGTAAGTGTGTGTATGAGAGAGAGAGAGAGCGAGAGAGAGAGAGAGAGAGAGAGAGAGAGAGAGTGTGTGTGTGTGTGTGTGTGTGGTGTGTGTGTGTGTGTGTTGTGTGTGTGTGTGTGTGTGTGCACAAACACACGTGAGCTCATGACCACGTGCACATGTTCATTCTCCCGCCTTAGCTTCCTCGCGGTATTAGTTTTTTTTTTTCCTTCGTCAATTCCGGAACCGACCTGCCCAACGTCTCGCCCTCTACTACAGGACGCATAACATTCCAAGTCTCAGCTGGCAAAGTGCCCATGCACCCTCCTCAGCCTCCCCCCCCCCTCCTCGCACCCCTCCTTCCCATTTTCACCACTGACATCCTCGTCTCCTTCAGCAAATGATTTCACTTTCCGTTCCTCCTCCTCACATCCATACTCCCTCATCTCTCCTCCTGCCCTGTCTCCAGCTTGAACAAATGTACACCCTCTCCTTCCCAGTTCACCCGTCTGCCTTTTAAGTGCAAAGAAAACATTCGTGTGTGTGAGTGTGTGTGTGTGTGTGTGTGTGTGTGTGTGTGTGTGTGTGTGTGTGTGTGTGTGTGTGTGTTTCTGTGAATGTCTTTAACCTGAACAGTTCAAAAATTGTTCAGCTGGGTGCTTTCGATCATCAAATTATCTCCCTCTTTCAGATATATCTGGCGACTGAAATCTGGATATTTAATTCAGTTTCATAATGGTTTCTGTCAGCTATCATTGGAATGTTTGGGGGGGGGGGGGGGGGGTTCCTCTTTTTTTCTTTTTTTTTTCCTTGTTTCTGCTTTGCATGCCTACATTTGCTCCAAACCGAGCTATTGTAAATAGTGACGTTTCCAATGCACAACATCTGTGTGTCTTATCACTCGTCGTTCTTCCAGTAACGCTCACGAAGGAACTTACATTTTCGTCTCTGTTTGTTGCTTTGCTACTTGTTAGACTTCCAGCAAGATAATGCAAAACATTCAGGACAGATTCAAACGACACTTTGTGGAAAGATCAAACAGTGCCCAACAACAAGCATATCAAATATTGCCGCAGACCCATTGTGGAGGTCTGCATCAAAGGCCATATGCAGGGTCCATCAGCAAGCTTAACTCAAATCTTGACACTGATTTTATTAATACTTGATGAAAAGATAAAATATGGCCCCCAAAACGAAGTGATTAAATTTTTGTGCAGATCTGTGATGCGACTGTGAATCGAATGGCGAAGACAGAATCCTTCAGTAAGATTACACACTAAAAAAAATCTCATCTACTTAACCAACTGTGACCACAATTTTCTGGTAAGATGAAAAGCAGTGTAAGAACGAACCTGCAAGAGCTCAGAGTGTAGCCAGACCATAGGACGTTACCAGCCAGGGTAAGGTTACCAGCCCTGTTCTGGCGATGATGTTTGCCTCTCTCTCTCTCTCTCTCTCTCTCTCTCTCTCTCTCTCTCTCTCTGTGTGTAGAATTGTGCACGCACGCGCGTATCCATGATCCGCAATATAAGTTTACACAAAAATACTGAACCGATCTGAACGACGTTGGAAAGTGAGATGGAATGCTGCACCGGGACGAACCCCACATTAAACTCTGGCGTGGCTTTGTGTGGCTGAAAGCTTTTGGGGGGGAGGGGGGGGTCTCCTCCCACGCAACTGGATGTCACGTGGTTAGGAAAGACTGTGTGTGTGAGTGTGAAACAAACGAGAGCTACACACGCACGCGTACAGGCGTAAAGTCTATGCAGTTGTGCCGTTGTCAGGGGTAAGAGCCGCTCTATCTCGATGGATCCCACCTGGGCGACTCGACAGCATGATGGAGATGAATCGCCCAGACTCGCTGAAAAGTGCTCAGGTCTGGAATATTGATCTTGCATGCCTCCATCTCTTTGATCACTGTTAAGCCGATGCGATGCTTGGAAGAGTGTTACTACATCATGACCTTACCTCCCCTCCCCTCCCCTTCTCCTCCCCCCTCCGTTTCCTCGTGGACGCACTATCCAACGCACCAAATGTCTTTTGCCGACAGACCTCTGGACATGAGGGCTCTAGTCTCCTTAGACAAACTGTTTTGCTTAGTTTCCATCGTCAGTGCTTTGTTTAAATGACTATCGTCTTTCCTGCTTTGAAGTTCTTGCACTTCTGTTGAAAAAAAACCCCACTTACTTGCATATAGAGGAAGTAGAATCTTGATAAGAGGCTGAACCATAAATCTTAGGAGTCAAGCTCTTCCTCAGCACTGTTAGAGGCTAATGGACAGAGTACTGTCGTTGTACTATAGATGTTTACCTTTCAGATACAAGATACTCCATTTAAATTCAACCTGCTGCATTTACGGCAGAGATGAAAGCTAACTGCTGTCGCTGAGCCGTTTCTTTTACCTGACGGGTGACGTTCACGTCCAGGATGATCTAGGTCATTTTCACTCACTTTGAGCATGCATCCGTTCAGACCTACCTGAGTAACAGGTCAGTGTCACATGCTCTTCTGATCAATCACAAGAAAATGAACAGAACTCAACAAATTACATGGCCATACATATATAGAGATAGATAGACAGATAGATAGATAGATAGGTAAGTAGGTGGATAGATAGACAGACATTTATATATATATATATATATATATATATATATATATATATATATGCATGTGTGTGTGTCTGTCTGTCTGTGTGCCTGTGGGTGCGAAGCAGAGGTGAAGAAACAAAATACGAAGTTTAAAACAATCGAGTTTCTAGTTTAGCTTCCTTTCGTTCAAAATCCACTCCATCTTCGTTATGAAACAAGGCTAATGTTTTGTTTATAAACAGCTACAGGTCAAAAAGGAAATGTATTCGAATTATGTTCGACCATTGTTTTTGTCCCCATGCACCAAACATAGTAACGTCCTCTATCGGCAGGAAGAACAATTGGCTTTTTTTTTTAATCCTGAAGACAGCTCAGTCCTGGTCACTGGCTTCCTGCTGGAGCTCTTCCTCCCATGACGTCATGTTGGCCACCCTCCATTCTCACGTGGTTCTCTGTCCAGCAGAGGAGGTGGACGGGGAGGGAGGAGCGTGGTTAATCGACTGTGGTACTGGAGCGAGCCAGCTGGTGCGAGGTTTAGGAGATGGATTAGGACCATTGAAATCGGTGTGTTAACCCAGAGAGTGTTGCCACAATACCTTGTGTGTTCAGAGTCCTTTAATTGTTAATGATGTACGTCATATCGTAGCATGTAAATCTGGATGTCCAGTTCCATATTGTCATTAATGTAAAGAACGTGACCATGTTTGAAATGTGGATAAATTGTTCTTTGCCAGGAGGTGAAAGGTACGCTCAAGTTAAAGGAAGAAAAGAAAATTAAAAGAAAGCTGAGCAAAAAGATGTAGGATGAAGGAAATTAAAATTATTCTTTCCTCTAACCACCCATCTTAACTCAGGTCCACCCAAAACCTCAGCCCACCCCCTCACCCATCCTTTTCTACACAGGGTGAAACATGCACAAACTAGACAAAGCGATTAAGTTCTATCAATTTAAAAATTATAAAGAAAACAATGCTTACTACCTTTATGTCACTGAAAGAAAACACATGCAAAGGGCGGATAGAAAACAGAAGACGATAGAAGGACGGGGGGTTGAATCAAGACACACCGTAAGGCTGTAATTCAACTTCAAAAGCCGTTTGGTTTCTTTCTCCTATCTCTCAACGAGATGTGTTTTTCGTCCCCGTCTGTTGATTCATTGATTACTATTTTCCACCGACCAGGAAGCTAAAAATACGATTAAGGTAGAAAATATGGATGTGTGTGGGCAAGGAGGCAGGAAGAGGAAAGGAGAGAGGTGGTAGGAGGGAGGGAGGGGAGAAGGGAACGGTAGACAGAGTCAAAAGAGCTGAAAATGGAGCTGCCACCAGAGGTGAAGAATTGAATTTCTCATGTTGTGGAGCTGACGGGTTAGACAGTTTTGTTAGATTAACGCAAAGAAGAAAAGTCAGGTTACAGAGCGCTGCAAATATATCTAATAAAAAAAATCTCCCGATCAAGTTACTGCCAACATGCACAAATCATTACACACACACACACACACACACACACACACACACACACACACACACACACACACACACACACACACACAGCGCAGACTGTGTGAAAGAAAAAAAAGGTACGGGAGGCAGGTGACAAGGAGGGTTGGCGACTAGGAAGTTAGAGGGGTTGGGTATGGAAGGGTGAGTGAAAGCAGGATGGGAGTGGGGGGGGGGGTTCAGACGACAGATAGCCATCTGAGAAAAGGGTGAAATAAAAATATACAGAGGATCCGTTTTTAGTTTGAGTTTTATTCTTTCTTCAGTTCTCTCACATCCTCCAATTCTGTTCAGCAATCCCCCGCCCCCCCCCTCCCCCCCCTCCCCCCGCCCCTCCCCCCCCCCCTCCCCCCGCCCCTCCCTGTTTCGCAGACACCCACATCGAACTTCTCTCTGCCAGCTTTCTCCCGCAGTTCCGAGTTAAAAAAGATAAAGGTGAACAAGACAGAATATGGGATGGTAATTTCTCTCTCTCTCTCTCTCTCTCTCTCTCTCTCTCTCTCTCTCTCTCTCTCTCTCTCTCTCTCTCTCTCTCTCTGCCTCCCTCGTCCTTTCTATTTCATCTCTTTGCCAACTTCCTCCACCTCACTCTGTCCGTCGTCAATGCCCACACTTTACCGCTTGTGACTGTACTTCTAATCTGCCCTTTGTCATCATGTGCAGCTGGACCACCTTACCCAGTCGAGAGGTCAAATGCGGACTATTCATCCTACCAACCAGAGAACATTACAAGTTTGGGTGCATGCAGACAAAAGTAATGGCTGACCATGACTCGTAAAAGATGTCCTCTATGACTTGTGGCCTTTTAGGACAACAATCATCTCGCTCACACTGAAGTGAATTCTAAACAGAAACACGCCGACTCGGATTCTAACAATGTTTTAACTTTGTCTTTGTCATCTTTGTCTCTTTTGTATATGAATCTTATAATATATGTGAGTGTACGTGAGTCGTCCACTTGTATTGCCTTTCTTCAGATTGGGAGGAGGGTACTTTTGCGTTCACCTTTTCAGCCAGCAGATTGTCAAGGGGGAATGCACTCTTCACCTCAATATAGGGAAGACTGTATCGATGGGAAAGTATGTCATCATGCAGGGTTCTGACAACGTGCAATGGTATTGCTTTTTGCTGACCTCAGGACCAAGATCAGGCGCTAGTGGAGATTACTTGTCCTGTCCCTGGGGAACCCTGATGTTGGAAAAAGTACGGAACACAACCCAACAGACAGACAGACAGACAGACAGACAGACAGACAGACAGACAGACAGACAGAGAGTATTATCATGTTACATTCTTAGGTCACAGTTTCGTATTAAAAGATCAGTTTATACATGTCACATGTAAGATCAATGACAGTTGAACGAGTCTTCGATGTGTGAAATCTCACCATGTCTCTAATTACTATTTCACTTTTATTCGTCTGGACAATATGCCCATCTGTACAATACTGTGGATTAGAAAGTACAACACTATGCGACAGGTCATTACACTGTGCCATTAGGAGATCTGAATACCTGTTCGATTTGAGTCCTTTCCTCAAGTCCTCAAAGACGGCAACAAACTAGGAAAGGACTTAGATTTCATTATTTATAACATAAAGGGGAGAGAGAGGAGGGGAGAGAGGGAGAGAGAGAGGGGGGGGGAGAGAGAGAGAGAGAGAGAGAGAGAGAGAGAGAGAGAGAGAGAGTGCATCGGGTAATGCAACCTAAGTCTTATTTTGATTGTATCATGGACATCGACCTCCATCTAAAATCCCTGTTTAATGCAGAATCACCGTACAGGTTTCAGCCTGGCAGATGACCGATTCGCTACCGTCAGTTATTTCCTTGAGGACTTGTGTGGTCATCTGGTCTCCTGGATATGGTATCTCCCTCGATTCAGGCAACGTATACTATCTGAAGGTGCATGTGTCCATTCCATGCGGAAGAAGATTGTCAGATTACAGCGTGCCAGATCACGGATATGCCGGAATGGCCAACTGTCTTGGGGACTTCGCTGGTCTCATGGTCTCGTTGGTGTGGTGTTTCCATCCATTTAAGCAAATTTATGCAAACGTATGCTTCCCGGAATGCTTATACACCCTCCCCCCCCCCCCCCCCATTCCGTTCCCGGAGCGTCTGCCCACATACAAAAAGATTGAATACAGTCTCTTTGGCTCCTCTCTCTCTCTCTCTCTCTCTCTCTCTCTGTGTCTGTCTGTCTGTCTGTCTGTCTCTGTCTCTCTGTCTCTGTCTCTGTCTCGCTCTCTCTCTCTCTCTCTCTCTCTCTCTCTCTCTCTCTCTCTCTCTCTCTCTACACGTCCGCAAAGCAGGTTGTGTTTTCACACGCGTTTGTTGGTTAGTCTGTCTATCAGCAAAGTTAGACGGGCCCATGCGCAAGTGGTCAGAGCGTTTGCTTGCAGAGCGGAAAGTCATGAGTTCGAACCACATGTGGGGTCGGATTTTTTCGGCTTGAAAAATCCACACTGTCCACCCAACAATAAATGGGTATCTGATTCATTTCAGGGACGTTTAAAGTCGGCGGAAGGAGAAGGATGAGCTCGATCTTCTATCGTGCAGTACCCTACACACGGGGAACTTGTAAACGTTCACTGCTTCTACGGCCAATACGCAAGGGGAACTCTAACTCTTTTTAACACTTTAACCAGCAAAGATACGAAAAATTCAAACCAATTTTCAAAACAGTTGGAGGAAAGATTGATTGTGGTCTAAGGCCAACCTCGATGAAGGTTGGTGTGCATGTAGCTCAAAGGGCGGGATTCAGGGTCTGTCTCCATGATTACAAGATAAAAATAAAATGAATGCAGTCGAACAATGGCATGTAATTAAAAAAGGAATCGAGTAAATTCTAGTGAACATCTGTGGTGCGGATCCTGGTCAAAGGGCGGATCCAGGATCTGTTGGACCTTGGCAGCGGTCTGCGTTCTCCCCGATGCCTTTCTGGTGTTTATTCTTTCTTCCACTCTCGCAAGTTGTCAATTTCTTTTTTCCTGTTTCTGGACTTTTTCACACACCCATCCTATACCCAGCAACCGACCATAGGGTGTGATGCTACCGAGAAAATGAAAACTCTCTCTCTCTCTCTCTCTCTCTCTCTCTCTCTCTCTCTCTCTCTCTCTCTCTCTAAACAACACACACACACACACACACACACACACACACACACACACACACACACAGAGAGAGAGAGAGAGAGAGAGAGAGAGAGAGAGAGAGAAGGGGTGAGAGAGAGAGAGAAGCACAGACCAACAGAGCATGCGGACATCGACCCATCAATCCCACATTACAATAATGCACATCGCCAGACATCCACAGTCTGCACTGCTTTCAGAAAATGGGATAGATCTCAGACTGGCAGACAGCGTGGGCCCCTATCTGATGGAATCGGTTATTTCCCAGTACCTTGGTGTTCTGTAGTTGTCAAACTGGGGAAACTTGTGCATGCTGATTTAAACTCGCTTAAGGCGAGGAAGGAGAGAGAAAAAAAAATGTCCTCGCGGAACAAAATGTTACCTGATAGCATTTTATATCATCATTATGGTAAAAATGTCCTCGCGGAACAAACTCTTACTTGATAGCATTTTGTACCATCTTTAGAGTAGAAAATTGCCACCCCGGTACAAAATATCACCTGGTCATATTCTGCACCAGCGTCGCGGTATTGAATGTCACCCTGGTATAGAATGCTACCCTGCGTGACATTCTGTATCAGCAAGGCACATATTCACGTTTTTCTCAGAATAAATCGTCGATGTTTGTGAATGTATGCTTTTTGGTTGGGTGTGACTTGTCAGTTACATTATTTGATCTATGTGTGCGAGGTGGGATAGAAGAGACGACTATACCTAAACGACGATCACCAGCGGCTTTGGAGCAAGCATGGAAAGACAAAAGTCACAAACACATATCAAAAACTGGCAAAAAATATTGCAAGGTTAGCATAGACTCATAAAGGTATACCTCTCGGATTACTCGTCCCAGAAGATTGTGAGGACACGGGCCCAGCAACTTGAAATTAATGTATTCTCAGACAAAGCATCATCATCACCGTCATGGTCATTGTTGTCGTCTGCAACGTAGTCGTCGCTCTCGTCAGTTGAGGAGGTCGTCATACGTTCAACGTTAGAACATAAATGCAGTCAGGTATGTGAAAGCGTAGACTTGTTTTTTGACACCACCACCACCATCACCATCACCGTCAGAACGCGTCATTGCCACCGTTACAACACGTCATTGCCACCGTCAGAACGCGTCATTGCCACCGTTAGAACACGTCATTGCCACCGTCAGAACGCGTCATTGCCACCGTTAGAACACGCATCGTCACCGGCAATAAGATGTAGGCTTTTGCGATCACTATTATCCACCTACTTCACCCTGTACACCTATCTCACAAAAATCAATAATCAAACCTCGATCAAATACGTACATTGATATACGGCGACAGTTTGTCCCACGGGGACGTAAGTATGTGACTCGCAGGCAGACATCATTATCCCAAGTACCAGAGTTATGAAATGTACTGGTCGGAGGAGGGAGGGACATTTTGTACCACAGCAGGGACCCAGAATATCGCCTACCCCATATCACACTACCCCATGCACACAAGGTAACGTTACCAGCTTTCATAATTTACCCACACCTAATGTCTTCTCTCTCTCTCTCTCTCCTCTCTCTCCTCTCTCCTCTCCTCTCTTCTCTCCTCTTCTCTCTCTCTCTCTCTCTCTCCTGCGTGTTCGTGATCACGTGCCGGTTCGCTCTCTCTCTCTCTTCTCTCCTCTCTCTCTTCTCTCTCTCTCTCTGCCACCTGTTCGTGATCACGTGCCGTGTTCACTCGTCTCTGTTAGCTGCTTGCGGCATTGTCAATTCTCCTCGTCAATTCTGAACCAACCTGTCCGACCTGCCGTCCTCTACTACAACACATTCCAGTTCCCAACGTCACTGCCAATTTCCCTGTCCGTCTCCCCAAGCCTTCTCTCCTCCACAGTTTCATCCCCCTCTCCTCCCCCCCCTCCCTCCGCCACTCTGTCTTCTCCCTGCAGGAAAATGATTTCATTTCAACTCCTCTTGCTCACATCCACACCCTACTTCTGCCATCTTTTCTACCCTTGAACACATGAGCTCCTCTCCTTTGCAATGATCGTCTGCTTCAAGAGAAGTCACCTCACGTGCACACGATGTTTCAACCGAGATGGTTGCAGGAATTGTTTGCTTTGGTATTTTCGATCATCAGTTTCTTTTTTTTTTTTTTTTTTTTTTTTTCTTTTTTTTTTTTTTTTTTTTTTTTGGGGGGGGCTTGTTTTTTTTGTTGTTGTTCTTGTTGTTGTTATTGTTGTTGTTCTTGTTGTTCTTGTTGCAGCTGCTTTTGTTGTCTTCTTAAGTGATTGCATACTGAAATCGATTGGCCTGAAACGAGATTAAAAGGGGGTGATTTGTGAAATGTTACAATGATGCCTGTCAGTTGCCGCTAGAAAGTATTTCCATATTTTCCTGTAGGTAACACTTTTGCCAAACTATAGACATACAGTAACAAATATAGAGTAGAAAAAAAGTTTATCTCATGCAATTGAATGCATGACATAGAATTAAAGAATAAGATCATGTCCAAGTTTTCATACAACTGAATGCACGACATAGAATCAAACAATAATAACAAGTCCAGAAAAGTCAATGACACAATAGCTATATCTCAAATTACCTACCGTACCACTCTCCAGATGTATCTCCTTCAAGGAGTTTATGTTGTACTCTGAATCTGTCGGTTTGATTATCTGACTTTTCACAGGATTATGCAAAAGGCAAAAAAGAATTCCAGTCTCAACCGAATTTAACAACACTTTGTGAAAAGACCCTTAATGTGATCCAAGAACAAACATGTCAAGTTCCACATCAAAGACCACATTCTGGATCTGTCAGCTAACTTGTGAAGAAACTGCAGAGCTGATTTTAACAAAACTTAGTAAAAAGATAAGAACATAGCCCCTAAATCAAAACCATGAATGTTTCGTGTAGATCAGTGATATGGATCAGGATCAAATAGTGTATCTGGGATTCATTAGTGAGACTGCACACACAAAAATTTAAACAATTTTATCTCAACTTTAATAGAATATCAAATGTGACCTAAAAACGGAGCAGTATGGTACGGAGTCATATCAGAGGATGGGCCCATGATGCACTCGCTAAGCTTACATTAAAACTGCCAAACCGATCTTAATTTTTAAAAAAATACATGGAGAATTTGACTGCAGTCCTATCCGAGAACAAACCCAACATTGTAACCCGGCACGGTTTTGTGTGGCCGAAAGGTGCCCGTTGGTCTCCACCCACACGAGTGAACTGCAAAGTTGTAAGGAGATACTGTGTTTGACTGCGAAACAAAGGACAGCTACACACTCGTGTATGCAGGCGTAAATTCTGTGCAGATGTATCTTTGTTAAGGATAAGAGCCACACTGTAACGACCAATCCCCTCTGGACGACTCAACAGCATGATGGAAATGAGTTCCCTTGACGCGTCGAAATGCACTATGGACTGGAATGTTGATCTTGCATGCCTCCAACTCTTTGATCACTTCAGCAATGTGATCCTTGACAGATCCTCCCTCTGTTCTCTCTCAGATAGTCTTTCCAATACGCCTAACGTCTCCTGCAGACAGAACTCAAGACGTGAGGGCACCAGACTCGTTAGACAAAGTTTTTCGCTAGTGTTCATCATCAAGGCTCTAAGGAGTTACTGTGGTTTTGCTGCTTTGAATCTCTTACGCTTGTGTTTAGGATAAACACTATTCTACAGATGGAGCGACAGTAGGATCATTTGGAAAGGACTGAGGCATACACGTTTTGAGCAGAGCTCTTCCCTGGTACTGTCAGCGGCTGGTTTTCAGAATCAGAATGCTTATTTGAAGCCTGGGCGCCAACTCAGAGGATAGAGACTGAAGCTGGAACCGTTTCTGTTGCCTGATGGTTGAGTTTCACGAAGGAGTTTCCCAATCGCTTTTGTTCTCGTAAATCACGCATCTGTTAATATCCTCCTATGCAAAAAATCAGTGCAGAACATTCTTCTGATTAAACACAATGATGCTAAAAAATCTTATGAAGATTTAGCCTGATATAGTCAATAATATTCATAGATAAAGCAGACAGATAAAGCAGACATACATGAAAAACAAACAGGAAGGAACTTTAAACAATCTGCTTTCTAATCCAGTTTTTTTTACGTTCAAAATCTTCTTCATCTTCAAAATAAATGAACAAGATAGATGTTGTCTTGATGGACTAGGGGTCAAAAAAGAGAATCTTTTCGAATTACTTCCAGCTGTTATTTTTTGTATTGGGTAAAAAAATAGCACCATCATATGATAGGCAGAA
>CM065724.1:27368627-27371127 GCA_033310375.1 Conus canariensis
CTACTTGTAAGCGCCTGGGTTTCAGACAAGCATCTTGAATGTAAAAGGAAGACAACTATACAAAACAACAGCACTCTCACCACAAGTCTCTAACAGTACTGAGAAATGTTTATGGTTCGGTCTTTTCCAAAGGATTCTACTGTCCCTCCATCTTCAGGTTGGTGTTATTTTTGTCCATCCTGAGCATGAGAGATTCAAAGTAGTAAAGACGACAGTCATCTCTCAGAGCCTCGCTGACAGACACCGGCGAAACAGTCTGTCTGAGGGGTCTAATGCCCTCACCTCTGGAGTCCTGTCTGCAAAAGACATTAGGTTATTGAATAGACCGTCTGTGAGAGAACAGAGGGAGGAGCAGAAGATGGGGATGGGGGACGGAGGAGGAGGATGTTGCAATACTCTTCCAAGCATCACGCTGGCTTACATAATCAAAGAGTTGGAGGCAGGCGCGATCAATTCTAGAGTCTAGGCAGTGAATTTTCCAACAAGCTGTCGGGTCATCCACATGGGATCTATAGGCATAAAGTGGCCCCTAGCCTTGACAAACGTACAAGTGCAAAGAATGTATGCATGTACACATGCCTGTGTAGCTCTCGTTCATTTCACACTTACCCACAGCCTCTTCTCACAACTTGGCATTTATTTGCGTGGGAGGAGACCACCAGAAGCCTTTTAGCCTCACAGAACTGCCCAGATTTTAATGTGGAGTCTGTACTTGGGCTGCAGTCCATTTTCCCATGCAGTTTCGTTAAAACTGGTTCACCAATTTTTTGTGTAAATCTTTTAACAGATCATGAGTCCACAGCAAACTGCAATAGCTTCGTTTAGGACCACGTGTGACCTTTTCTCCACGTTTTGCTAAAATAACATCAGAAACTTTTTTTTCCCCTTTTTTGCAGCCTTGCACAGTGCTTTATTCAGATCCTGATCCTGGAAATTTATTGGCATCGTTTTGTTTTGTTTTGATTTGATTTTTTTTTTTTTTTTTTTGGGGTGGTGGTGGCATATTTGTATCATTTTACCAATATTTATTTAAATCAGCTCTGCACTTTCTGCATAAGCTAGCTGACGGATTGGACATATGGTCTTTGATGAGGATCCATGCTGTTTGTTCATGGACTATAACTCGATCTTTCTACCAAGTGTTGTCAAAACTGGTAGAGATGGGTTTTTTTAATTGCTAGAAAAGAAAGAGAATAGCAAACCAACAGATTCAGACTAGAACATAAAGGTTTTTGGTGGATGTAAATTTAAATAGTGGTACGGTAAGTAATTTGAAATACAGCTGATATACATAAAAAGAAAAACAACATCACCGGTTTTTGATGCCTCTGATTTGGTGTCATGCATTTAGACTCTCTTTGTAGAAAGCATGGACATGTTGTGAGTCTTGTTTGATTGCGTGTCATGCTTTTAGTTGCGTGAGGTAAATATTATTTTACCTATTTCATTTTTGCAAATACAAGTCAATAGTTTGATAGAAGTGACAGACACAGACACCCAAAGAGTATCCAGAAGTGAATTCAAGACTGGCAAATCAAGGAAATAGAAACAGCATTCGGGGGCCAGAATAGCTCAGTTGGTAGAGCGCCGGACTCGTGATCCTGGGGTTGCGGGTTCGAATTTCGGTACAGGGGGATTTTTCCCTCGGAGTTAACATTGGTTCTGACTCCATTCCCCATACAGTCCTTCGAATGAGACTATAAACAGAAGTTCTGTGTGTGAACGCACGCACATCTTGCACACACGTAAAATCCCATCACCAACTTTCGGAATAGAAGGCCATTTTGGCCGTTGGTATGGATGACACGTTACACAGAGCATGCGACTTCCCGGAAGATGGAGTATGGCTGCCGTAATGGCGGGATAAAAAAAAAACGGTCATACATACAAAACTCCACTGCCTGACTATACAGGCAGTGTCCGCAGATGTATCAGCCTGCGCAAGCAGAAAGAAAGAAAAAAAAAAGAGCAGTCAAAGGGGGGGGGGGGGGGGGGGGGGGAGGAGGAAAAGAAAACATTTCTATGGAAACCGACAAATATTATTGTAAAATTTATAAACTACCCCTCGTCGATCTCGTTTCAACTCATTAGATTTTGGTTTTCAGATATTTAAGCAAAAAAGGGAGAGAATTAGATAATTGAACACACCCAGATGAACAATTAACAATTACAGCGTAGGCTGAAGACATTAGTACACACGCTGAGCGGAGTTTCTCTTTGAAGGAGTCTACTTGGAAGGAGAGGGTGTACATCTGATTCAAGGGGAAGAAGATGGAAGAAGGTGAGATGAGGATTGTGGAAGGGAGGAAGAGCAACAGACACTGAAATCGTTTCCTGGAGGAGAAGTGGAAGGCAGTGGGTGGGGACGATGGAGACGGCAGGGTGGGAAAGAATGGGGGGGGGGTGGGGGGGGGGTAGACGCAGGGGAGGGTTGACGGGGACTTCGCCAGCTAAGGCTTGGAATTGAATGTGTCCTGTAGTAAAGGGCAACAGGTTGGAC
>CM065724.1:27373627-27381127 GCA_033310375.1 Conus canariensis
CTCCAACCTGGATAATGCCAAGTGTTCACATAGGTGTTTTTTTTTCGCTTAAATGTAAAAAGAAATGGACTGAAACAAGATCGAAAAGGGAGGGATCGTGAATTTCAAGATTATATTTATCATTGCCATTGGAATGTTTTTCCCCTTCTTTTTATTTCTAATATTGTTGTTGTTTTTTATTTTCTTGATTTGTCTGTCTTGCCTTCTCTTCTAGATATTCTCCGTGTTTCTGTCTCCACGTTTTGATACAGCAAACACTTTGGTCAAACTGCAGGCCTATATTCGCAAATGTAAGATAAGAACCATGTTTACCTCGTGCATTCGGATGCATGCTGTCAAACAATAACGATGATACGTCCAAGTTTCCTACAGAACGGGGGTTATCCAAATCAGTGATGCTGTTGTTTTTCATCACACAAGATCTCACATTACCTACTGCACTACTCTCTAGAATTACCTCTTCCAAGGAATGAATCAGCCAGTTTGCTTGCCTGTTTTTCGCAAGATGATGCACACAAAAAAATTAACAACACGTGGTGGAAAGATCAAAGATGGTCCAAGAATAAACATAGTAAATTTAATCTGGATCCTCATTAAAGACAGCATCCTGGATCCATTAGCTCGTATGAAGAAACCGCAGAGCCGATTTTAACATCTAGTAAAAAGATATAAACATGCTCCCCCCCCCCCCCCTTCCACCCCAAACGAAGTCATTACATTTTTATGTTGATCCGTAATATGGATCTGAATCAAACAGTGGATTCACAATTCATCTACGAGATTGCAGGGGGGGGGGGGGGGGGGGGGGGGGAACTTCTGAAGCAATGCTAGTAAAAGGAAAAATAAAACGTGGCTCAAGAGCGAAGCTATTGCAGTAAGGAATTGACACAGATCAGAAGACAGCCTCATGGTCTGCTCTGTAAGTTTGGACAAAAACTGCTGAATCGTTTGAATCAAACTCATTTAAAAGATGGAAGGCAGCCCAGACAAAAACTGCTGAATCGTTTGGATCAAACTCATTTAAAAGATGGAAGGCAGCTCAAGACAAAAACTGCTGAATCGTTTGGATCAAACTCATTTAAAAGATGGAAGGCGGCCCAAATTCGAGCCCCACATTAAGATCAAGCGCAGTTCTGTGCGGCTGAAAGTTTTCTGGTGGTCTCCTCCCACGCAAGTGAATGGCAAGTTGTGAGGAGAGGCTGTGTGGGAGTGTGAGGCAAACGAGAGCTACACATGCACGCTTGCAAGCATTAATTCTGTGCACTCGTACATTTGTTGAGGAGAACAGCCCCTCTGTACCAATGGATCCCATCTGGATGGCTCGACGGCGGGATAGAGATGAAATGCCCAGACTCGTTGAAATGCACTGAGGTCTGGAATGTTGATCCTGCGTGCCTCCGCCTCTTTGATCACTTACGTCAATGTCATGCGTGGAAGAGTGTTACAACATCCTTCCCCTCCATCCCACCCCCCACCACCCCACCACCACCTTCGCCTCCTCCCTGTGTTTTCTCACAGATGGTCTATCCAGGGTACCTAATGTCTTTCGCAGACAAAACTTAGACGCGGGGGCATGGATCATTCAGACAGGCTTTTTCTCTTGTGTCCATCATCGAGGCTCTACGAAATTACTGTTGTCCTTACCGCTTTCGGTCTCTTATGCTTTGGTTGGTCAGAAACACTAACTTACAGATGGAGGGACAGAATAATCCTTTGGAAAAGCCTAAACTATAAGCGTTTTGAGAAGAGTGCTTTCTAGGTATTATTAGAGCCTGTACCTAGAGTACTGTTGTTGAAATTAGTTGTCTGTTGTTTACAACAGGATGCTTGTCGGAAGCATGAGCATCTACGTATAGGACAGACATTGAAAATTATGCATCCGTTCCGATTTTCTTAAACAACAGGCCCAAATTCCACAGGTTCTTCCGACCAACCACACGAACGTTTACATACTTCGATGAATCGTAACTCTGTCAAATACCTTGGTGTTACCATTGATCAGTGTCTGACCATGCAGAATCAAATATCTGTAGTCTGTCGCTCATCCTTTTTAGAGCTGAGACGTATTGCTTCCATCCGACGCTTTATATCCAGGGAAGTAGCTGTCAGGCTAGTCTGTGCCATGGTGATGTCAAGATTGGACTACTGCAACTCTGTTTATGCTGGGCTTCCCGCAGAACAGATTGCTCGGCTGCAGAGAGTCCAAAATAGCGCTGCACGACTTGTTTTGAAGAGGAGGAGGTGTGAGCACATCACTCCCATGCTGATCGAACTGCACTGGCTTCCCATACAGTATCGGTGGCAATTTAAACTGGCAGTTCTTGCTTTCCGCCACTTCAATGAATCTCTTCCTCACTATCTCTCTTCTTCTCTCTGCACCTACCAAAGCTCTCGTACCCTTCGCTCTTCTTCACAAAAACTTTTGAAAATCCCTAAGCGTTCTCTGAAATCTGTTGGCGAAAGAGCCTTCAGTTTTAGAGCACCTTCTATTTGGAACTCCCTCCCTGAAGACCTTCGTAATCAGCCTACTCTTTCTTCTTTTAAATCTCAGCTCAAAACTTACCTCTTCAAAAAAGCCTATTCTCTTCTGTAGATGACTAGATCTCTCTTAAATTCCTCCACAACTAGTTCGGTGAGACAGTTTATGCATGTAGGTGCGTCTGCCATTGTGTATTTTCTTTTTGCTGTGTGCATGAATATTGTATGAATAAGTGCAAATGGTGGATGTAAGCGCATTGAGTTGTACAACAAGAAATGCGCTATATAAGTATTATACATTATTATTAATATTATTAATCGTACAACCCGACACAGACAATACTTATCTATAAAAGAGGCATAGATGAAACACAAAGACGAAGGAAATTAAGACAATTCACTTTCTATTTTAGCTTCTTTCCATCTAAAATCCACTTCGTCTTCAAAATGAACGAGATAGATGTCTTAATGGCCTAGGCGTCAAAAAGGAAATATTTTTGAATGACTTTCAGCCGTACATTCATGAAAACACTTTACACTTTTGGAAATGGAATGAGCAACACACCAAATTCCAACCACCAGGCTGACTGCTACTACCAACTAAGCAGAGAAGAGCTACTGTTCAGACTAAGGACTGGACATAACAGACTGAATGCGCACATGTACAAAAAGTACAAGATTGGCGAGTCTGCGATGTGCCCATGCAGAGAGCCCGAAATGGACACAGAGCACATACTACAGGACTGTCACCTCCATGCTACTGCCGGGCAGGACACACGGCCGGAGCCAGTGGCTCTGAGAGCCAAACTCTACGGGGACCTGGCGGACCTTCGGAGGACAGCCAACTTCGTGCGGGCAACTAGCATCATCATCTGAGTGTTTGAGAAGAAGAAGAAGAAGAAGAAGAGAAGAAGAAGAAGAAGAAGAAGAAGAAGAAGAAGAAGAAGGAAGGAGAAGAAGAAGAAGGAGAAGAAGAAGGAGAAGACTTTCAGCCGTCATTTTTGTCCCCATGCACCAGAAAAGCAACGTTCTGTGGTTGGCAAAACAACCATCAGCATTATTTTTTTAATTTTCAAGTTCTAGTCTCTGGCTCTCTGCCGAACCTCTTCCGCCCATTGCCGTCATGTTGACCACCAGTCTCTTGCACGTGGTTGTCTGTTTAGCAGCTGAGGGGGGTTGGGGGGAGGAGGGGGGCAGGACAGGAGTTACTGGACTATGGTGCTGGGAGAGCTTGCAGGTAAGAGATGTAGGAGATGGATGAGGACCATTATGCTATCTGTTCACTCAGAGACTGCCTCCGCTAATACCTTCTCCGTCCTGACCCTTTTGGTTGTTACAGATGCGTGTTTGTCTCATGCCGTAAAATGGAAGTTTCACTGTCTATTTTTACGTCGTGAAATCTTAAAGATATGAGCCTTCGTTGAAGAGTGAATATATCAGTGGAAATTGTTCTTCCTGAGGAGTGAGAAACACACTAACGTGAAATGAAGAAAGCAAAAAAAGAAAGGTACACTAAACAGTCAGTTTGGATAAAATGAAAATCGTACTCTCCTCAAACCACTCACACCAGTCCTTAGAACTCCCACACTTTAATCTCCCTCTCCCCTCTTTCTGTACTTTTCCCTAGCACAGACACAGTTACACAAGATAGAGGAACAAGTAAAATTCAGTCAGTCAAAAAATATTAAGCAAATAATGCTCACGACCTTGATTTTCCGTCGCTAACAGAAACCAGGGCAATGGCCAAGGGGGAGGAGGGGGGGAGGGGGGGGGTATTGGTCTCTCTCTATGTAGATGGGGGGCGGAGGGGGCAAGGGGGGAGTAAGAGGGACGTGGGACAGTGGGTCAAAGCAAACTTCAATGTTGTAATTTAACTTCAAAAGAAATCACGTTTGTTTCTCCTGTCCAGACATATTCCACGTTCTTTTCTATCCAATGAAAATCTTTCCTCTACCCAGGAAACTAGAAATGCAATTTTGGAGAGCGGCAGGAGTATGTGGGGAAAAGAGAAAGGGTAAATGAGGAGGTAAGTAGGGCAAGAGGAAAAGGGGTGATGTGGGACAGGTGGAAGGGTAAAGAAAGTGAAAATAGAAGTGCCAGCAGAGGTGAAGAATTAAATTTGTAATGCTGTGGACCCGACGGTTTCGACAGTTTTGTTGAATTAACAGAAAGAAGAAAAGTCAAGTTACAGGGATCTGCAAATACATTTAACGAAAAAAATTTCCCAATCAAATTACTGCCAGCAGACACGAATCATCACACATACTCTCTCTCTCTCTCTCTCTCTCTCTCTCTCTCTCTCTCTCTCTCTCTCTCTCTCTCTCTCTCTCTCTCTCTCTCTCTCTCTCTCTCTCTCTCTGAGTGTGTTTAGGCGCGTGTGAATGAGCGCACGCGCTTGCTTAAATCTATCTCTGTGTGTGTGTGTGTGTGTGTGTGTGTGTGTGTGTGTGTGTGTGTGTGTGTGTGTGTGTGTGTGTGTGTGTGTGACTGGTCTACTCCTTGGTTAGACTGTGTTAGCGTTCTCTCTCTCTCTCTCTCTCTCTCTCCTCTCTCTCTCTCTCTCTCTCTCTCTCTCTCTCTCTCTCCTATTATTCATTTAAAGTGCTGTGCTTGTGCTGGAATCTTTTTATATATTAAATTGTTTTCCTTTCTCGTATTTTTGTTTTCTGTTTTGTGAATTATTAAAATTACTTTAGTTTTTCCGTGAACATTTACTTAAAAATTTCTATCCACACATTGATAAAAGTTGACAAGTGTGTTAACATAAGGTATGAATGATTGAAATAGTGAACAGTTGAATTATTATTTCTTTGTTTAAGCGTCTGTCTCTTATGGCGTGTAATGTGGACAATGTCCAGTGAAATATTGCAGTAGACAAAAGTTTATAATACCATCGTTTCCGAATGCAGCGCTGCGGAATATTACTGTAAGTAGTTAAAAACCTCAGGGGAGAGCTTGACAGCAGAAATTCTTCAGAGTAGAACACACACACACACACACACACACACACACACACACACACACACACACACACACACACACACATCGCACGCATTCACACACACACACACCACACACACACACACACACACACAACACACACAACACACACACCACACCCCACATCCTCTCAGACCAGTGTTTCGACCCTGAACTTCTTACACTCTAACGGGGCAGAACCGCATCCAGGTCACCACTCCCAGATGCCCTTCTGCTGCCAGTTATTTTCCCATTGCTGCCATGATTCGAAGCCGCGACTTTTGGATGGATTAGCCTCTGAAGGTGTGCCTTTTTAGGCGGATGTCTTGCCCAAATCGCCATTGGACATCTGTTCTAAGTTAGGGAATAGAAGCCTCATAAGTTCACTTTTATTCTTCCTCAAACAGATCCCACTGGAAGTCTTCAGTTGCCTCTGCCGTTGTCTTCAGGATTCTGGTCCTCTTCGTACCAGAAATATCGAATGAGTTGTTTGATGAGATCACGAAGTGAATGAGCCCACAGATCCCTTTGCTGTAACCCCAATACCGAGGAGTTTGGCCTGGAAGCTGCTATAGTCCCTCAAGGTGCTGGCCAGACTGACATACTTCTCAGTCTTGTAGATGTGAGCTTGCTCCATTCTGCTTTTGTATGGCACAATCAGCTTGATTAGCATCATTTGTTTTCATGAACCTAAGTGGAGAACAATATCCGGTCTCATGCTACTCTTCCTGATGACCTCTGGAGGGTTTTTCCATTCTTGTAGATCTGCTGTGCATTACCAGTCATCCACTATATCCAATTAACTCCGCTTCCACGTTCATGATATTAGAGTTGTTCCAGATCATGATTTGTGGCCTCTTGACTTGTACAACGTTGTTGCTGGAGCTTCTGGTAGCGTAGTGTTTCCCCCGGCGGTGCTCACTACATGTGCGATCTCCTAAAGCATATGGTTGTGTGTCCAAGCGCACCATCCCTGGGTTAGCGCTGCTTCGGATGAAAATGTTCTACTGTTTGTTTGCCATGACAGCGTGGACAAGTGGGATCATCTGATTTCTAGACTTGAATTCGAGTGCGGAAGGTCATGAACACATGTGAGGTTGAAAGTGGCTCTAGGAGCTTCCATTTGCTATATGTCGTTCCACCTGAGACTTCTTGGAGTGCGTTTTCCTATGTAGTTCATTGTCCCTGCTGGCCTTGCTGGACTGCTTTTCTGGATTCTCTTGGCACCATATTCCAAACTACAAAACAAATGGATGAAACCAATGACAATAAGGAGCAACGCGTCGTGCACTTGGGTCTTCTACTCCCAAGACAAATTTTTAAAAAAAATAACAAAAGAACAGTGCCTCACTTGTATTTGTTATTTTCTTTTGTTCGTTTTTTCATTTACTTTGTCAAGGATATATGAGAAAAAGGCGATACAAAAAGCAATCAGCCAGGAACAGAAAAAAGTATAACCGAAAAAGAGGCAATCACAAACAAAATCTCACGGAATGGGAAGCTCTGACCTAAACAAACTAGATTTCTGTGAGGAAAGAAATCACCAGAGATCAAAGCAGCGGGTGTTTTATTTAGCTTGGAGTGCAGTGAGTGCGTTCCAGAACATAAAACAAATTCCTAACTGGCATTGAAAATACCTATCAGGGGTGTTTGTTAGCAATTATTCATGGATGTCCGCCCAACCCGTTTGCGAAAAAACAACAACAGTCCATTGCTTTACGAAAATTATCATCACATTTGTAAATAAAGAATATTGGAATTGTGTTTATTGATAAATAGAAAGGCAAAGCAATAAAAGACTGAGATGTACCAGGCGAATGTCCACCGGTCTTTTTACACACTAAGGTCAATTTTGTTAATCTTCGCGACTAACTCTCATGGTTTCTTCAAGTTTTCGATTTTCAATAACGCATGAGTGTACCCAGCATTAGACAGTTGAAGTCTGGATTTGAATTGCACTTTGCATGGATGGGGTGGAGGAGGAGGAGGGGGGAGAGTACGCTAAGAAATGGATAACAAGCGTAACAATATAAATGAAGAGTG
>CM065724.1:27398627-27401127 GCA_033310375.1 Conus canariensis
CAGAAAGGATTCATTTTGTTTTGCATTGTTCTGCTTTTTACTGAATCCGACAATTAATCCAATTGCAATATCGTCGACATCCATGTGCGTCCTAATCAAATCCATTGCTGTCTTCAAAACAAAACGAAAATAATGATGAGCAGAACCTGTCAATGTTTTTATGTAATGCATTCAGATTTAGAGAAATTACAGCCTTGTAGCATTGTAAATATTTTCCCTTCTTTTTCAGTTTCTATAATTAGATTCGAGTAATTGCTATATTGTTGTAATTCTCTGCATCAGCAGTAAATATTATAATGTGCACCATTTTCTTTGTTTTCCAGTTCGTATGATTTCATCTTTGATATTTGCTTAATTGTAAGAGCGCTTCAGCATGGCTGTACATATGACTTATTCACATACCCTTTCATGAGTGGCCGAGGTTTGATTGAATGAGCTGTTCTCTCTCTCTCTCTCTCTCTCTCCTCTCCTCTCTCTCTCTCTCTCTCTCTCTTCGCGGCCTGTCGGTTGTTATTAGTACAATGATTAACTTTCTAAGCCAAAGAACTTTTCCCTGTGGGTCTTATGGGCTACATGGGAAATCCATTGTTCTGCAAGAGACTCATGTGTATCGTCGTCTTGTACGTGCCAGCATGAGTGATAGACTAAAATACAGTGCAAAGTGCACTGCACTGGTGTCAGGCGGCTAAAAAAGAGACATAGTACGAGTGACTACAGCGGCCGTAAGGCGTGGACTGATTCTATGGTATGAGTTTGTTCTTTGTTTTCCTTGATTTCTGCAGTTTCTTTCCGTGCCTCATTTTCAGCCTCAGTCTCATTCATCCATTCATTGTATGTTTAATTGTGTTTGGAAAATACGATGTTTGTGGTATTAACCATATATTCCTACTTACGCATGATGTCTTGCTTATATCAACATGATGAATACTGTGACTAACAATTCATCCCTACTTACGTATGATGTCTTGTTCACTGTCGAGCTGATAAACACTGTAATCAGGTTAGCGGAACACGTACTGTGAATTCAAATGTTTATCACTTGTGTAACAAAATAACTGATGTATGCTTGCGTCTAAATGAACCACCAATCATTTATGTGCTCAAAGACACTTCTTGATTTCCAAACTACACATGCAATGCTCATGGTTCATAACCATGGCATGAGTAGTTGCGATGCTACTCGATGTGGTCAATCTTGAGCAAATTTCAGTTTGTTAAAAGAAAACCTGATCTAAATACCAGCGTGGGTTGAATAAATCGGGGTTGACGGAAAGTATCCAAAGTAATCTCCCATCTTAACTGGTTATGTATACGGAAGTTCTGCTTCATCATGTGACTGGGTTCATGAATTTTTACGTATAATGATGGAATGATTGACAGCAACTGTAATATCTTGCTGTGAGGTTATATGAACAGTGATCTGTTTCAAACCCCAATCACCTAAGCAATCAAACATCTTATTATTTGGACTGCGCCGACTTATCCACATGGCTTGCAGTCACTTCCAATTGACCCATGGCATTTTTTGTTCGATCCTATTGAAGCATTCAACGCTCTCTGTGATATATTGATGGCGGTAATAGAGAAGCATGCACCTCTTTGGTCAAAGGGAGTGAAGTGTTCCATTCTTCCTGATTCGCTTTCACGAGACAGTTGAAGCCATGAAACTCCGTGCTAGGTATGAAAAGAAACAGCTGTACCAAAAAATGACTTATTACCAGAAGATACAGGAGTCAGAAGCAATTTAAAATAGGGAAAAAAATCCGAATTTTCTTTGGTGCACTGATCTTATCCATACTTCAAAGAAATTATTGTAACACAATATTAATCGCTAATAAAGAAAGCACAGAGAACTTTGCTATGATAAGCAGTAAAACAATAAGCAAATCACAAAACCACCAAAACTGCTCACCAATTTCTGTCACTGATCATTTCTCGAATCTAGCTCAATTCATGACAAAACACAAGATACTCCACAGAAAACGACAATATCCCTTCCTCCCTCTAACTGTTATGCAAGAACAATATCAAACCTGGTCATTTCATCGGATAAAATGATTACCTCCCTTTGCACAGCTTGTGCGCCCCTTCTGAGCTGACCCTCTGACCTGAGCCGACAACATACTTACAGAACAAGGCACAGAACCACCTGCTCTTCAATCAGCCAGCTTCAGACCTATTTCACTCTACAAACACCTGATGCGATATGGAAAGCAACAATCTTTTCCATCTCTTTCAATCGGATTTTTCGCCATTACTATTCATACAAAACTATACTATTCCAAATCTATACATAAACACAGACGCTCGGAAGATGTTCTTCCAAGCTCGCAGTCTCTCTCACATCAGCCATGCATCTGCAGTATGGGACTTTACTTCACTGCAAACACAACTAGACATGAACAAAGCCGTACTTACCAGCACAATTCACAATGATCTGGACCTACAAATACCCTAAAGATCTACTTACTCAGGCCCCGCGTAGATAATTACAGCTTGA
>CM065724.1:27406127-27408627 GCA_033310375.1 Conus canariensis
ATCAAAGCGGCCCAACAGGCTTAAGGACATGGTCATCAAACGAAATCCACAAATTTAGATTGGAGTCCTCAGATGACTGGGGTGCAGGGGCGAAGGAAGTACAAATGAAGGGAGATCCAAATTGAGACTGGCATGTAGAGGCTGCCTTAGGGTCCATTAGAATCCGAGCGATATGAGGGCAGCGCTCCGATCAGGGAGTCTGGAGGGAAGGGAAAAAGGAGGTGGAAGACGAAGAAACCCCCATCCTTAGCCCCCCTCCCCCCCCCTCCCCCAAAACACACATCAGAGGCGCGGATAACTTGTCTCCCTTTCTCAACCCGTGGACAGTGTTTTAGCTGAGTTCACATCGACGGTTTTTGTAAAACGCCCAATGGGATTGGGATCAGAGAGCCGTCGCTTTCTTTGCAGTTCGGGTTGAAAGGTGATTGGCAACAAGAGACTTGTCGACTTTAAGGCGATTTGCGCCATCGTGTTATTTTAGGCTCGTCTTTCAACTTTCATCCCCTCGTTCTTTTTGAACGTCTGGTCTTTGATAAGTTTGCACAGAAAAGGGCAGAAAAGGGAGATTTTCCTGTCAAAGTGCGAGAACTCAAAAGACAAACTTCTGCGTTTGTTAAATGTACAAAATTACGAGTGCTTCAAAAAACTGAAACCCGAGCAAAGAAGTGTTCTATGCCTGATTTTGTTTATCTTTATTTTTGCATGTACTTGTTTTGTTTATTTCTTTCTTTGCCATTAGGTTTTACTAGATTAAGGAAGGTTTCCTTTCATACCCTTCTGTCATACAAACCCTTCTTTCCGCTATCTATTACCAACATTTCAATAACAAAATTTTGATAACAGAAAATATCAAAAACACGTAATCATTACAAAGGAAAATATAGTGCCATTACATGTCCAAAAATCGGCTTCGGCATTTTGGCAGGGAAAAAAACTGTTTGTGCAGGAAGGGGGTAATAAAGAAATCCCTTTCCTGAATTAGTCATTTCTTCTGGTTTTTCTGTTTTCTGCTCGGAACTGTCGCGCAGAACGCCGATTCTTGTTAAAGGGGTTGCTGAAGGCAGCGGAAAGCGCTCTGGAGAGACTAGGCTGGAAAATGTTGGAAGAAATTAATTTCACAACTTACTCGCTTACAAAGATCATAACCGCTACTTTCATGATGAAAACAAGTCATTGGGAACAGTCATTGTGGCTATGAAAGGGGAAAAAGTAGTAGTTACATTTACAAACATTTTGATATGGGAAAACAAATTTCACTTGAAAAAAGGTGGGGTTTTTTTTAATATATTTTTGGTGCTGTTGGTATGCATAAGATACAATAATATAAAAAACAGAGAAAACCAAGTGGTATGTTGTCATGAAAACAAGCAATGATGGCGACTTCCGGAGTCCTGTACCCTTCCTCCGCGAGTTCCAGTCTTTTGCATATCGTTCAGATGACCGCTTAAAGACACTAGTATTCATGTACCTGAATGACAGTTCTATGTTTTCACTATCCTAACCACCTGTTTTCATTCATCATAATCACCTGATTTCCGGTAGTCATGTTATACCGCAACATCATACTGTAACCGATGAGGCAGGTTATTATGAAACAGTAAAATTGCATCATCATGGTAAAACAGTAGTAGTAGTGTTTACACTCAAAAACATGATTTCGTGAAGAAAATCACTGTTTTCATGGAGAAAATGCTTATCCGGGGCTTTTGAATGTAGCAGGTTGTATGGTTTTGAACTTCCCTCTTCGTCAGTACAACATTACAGTTAGAAAAAAAAAAAAAAAAAGAGGGCCAGTGCATGTATAACGCTAACCATTTCATATCAGGTCATGAGAAACTGTGAGTGAATAGTTCATTTTTTCAGCTTGCATACACGACATGTACATTTTTTTTTTCGGCGCGCATACACGACATATACAAACAGCTGTCCTCCCCCCCCCCCCCCCCCCCCCTCTCCCCCCCCCCCCACCACTCCCCATCCCCCCCCCCCCCCCCCCCCCCCCCCAAGGAAAGCAGAGAAGAATATGAACAAAAGGCGTACAATTCTTAACCTCGTTTAGTTGTTAGTGTCATCCCCCCACCCCCACCCCCACCCCCGTTTTTTTTTTTTGTTGTTTGTTTTGTTTTGTTTTGTTTTATTTTTGTTTTTGGTTTTGGGTGTTTTGTTTTGTTTTGTTTCCTTCGTGCTGCGTTGTCCTGAACCAGTCAGTCCATACGTAGCCACACAAAAGCTTTAGGGTTGCCCCATCACAGTCTTCTCACTATAGTCTACAGCGAGCAGTCAATACCTCGGCGTCATGAGGCAACCCATTAGAGGAGACACTGCACTGCTTGCTGAATTACTTTGGTTGTGTTCAGCGGTCTCTGTTCCATTCGTGCTTATGCAGGAGACCTCCGGCTGTAACGTCTCCTGAAGATAATGAGAGATAAGATGTGGTGACAACGTGAGTGATGCTGTGTCTTCTTTCCGTGTGTGTGTGTGTGTGTGTGTGTGTGTGTGT
>CM065724.1:27418627-27428627 GCA_033310375.1 Conus canariensis
TAACGTTTGGAGAGTTTAAAAAATTAGGCGGGTGCAATTTCATACTCTGGGTCTAATGAGGAAACAGTCATCCAAAGGAAAAAATAAATAATTGATAAAACCGAAAAAGTTATAGCCCAGAACTTAGAGAAAGACATGTGCAATACAAAAATTGTTGCAATGTGTTTTGCAAAACTGAAATTACATTCAATGGCAATGTTGATATTTAAACAAATGTTCACAGCAATTTCTATGGAAGTGACCACCCTCCACTTCCACCCCACCCAACCCACCAACCCCACCCCCAAAAAGAGGAAGAAGAACAATTCAGAGAATTCTACAACGTCCGCGTTTAATGCCTAATAAATTTCAGAAGTTGCCACAAAATATGTGTATTTTGTTAAAGGGAGCAAACAGAAGACACCGTCAATAAATGAACAACGTGTGTGCTTAAACAACAGTTTGAAAGTTCATAATGTGTTGAAAACTGTTTTTTTTTCTAATTATTTCCATTTTACAATGACAAAAACAAGCCCGTTTAAGCGGCAACAAGATAAGATAAGCAACAAGGAAAACACAGAAGATCAATGCAACATAATGAAAAATAATTAACAAGGGGGTCCGTAGAGAAACTGAGAATTTTCGAACTTCACTCACATGATGGAGAGACGGAGGGAGGAAGAGAGAACAGAACAGAACAGAACAGAATTTTATTCAAAAAGGCCAAAACCCCATTTGAAGGGGTGTGAACAATAACAATGAATATATAATACAAATATGAATGACACTGTCATCCCAATATAAGCATGAGAGCTAAGTCAAATGCAAGACTGAAAACAGTTTACCAATAATGCAATGGAAAATAATGGAAATTCAAGAAAGAAAATCATTACATTCGCACATTTATAGACTCAACTCACAAATCCACATTCATACAACAATAACTTTGATGATTCAAGACATGTTTATTTCCCTTCTCTTAAAGGCTTTGTAAAGATATACAGCAAGAGTTTTAACGACTTCTGTCTTTCGTGATGCTAAAAGTAACGTTTAATCTGAAAACACTAGGATTATTATGATATTTTGGATGTATCAAACTATGTCTTAAATCATCAAAAGCAGGACAACAAAAAACAAAGTGAATTTCATCATCTGTAGCAGATCTACACAATGGGCATTTCATGACACGTTCACTACTCCTTTTATATCTTGAACTGTGCACTGATGTATTAGAAATTCCGAATCTAAATCTTATTAGTGTGTATCGAACAAATCTATCCAAATCCAACAGTAAGTAAGTAAGAGAGAGAGAGAGAGAGAGAGAGAGAGAGAGAGAGAGAGAGAGACAATGACAATGAATACAGTTTAATGTCATCAGCAAAACCTGATATTTGACATAGGGAACACTGCTTGAACAAAATTAAGAAAAATCAAAATCAAAGAGAATCAGAAAGCAAATAGAAATCAGTAAACATCATAAATAGCAAGCGACCAACAGGCCTTGTCAATCAGTTGAGAGGACAATAGGACTTAATAAGAAAGAACATTAATTCTACTTAAGTATTGAAAAGCTTCCTTTTTCGAAGAATATATGCTTCTGCGATAAATTTAACAATAGATTTTAGGTTGTTTTCACTATCACTCTGTAACAGAGTGATAACATATGGAGGAGAAATATGGGGTTTATTGGAAAATGACCTTATGGAAAAGGTGCACACACTGGCGATTAAACGTTTTCTAAACATCCCTTTACACAGTTCTAATAAAATGGCATATGGAGAAACGGGCAGATACCCCTTGCAAATACGTTCCAAAACTAAGTGTGTCAAGTATTGGCTACGTCTTGTAAAACTTGCACAAAGCAGAATTAATAAACAAGCACATTATATGTTATTAAGACAACATGAAAATGAAGACAAAACTGGGTTTCTGGAGTAAAAAAAATCACCTTTTCGAAACTGGATTTGGTTTTGTATGGAGTAACCAGGGTGTTGAGAACGACAAACTTTTTATTTAAAGAGAGAGAGAGAGAGAGAGAGAGAGAGAGAGAGAGAGAGAGAGAGAGAGAGAGAGAGAGAGAGAGAGAGAGAGAGAAATCAACAAGCAAATTTCGTTTAAACAGGATGGTGGCGTAAGCATAAACAATGTTTTTTTCTTAAATATATCCAATCCTCTGGGCAAAATACATTTGCTTACACATACAAAAAAAAAAAAAAATAGGAAGAAAATGAAATTACAGGAAAGATAGGATATGTCAGAGAAAGAGAGGGAGAGGGAGAGAGAGAGAGAGAGAGAGAGAGAGAGGGGGGGGGAGAGGTGGGTAGCGAGGGAAGGAGGAACTTTCACACTGATATTTTTCTGTCATTAGCTAAACAACCTTTGCAGAAGAACAGACAGGAGACTTGACATTTTGATATCTTACTGTGATCAGCACGAGAGAGAGAGAGAGAGAGAAGAGAGAGAGAGAGAGAGAGAGAGAGAGAGAGACAGAGAGACAGGAGAGCAGAGAGACAGAGACAGAGGAAGAGACAGAGAGAGAGAGAGGAGAGAGAGAGAGAGAAGCTTGCAAATCAGATAATATCATTCAAGTTATCAAACATTCCCATCCATACAATTCCGTTTAACAATGACAGCAGAAAAATAACAACAACAACGTTAAACATTTTACTAAAAGAATGAAATGACACATAAATGTCGATAATACTGTGTTCTAAAGAGAGGGAAGGATCGGTTTGCGACGCCGGGCATCACTGTTCTGCTTTTTTTTTTTTCAACTTAACCATGGCGTTAGTGATGTCACAGTACTTTCATCTACATGCACAATTTTAGAAATGCATTTTCTTTTCACTGAATCCTTCACCTATCCTGCATACTTATCCATCACTCCTCGCCATGCAAGTGGCAAAAAAAACCCATCTTGGAACAACTACAGTCTAACTGTGTGTTCTTGTGCCTCATTGGATGTGGCTTTCCAAGGTCAAGGTCAGACGACAGTGTTCTTTATAATGCACATACTTGCAAGAACGGCACATTCAGTTTCAGAAACGACGCATTATTTTCAAATAAAGGATGAAAGTGACGCACAATCTTTTCTTAAAGTAACGCTTCTAATTATTCTTTATAAAGCCTTAAAAAAAAATCCAAGCAAAGCCAAGCTTTCGCATTCCATCGCAGTGAACTGCACTACAGGTCTCGTAAAATGCATCGCCGAGAATGCAGTGATACTCATGTGTCATGTGAGTCCAAACCTGTACCCCCGCCCACCACGGGAGCCAGAGCAATCTCTCTCAACAGAGCAGGTAGTAAGTAGATCATGACAGTGACCGTCCTTTTCCAGGGCCACAGCCGCAGCCCGTCTGTCTCCGCCCTGCGTTTATCAGCTTTGTCATGGTATCAGCACCACCCTTTGAGCAAAGAGTACTGCCCCTTGAAAGGCGTGCGTTGGGAAGTTTCTTGGAACTGACATTTTGGTTTCATTTTCGTCGAATTCATGGCACAGATAGCTCTTTGGCCCAAAATCTTTCTTCTCACTTCATTAAAGAAGGCATCGACGCGTTCAAGCGACGTTAAAGGAAAAAAAAAAGAAGAAAAAAAAAAAAAAAAACGAATGAGGTGTGATTTGTTTGTCCCGTGAGAAATGTACTGTCGGTGAGATATCCACGACTGTTTATATATATCCACAGTTGGTGAGATATTCACAATTGTGGAGATATAAAGAGAAGGGTTTAATCAAGATACTGTCTTGCTGTGATCTGTAAATAAACGCTGAGTAGTGCTGACCCTTAAATTACGAAGTGACCCTGAGGGTCTAGTTTTCAGATAAACCTGAAGTCCACAGGTTGAGGCTGCGAAGCTTCCATGATGATTGTTCAGTTTAGCAAAGCGACGCTGGTCTGGACAAGCAAACAAACAAAACAAAAAAGAGGAACGAAATCAACGTGGAAAAGAGATCATCTTAAAAACTGTTTTCACACAAAGCATTCGTCACCGTGTGATGAGGGATGCAGTTAAGAAAAAAAAAAAGTTGAATAATGAAAATCAATGTAAAAGATAGGGGACTTCTAAACAAGAATTTCATCCTAATGTTTATGCACACACACACACACACACACACACACACACACACACACACACACACACGCACGCACGCACGCACGCACGCACGCACGCACGCACGCACGCACACACACACACACACACACACACACACGCACACACACGTATACATATTTGCATGACAGCTCATGGGTGACGCCACAGGCACATGCAGCAGCTCTTTTTTTTTTCGTAAGTGTTCATCATGGCATTTTAACGGGCAGCGAACAATGCTTGGTGTTCTCATCTACTCTCCAAGTATCTTTGCGTTACTGCTTTGTTTGTTTGTCGTTCCACAAACCACTGACAGTTGACGTAGATTTCAGGATCTTTAACAGGAAAATCTGATCTCGTGCGTGTGAATGCACTCAAAGGAGGTACTGCTCTCTAAAGTTTGCGCGGTGGTTGACCTTGGACTTCGGGGGAAAAATAAGTTGACTAGAAGAATTGCGCCCCTTCTAATGATGTATACATCAGCAGTGCAGAGTTCAACATTTTTCTTTCTACCACGTTTAGCGAATACCCGGTTCAGCCTTTTTGTTTAGTGACGGTTAAAAACGACTGTGACAAAGGTTTAGCATTTAAAACTGAAGTCTACAGTAATTGACTCGTTTCTTTCTGATTCCAGTCTGGTTATTTGACGGAAATCACTGGCAGAGTAAATTAAAAGTTTTCAGTTTACTCACAGACTCGATGGGCTCCCGTAGACCATTTTAAGCGTTTGAAGTATTTGGGATGTAAGATTTTTTGAGTGATGGGACATATATTGCAGGTGGTCTGTGCTTCAAGCAGGGATTTTCCCTGAATGAGAACAGCAGAGGACCTAGTAGTGATCCTTGTGGTGCACGTGCACAAATTTCATAAGTCAGCCAATTATTATTCACGATTAGAAGAATGAACCTTGGAGAAATCTATTATCTTTCTTTTGGTCCCGACAGCATCACGATGTCAGTAGTGCCCCACGTGACAAGCATTTGATAATTGCGTGCTTGATATTCTATCTAGGTTGATCACAGACTGCTTGTAGCTGGTGTAAAGAGCTGAGATAAAGAGAATTAGCCAATGACAACTGACAATTCAAGAATATTTTAGGACCCCAGCCAAAGCGCATGTCCTGTCAGAGCTTATAACCGGAGACAAATTTTACGAGAGAATTACACTTTCGTTCACAGGAGAATGACTCAGAATTTACCTAGTACCTACTCATGAACAGAAGCTGTCATTATTCGCTGACATTTGAACTTTTGACTGAACCTTTTGTATCACGGAGAGTAAACGTGGAAGTTCTCCCGGTGCTGGCTTCAGACTCACTGTAACTCATGTTGCTGTCCTGGCGAAGATTTAGCCATCGTAACATCTGATCCCTCTTCACCACTTTCGACCGAATGCAGACACGCACCACCTCTTCCGCCATGGTTGGGTCCAGTTTGGGCAGCTCAGCCTGCATGTTCCCGAGAATCCTTTTGGTTCTTTCCTTCAGCTGAGCAGTCCTCCTCTTCTCCAGCAGGGTGTTGAGAGTGTAGAGGAAAGGGTTCAGGGCTGAATTGACCGGTAAGATAAAGATGGCGGCCCACACATTGACCTCCCCGGGAATGGGTACGCCATAAAAGGCCAGCAGGCCCATCACACCGATAGGAAACCAGCAGCAGAAGTCAGTGAAGACCACGAGGAAAAGACGGCGAGCGATGGCCATCTCTTGTTCTCGCCGGCGTGACCCTGCCATCTTGCCGGCGTTGCGGATCGTGCAGTAGATGAACGTCTGACCCATCCCAATAAAGACAAAAAGAACCAGATTGAGAAGGATGAAAACCCCGAACGCGTAGAGCTGACCTGAGTACTGCTGACGGGTGATTGGAAGAGGGAGGCAGATACTGGTTTCCCCGTAAAAGTCTAAGCCGAGCAAGAGTGGCGTGGCTGCAATGGAGAGACCTAGAAGCCAAACGATGACACAGACTATCATTGCGGAGCGCCCTTTAAGGTGAACCAGAGTCTTAAACGGGAAAGACAGCACCAGCAGTCGATCCAGTGTGATCAGACAGATGACCATAGCAGACACCTCACTGGATACTAAGCCTAGGAACCCGGCAATGGTACATGCCAAGCTGCTTTTCCATTCACTTTCCCTGGCCACGTACACCCCTCGGAAGCTAGCGTCTGCAATGCCGATGATCATCATGTAGATACCCATGAACAAGTCTGCAGTGCAGAGGTTACAGACCAACACTCGGAAAGCAGGGGGCGCGGCCTGTTCTTTGGAAAACGCTCGGTAGAGGAGAACACCAAGATTGCCAATGACAGCCAAGGCAGAAAACGTCCACAAAAACACCCTGAAAAAGTTCAAGCGTAACAGATCACTACACGACGACAGTTCATCAACAGGAGCAACACACTCGGTCAGAGCAGTATGAAAGTAAGCACAGCATTGCTTTGAATCATCAGTAAGAAGAACTTCCAAGCTAGTTAAACCAGAGAATATTCCTTTATCATAAAATACGATCTTGTTCCTTTGGATATCTAAAACAGTAAGCTTACTCAGTGCACTGAACGCTCCATCTTCAACAGACTGAAGATGAGTGTCAGTGACAATCAGATTGTTCAGACTGGCCAAACCTGACGACTTTATGAACACACTGAAGGACGAGTCTAGACCACTAACGAAGGGATTCCCTGACAAATTCAAGGTTCTCAAACCTGTCAGCCCTTCGAACATCAGAGAAGACAAGTTTGTCAAGTTATTGAAACTCAAGTCCAGTATTCTGACTTGCGACATGTTTCTTAGGTAGGCAGTACCTAACCCACACCGGGAAAGATTCAGAAATTGCAAACTGGTCAGTAATTGCAAGGAATGCAATGACACATTTACACTTCCGCTAAGATCTAAATAACGTGCGTTCCACAAAATCTGTGGGTCGGAAAGACTGGAACACTTGTAGGCATATCCTTCACAAACACAGTCTTCCGGACATAGGAATTTGCAGTATCGCTCATCATCTTTGTACGGACAATGACATATCCCGTCACACACAAAGTCAGGATGCAGGCAGTGTCCAGAATATTGGCAAACGTAAAATCCCGGGCACGTGATGTTCTCAGGAGGGATACCCTCGTCTTCGCCGAAGTAGCAGTCCCGCTCGCCATTGTTGAGAAGAAAGGAGGGAATAAAGTCTCCGCTGACGCACTGAAACATTCCTTCCACCTTGTCTTTATCGAAGCCGGTCATCCTGGACATGCCGTAGCCATTCAGAGTTACCACAGAGGGGTTATACAGGACAAACTCTCCTTCTGATGACAGACCTATGGTGGGGCAGCTGTCAAAGTACTCGGCATAAATCGCAGGCACGCAGCCAACACCTGTACACATGATACTCTGCGTACACAATGTACAATCCACCTCATCAGATTCGTCAAAACAGTCAGGCATACCGTCACACCGTTGGGACTTGGCGATCGTTTGAAGACTGTCACAAACGAAGACAGAGTCCCGCATCGGGGAGTCGGTCATTGTATCACACTCCAGTTCGTCACTCCCGTCAGCGCAGTCGCTGTTTCCGTCACAGACCAAAGCATAGTGCACGGGCGGCCCGTAACGGCAATGGAACGCGGTGAAATTGCTGGGCGTCCCCTGGCTGTTGAAGGTGTCGGACGGGCAGCGGTGAAACGCCTGCACCAAAGTGCCGTCCGCGCACTGCTTGGTGGGAATCCGGTCAAGCGAACGGTTGGGCGGTGGGAAGTGGACGTGGAGGCGTCGACTTACCTGGAGGGGGGGCCGGGTGGGATTGGGTCTCATGCAGACGTAGCCTTCGGGCATTATGTCTGGGGAGACGCATCTCAAGGGCTGGAAATGAATGCCAGGATAAGCGCTGAGCGTGGCGCAGTCTAAGAGGGGTCCGTCTCTCTGCAGCTTCTGCCGCTCGTAGGCAATGGGACTGCCTTTGTCTCCCCACTGCCACAGGAATCTGTCACAGACAAAGCTGGAATTAGGGAGTGAATGTTTGTTCCGCTATGGGACTGCCTTTGTCTCCCCACTGTCACAGGAATCTGTCACAGACAAAGCTGGAATTACGGAATGAATGTTTGTTCCGCTATGGGACTGCCTTTATCTCCCTTTTTACCAGGAGAATCTGTCACAGACAAAGCTGGAATTAGGGAATGAATGTTTGTTCCGCTATGGGACTGCCTTTATCTTCCTTTTTACCAGGAGAATCTGTCACAGACAAAGCTGGAATTAGAGAAGGGGTATGTTTGTTCCGCTATGGGACTGCCTTTATCTCCCCATTTACCAGGAGAATCTGTCACAGACAAGGTAGAATTAGGGAGTGAACGTTTGTTCCGCTATGGGACTGCCTTTATCTCCCTTTTTACCAGGAGAATCTGTCACAGATTAAGCTGGAATTAGAGAAGGGGTATGTTTGTTCTGCTATGGGATTGCCTTTGTCTCACCACTGACACAGGAATCAGTCAAAGACAAACTGGAATTAGGGAGTGAATGTTTGTTCCGCTATGGGATTGCCTTTGGCGCCCCACTGCCACAAGAATCTGTCACAGACAAGGTAGAATTAGGGAGTGAATGTTTGTTCCGCAATGGGACTGCCTTCATCTCCCCATTTACCAGGAGAATCTGTCACAGACAAAGCTGGAATTAGGGAACAAATATGTTTGTTCCGCTATGGGGTTGCCTTTGTCTCGCCATTGCCACAGGAATCTGTCACAGACAAACTAGAATTAGAGAATTAATGTTTGTTCCGCAATGGGATTGCCTTTGTCTCACCATTGCTGGAGGAATCTGTCATTGACGAACCAGAATTATGAAATGAAAGTTTTTTTCCTCAAATTCGTTTCTATAGATGGATTTGAATCTGCAAACAATCGGTTTTAGTAAAGGTAGCTGTCGTATTGTTCATGAATAACAGTGAGAAATATTTTCATGATGACGAGCTTCCTACAGGGTTGCTTTGATCGGTTGCTTGCCCGTTCCTATCCCCAACATCAATTTCTCGTTGCCCTACTTACCTCAGCAGAGAACAGCGACTGGGCTCGTATGACTTGTCAGAAAATAGCATAAACTCACATCACGTATAATGCTTTTAACTCACCTGTGCAAGTCAGCAACATTAATAAACAGTGTTTGTTATATTCCTTTTAGCTCACGCTAAATATAAAGTAAGTCGTTTTACATTTAAGAGTGCTTAAATTCAATACAATACCTTTCAATAAGAAAAACGTTCAAGAGAGAGACAAACAGACAGACAGACAGACGGACAGACAGACAGAGATGGAAAATACAGATTTTTGTGTGACCGAATCTGTCCACACACTTTCCATAGTCCTTCGCAACATCAATGATTTATGTAAAGTCATTGGTAAGACTGAAGTTACAGAAAAACATTATCTTCTCTTTCCCTCTCTCTCTCTCAAGCATGTTGTTCAGTGAAGACCACGAAATTTGTTTGTTTGGGTTTTTTTGTTTTTTGTTGTTTTTTTTTTGTTTGTTTGTTTGTTTGTTTGTTTGTTTGTTGTATTTTGTTTGGTTTTTTTTGTTTTTTTGTTGTTTTTTGTTTGTTTGTTTGTTTGTTTGTTGTATGATCAGTCTTGTTCAAAACGTGGTTCATCAGCATGGAAATCAGCACGCGACCTGACGAATATCAACGAGCGCAGCTCTGTCTTTTTCACGCGCTTGTTGATCGGTTGGGTCCCCTCGGTTCTATGTGTCAGCCATCATGGGTCGCTCACAGCAAGAATAAGTGAAGCGCTATCTTCACAATAGACGAATGGGTCAGAAATCCCACTATTTTTCTTGGGGCAGATGGACGATGATGGTCCCGGCCAAAGCAATTTTGAGTCATCAGTCAGCTTGACAGTTCAGTAAGAGACAATTCCGATACACGGGTATGAAACGGTGTGATTTCCAAGGAATGAGTATGAAACG
>CM065724.1:27433627-27441127 GCA_033310375.1 Conus canariensis
CAGCACACCACAGTTCTTGAAAAAGTCTCGTCACGTCTTCTTCAGCACTGCTTGATGGTGATGCCCTTGGTTGACTGGCTCCAGGTTTCAGGACTGGGTCTTCGTGGTCGTCTCTGGGATCTCGACGTAGAACTCTTCTTCTTCGTCTCTTTCACCCACCTCTGGGTTCAAATTCAGTTTGTCTGTCTTCACCCACCTCTGGGCTTCAAACTTAGTTTTCTTCTCTTCCAGCTTGTCTTTCCCTAAGACTTTGCTGTCTCTTCTATCTCCCAGACCACGTTTCTCTCGACCCGTTCTCTGTCCTGCCCACCCTTCTCTCTTCTCTCTCTCTCTCTCCTCTGCCTTCTCTCTCTCTCTCCTGGTGTTCTTCTCCCTCTCGTTGTTCTCCCTCACTTTATATAGGGATGGAAACAAAGGATTCCCCCTTCGGGCCATGCCTTTGTCCATGCTGCTTCTCAAACCCCTAGTTCACAAGTACCCTGAATTCCCCATTCGCTACGTTCTTCCACACATTAGCATTTACACACATCCCTACCTAACTATTAGCAAACAAACACTTGGCACCAGATGGACATCGAAAATTCCCGCCGACTTCGGAGGCCACTTTAACACAGTAATTATCTTAAAGAGGGCTACGATAACAACATCCACGCGCGTTCACCCAGCCTGACAATAGAACCAACCCAGTGACCCACGGCAATACCATCCGAACGAGTCCAAGACTCCTGCTCTTCAATGACTGTTTACAAAAGAACCTCGTCTGACTGAGTATTTAGCGCTCACTTGGTGCACCGAGGTCCTAGTGGTTACATTCCTCTCCCCTTTCGCTGTCAGGCAGGTCCGAACTCCTTACTACCTTAGGTGCCATCTGTCACCTGACCGCTTCGTCCTCCTTAACACGGTTCGACCGTGTGCGATGGGTAAGGCACACTTGTTAATGGTTCTATTACCTATTTGTATACTACGTACAACGTCCCTTTTGCCTCTAAGCGTTTAATGCCTTTTGTGAGAGGTTTCACGCACTTGACAATATATATATATATATATATATATATATATATATATATATATATAATGCCCAGGCAGTTCAGGCCGAGTTGATACTGTTTGTTTGTTTGTTTGTTGCTGTAGTTGTAGTTGTTGGTGGTAGAGGCGGTTTTTTTTTTAAATGAGATGCAAGTTTACAACTGAACTCACACACACACACACACACACACACACACACACACACACACACACACACCACACACACACACACGTGTGTGTTAACATACATGCTTGCACGCGCGCACACTCTCGGAAACACACACATTCATAGATACATATACACATCGTATATACTGATTCACAACTGTATCGTTACTGTTAAACGAAATGGGCATGACTTATTCAACAATAATTAATGTTAGCATGTTAGGGTAGAGAAGACATCGCTCGGCAAAACAAGGAGGACACGGATGCTGTCGAGACAAAAGGTGCCAAGCCATTCTCAGGAACTGTTCCGCTTGAGGATGCTTGTAACCTTGCTGGGGAAATCTAATCGTGCCCGGTGGCCTGTTTTGTAACATGGGATGATGCCTTACGGACGAGTCATCGTGAGAGCGAGCAGCTAAAGGCATAGTAGCTCTCCCGTCCAAGACGATGCCCACCAACACTGTGGGCTTGGTTTGACTGCGGGAAGGTTTAAGAAAATCCTCCCACGACTGGTATCTGGACCAATGGTAGGAACTGATCAGCTGAGGAAGGAGGGGGAGAATTTACAGTATACACATTATCACTTGCATGATCTGAATGGTTATGGGTATATGATAGATCCGTGACATGAAATTCAGGTGGGCTGTAAGACATGGCTGACCAACTTCTGGTCAAGTGCTTTTTAAGAGGGACTTTATCATCGTTTGATTTGTATGGGTTTGAGGGGAGGATTACGAGCAAAACGACTATTGTCTCATACGCTTTTTAAACTTTCTTGCAAGGCTCACAGTTCCTCACACATTTGGATGTATGGAGTGTCTCTGGAAAGAGTTTTATCAACAGCAAACACAGGATAATTGTCGTTGAAGTTGGCTGTATGTTGATCACAAGCCTCTTCTAGACTGCAGTTGAGGGGCAGAACTGCTTTGTTAAAAGAGTGTCTGCCCTTAAAAGGCAGAATGGAGCTGAAGGTTGTACGTGTATTTGGGAATGTTTGATAGCACAAGATGATAAAGTTTGACCAGATACTGGCTGAAAGAGGGCCTGATAGACACGAATTTATGCCAACATGAACAATCACCTCCTTTATGTTAGCCTGTACGGACAGTGACGGCAGCCGTGACTGAAGGTCTTCTGTGGGCATCCCAGGGACACAGATTTTAAATGGGTGTTCATACCTTGGAATTAGACCTCTGGGATTGACGTGGCGTAAAACAGAGTCACCAATGAGCAATATGGGTATTTTCTCCGAAATGGATGATTGATAAAGTGTGTCCAGAGAGAAAGGTTCAGTAACAGGGATAGACTTTTATGTTCCTCAGATTTCTGTGATCAGATAGAATCGTAATTTCCTGTTGCAGCAGTGTTTCTGTCAGATGGTACAGAAAACTGATTAAAACTGATTTCTTGTTAGGACAGCATACTAAGAAAGTTCACTGTCCCTGTTTTTCGGAGAGGGGACTGGAATGAACTGTTGTCTATTGGACATCATCATCTGGGACAGCATTGTCTTTTGGTTTGAAGGCAGGTATCAGTTTGGACGGCAATGCTTTGAGGATCGCGACTGACTGAGTCACGAATATTTTGAAAAGAATCGGTTTGTTCAGCAACTGCTATTTTGTAATATGTATAAATTTTGTTCACCTGGGACTGCAAATGACCCATTTGAGTTTAGTTGGAGTTGTTTTCTTTCAAACGTTGCTTGTTTACTGACTCCAGATTAGATATCGCAGACTTCAGATCATCTATTTTGGAACAAAATCAAATTAAATTTTCTGCAATGTTAACTCGCACTTCCTTTTTGGTAGTAGTTTTGATATCTTCAACAAAAAGAAACACCTTTCTGTTGTGAGCATAGAGTCAACAACTTCTGAATCAGCCGCTCTCTGATTTAACCTGGACGTTGGGCTGCAAACAGATTGAATTGTCTTGTATAACGACCGACAACTTCTCAGACGGTTTTTTTTTGTTTTGTTTTGTTTTGTTTTTCAGACAGGGGTCATTTTTAAACTTGGTTTGTTATCCACGTCACTTGTGCTAACCCAGAGGAGTAGGAGGATACAGAACTACATTATCAGGCACAGAGTGATCAGCGTCCGACATCAGAAGAGTTGGGGACCCCTGAACAGGGAGCAGTCATTACTTGAGAACATTCCAGAAATCTCAGTCGCGGATCAAAAGAAGACTCATTGTGGGAACATGATCAGAAAACTGCACTAATAAAAGATAGGCTATGGGAAAATCAAACAACAAATGAGATAATTTTTTCAAAGTATTTTGTCTTGCACAAAGTTCAAAATTAGACACTTTAAGATTTCACATTTATTTGAGTCCAGCTGTGGACAGTCACGGCGTTGACATTACAAAGTTTCTCTAGAATGAACAGTAAAATACAATGTTACTGTAGTAATAGTAAAACATAGTGTTAATTCAGAATGCTGGGGGAAAAAATGCGGAAGACCGTCTTTGCAACAATTGAGGATGGGGGTACAGTTAAAACCGCCTAAGACACGGCGGTAATGGAATCATGCTGATCGTAGTCGGAGCGTTGAAGAGTGATGTCTCTGCCTAAACCAACAGCAGAACAATAATGCAGCAAGCAGTTTCTCCAAACGATTAGTTCATCAACGCCACATGAGAAGCGCTTTTGTAATTGTTCCAGGGTGGGCTCTAACTTTTTCTCTCGCAGTTCATTACAGTTTAACACAGAACTGGCTACACACACACACACACACACACACACACACACACACACACACACACACACACACACACGTACACACACACACACACACATTATTCAGTATGACAGTGTACTCACGGAACCGGACCATCGTGTTCTCAGAGTCACAGAACACATTTTCAGAATAAACAGGAAAATCATGACACAAACATGAACTGAAAACTGTACGTGAACAGTGTCCATGCATTGGGTAGAACGACATACTGCAACATTTGTCACATACGGTGCATGCCACAACTCTGCCGGTCGACCAGTAAAATCTGCATGGAAATGATATTCGCTTCCAGCATCTGCCTCACAGCAGTACAGTTATTATGAATACAGGGGGTAGAGACACGACAGTAAGCACTTTCTTTTTTTTTTTTTTTTTTTTTTTTTCTTTTTTTTTTTTTTGGGGGGGGGGGGTCTCTCCAAAACGACAAAACGAATGTTGGCTTGCTGCACGGACCCCACCGTAAAATTAGTGAGTACACATAGAGCGCACAAAAAACACGTCCATCCTGGGTAGATAGATAGATAGATACATAGGTAGATATTATGCGCGCGCGCGCGCGCGCGCGCGTGTGTGTGTGTGTGTGTGTGTGTGTGTGTGTGTGTGTGTGTGTGTGTGTGTGTGTGTGTGTGTGTGTTACAACTTCTCTGGTGATATAAACATTAGACAGTTTATAATGTTACAATGTCTCACGTGATATAAACGTAAAACGTTTTGTGTACATTCCATATCCCATCTTCAAAAATAAAAAACGGGAAGTAACTCTTCCCATCACTATCCACCATTACTTCCCTTGGAAAGACAAGGGTTTCCCAAGATTTGTTCGACCTTGAGTCCCATAACCGTTCTTAATGAGCTAGCTGCACGCGAGCGGAAAGCAAACAATCTCATAAAACCTCTCACCAATAAATGAATAAACAGATAAATAACGTTCAACAAAAAATATCTTTTGTGCGCCTGTCTTCAAAATCATGAGTCACCCAGCAATCTCTTTTCATTTATCTGAACAATGTCAAAAAAAAATGATGAAATTCTCTCTCTCTCTCTCTCTCTCTCTCTCTCTCTCTCTCTCTCTCTCTCTCTCTCTCTCTCTCTTACTGTTGCATGATATGACTGTTTCAGTCATATGTTGTTTTTCGGCTGTTTATGACACACTGGTGGCATATCCTTTAGGAGGGGATCAGGCCAATTTGAACAAACCACTCTGTCTAACTGAATGTCTGTCTGTCTGTCTGTCTGTCTGTCTGTCTGTCTGTCTGTCTCTGTCTCTCTCTCTCTCTCTCTCTCTCTCTCTCTCTCAATTTATTCCTAAATTGTGATCTAACCCTTGTTACTAGGTAATATTTATGGTAATCATGTTTCGTCGTTATACGCTTGTTCATTGTTTCCTTTTCGTGTACCATTGATATGTTCATTTTGATATTGTTTGTTACTGTTGTTGTCCTTGAGGGCATGGTGTAAAAAAGCTATTAGCTTATCCATTTTATCCTCAATAAAAATATTCGTATTCGTATTCTCTCTGAAATTTTTTATTCCCAGGCTTCCTGCACAATGCAGAAATGTAAGGATGGATTGGATTGCACTGTTGTACATATCCAAAGGAATCGTCTATATACATACCCGTAAAGGCACTTTGGCGTTAAAATTAATAAATCTATTGTATGGAGCAGTCTTGAACTACTTCACGTGCCAGAACTGAAAATTCTAAGCAAACCTGAAAACAGTCTGACACTTGAAGGACACAAAATGTTGGAGTCGTGTCTTTCGTGCACGCTTTGAAATATCTGTGGGGGTTTTTTTTGTTTTGTTTTGTTTTAAAATGGAGTGACTGACGGCGGAGAACGAAGCAAAATTTAGAAAGAGAGGGTGTTAGTTACCGCCAATGACATTGACAAACAAAGCACATGACAAGACACGATGCATTTCAACCACTTGGGTCTTCTTCAGGCGAAAAAATAAATCACATTTAACATTTAAGACAGTACAAACAAAGAACGAAAATGACTCATCTGTTGTTAGTCCATGTGGTGGGGAGAATAGCCGCTAGGCGGAAATGACAAGGGGGATTATGGGAGAGGAAAAGGAGGGGGGGGGGGTTCGTGGGGGGAGGGGGGGTTGTGTGATACGATAGGGTTGTGTGTCTAGTTTAGTGGGGTGGTGTGATATCTTTGTGACGGTTGTGATAATGGTGGATTCATAATAATGGTAAGGGGGGGGGGGGGGGGGGGGGGGCAAACTGGGAAAAAAAAAAAATTAAATTATATATAGAAGGGGTAAATAAGTACATGAACAGAAGAAACTTTAAAAAAAATAAATAAATAAAAAAAAAATAAATAAATAAACAAAAAAGTTTAGGTGAATAAAATAAATGATTTCGCTGGGTGATGAAAGAGGTGGTGGTAGTTATGTGTGGGTAGTTGTGAAAGGTGTGTGGGTAATGTTAATGAGGGAGGGAAGGGGATGGAAGATAAATGGGTGATAAGGTATGATTGGGAGGGGGGGGGGGTTGAGAGAGAGAAAAAAAAAAAAAAAAAAAGGGAGGAGGGTAATGTGTGTGTGTGGGGGGGGGGGGGGAGGAAGGGGGGCAAGAGAAGGAGAGCTCATATCTCTTCATCCACTATGGGGTGGGGGTGGGGGTGGGGGTGGGAGGTTGGGAGGTTCATATTAATTGTGTTGTTTAAAAAAGTAAACAATGCTGTGGGATGATGTTCACTGTAACAGGTGAAATAATGTGTTGGCATCAATATGCTGCTGTTTGTTGAGAGAAGATAGCAGTGATCAATGAAAAACAGGATATCATGTGTTGCACACACACACACACACACACACACACACACACACACACACACACACACACACACACACACACACACACACACACACAAAGGGGGCGGGGGGGGGGGGGGAACACATGTAAACAATGTTCTAGGTGAGTTAAGATCGTGTGATCATAGTGAGACTAACTGTGGAAAATTTTTTTTACACACACACACACACACACACACACACACACACACACACACACACACACACACAACACACACACACACACACACACAAAAGAGGGGTAAAAATTATTATCATTAATCAGTCACTGATGGGTGATGATCATATGAGATCAACGGTAGTGTAGGAAGAGATTCTTCTCCGTTCCCTTAGGCAGGAATGGTGGAGGTACTGGCAAGGGCTTCTGTATGGTGAAGGCCCTCCAGTGGTCAATAAGGTTTTGCATTCATCAGTGTGTTGGCAGGCCAGGATTCTTCTTTTGGTGTTGTTGGGACTGTTCCGCCGTCATTGGGGCTGCATGGATTAATTGCAGACCCGCCAGGGTGGAGTATTGCAGAGATGTTATGTCATAGTCTGGAGTGCCCGGTTCTCAGTATCACAATGATGGTCTTCTTCGTTTACTTAGGTCGGAATCCTGGAGGTAGTGACGGAGGCTGCTGTATGGTGAAGACCCTCCAGTGGTCAGTATGGTTTTGCACTCATTGGTGAGTTGGCAGGCCAGGTTTCCACTTTGGGCCAAGCTGGGAATGCTCCGCTGTCTCTGGGGCTGCACTGCATTGATGGT
>CM065724.1:27443627-27456127 GCA_033310375.1 Conus canariensis
TGTTGGGTGTGGTTGAAGTGTAGGGCGACGGGTTTGGGTCGGTGGTGGCGGATATCAGCCAGGTGTTCAGTGATGCGTGTTTCAAGTGTGCGTGATGTTTCCCCTATGTAGATCTTGCCACAGAGCTGGCAGTGGATGGCATATATAATGTTGCGGCTCTGACATGAGAATGTGCGTTTGACTGTGAAGGAGTCTTTGGGGCCCTGTAAGATGGTGTCTGGTTTGGTGAGGGGGCAGATTTTGCAGTTGGGTTTAGAGCAGGGGTGAGTACCTGGTGGTGTAGCTGTGGTTCTGTTCAAATTGGACCGCACGAGGAGGTCTTTGAGGTTTTTGTCACGTTTGAATGTGATCATGGGTTTGGTATGGAAGGTGGGTTTGTGGTTATGTACAATGTGCCAATTGGATTTGAGGATCCTACAGATGGGGAGGGTGTGCGGGTGGTAGAGGAGGTAGGCTGTGGGTCTGTCTGTCTTGGTTGGATGCTGGGTTTCAAGAGCAGATGTTCTGGATACAGCTATGGTGCGGCGGAGTGCTGCATTGATGATGGAACTGGGGTATCCGCGGTTGGTGAAAAATTGTGACATTTTGGCTGCTTGTATAGTGAAGTCTTCCTCGCTGGAGCAGAGTCTGCGAAGACGGAGAAATTGTGAGTATGGGATGCTGTTTTTAGTGTATGGGTGGTGGGAGGATGAGTAGTCTAGGTATGCATGTGCGTTGGTGGGTTTGTAGAAAATGGAGGTTTTGAGTAGGCCATCTTCAAGGGAGATGGTGATGTCTAGGAAGTTGACTGACTGTGAAATGGTGTAGGTTAGTTGGATGGATGGATGGAAGGTCTGGGCAAAGTTGAGGAAGTTGAGGAGGTCTTGTTTTGGCATAGATGTGGCTCCCAGTCCATCATCGATATACCTTTTGTACAGTTCGGGTGTGGGGCCTGTGTATGTGTTGAGTAGGCGGTGTTCCAAGTGCCCCATGAAGAGGCAGGCATAGGCTGGTCCCATTTTGGTACCCATGGCAACACCACTAATTTGTGAAAATGTGTGCTTGTTGAATTGAAATGTGTTCAGGGTGAGGACTAATTCAGCAAGTCTGACCAGTGTGGAGGTGGGAGGGTGTTGTTGGTTGGGGGGCCGTTTGTCAAGGAAAAATGTGAGGGCCCTCAGTCCATCAGCGTGGGGGATGGAGGTGTACAGTGACACCACGTCAAGTGTGAAGAGGAGGCTGGGTTGGAAAGTGGGGTCTGTGTTGTATGAGTTAATCATGTTGAGTGTGTGGGTTGTGTCTTTGAGGTAGGTGGGGAGGCTTTGTACTATGGGTTGAAGGAGGAAGTCTAGGTATTGCGAAATGTGTTCAGTGGGGCAGCTGCAGGCAGAAACAATGGGTCTGCCGGGTGTGTTCATTTTGTGTATTTTGGGGAGTAGGTAGAAGGTGGGCTGTTTGGTGTCTGTCATAATGAGGAGTTTGGCTGTAGTGGGTAGATTGTTGAGTCTGATTTCTTTTTTGATTGAGTTAGCAATGAGTTTCTGGTGTTGAGGGAGGGGTGATGTTGTGAGTGGTGTGTAGAAATTTGTGTTGGATAGTTGTTTTTGTGCTTCTGCTATGTATAGTTGTTTGTCCCAAACTACAACTGCACCACCCTTGTCTGCTGGTTTGATGACAATGTCCTGTCGTTCTCTTAGTGATTTGAGGGCTTTTTGTTGGTTTTGTGAAAGGTTGCAGTGTCGGACAGGTTTTGAGTTGATCCGGCTGATGTCTATTTTGCATGTTTTTATGTAGAGTTCAACTTCACTGGATTTGTTAGAGGGTGGTTGGCGGAGTATTGGGGTTTGAAATAGTTGAGTGAGGGTGTCAGAGTTTTGGGGTGGTGGGGGCCTGGGTATGTTTTCAAGTGCTGCCATCCAACGAAGTTTCCTAAAAAACCTTTCCACATCAATGTGGTTCTGGTAATTGTTGGTGGTGGGTTGAGTTGGGATGAATTTAAGTCCTTTTGTTAAGACTGATCTTTCATCGTCAGAGAGGGGAGGTTGTCAGGGATGCAGTAGACAAGATGGTGGTGGTGATCAGATGTGGTAGTGGGGTCAGGATTGTGGGTTGGGGAAGCAGAATGGTCCGGGCGAATAGTTGTTTGTTTGTTTTGTAATTGTGATAGTTTGTTTTGTTTGGTCTGGTTGCAGTGGTTGTAAATGAGTTGGTTGTGTGTATGGATGAGTTGTCTGAGTTTGGAGGCAGAGGCTGTGGGCATGATAATTGTGGTTTGTTGTTTGAAATGTTGGAGAAGGTTGGAGAGAGATTTCAGGGTGGAACTGAGTGTTTTTATATGTGCCAACATGAGTTTACGACTGGCCCGGTGGTGGTGTTGTTCTGGTTTTTTTTTTTTTTTTTTTTTTTTTTTTTTTTAAACTCAACTGGCATTATCATGCCAATGCCATCATGCTATTTCACTTATGGCAATGAACAACATCCTATAGCACTGTTTACCCCACTCAAGACAATGACCAATTATCCATTATTCTTCATCCCTTTTTTTTTTTTTTTTTTTTTTTTTTTTTCCAACTGGCATTACTACATCAATGCCATGACATTATTTCACTTATAACGACTGCCACCCCCCTACAGTACTGTAGATCTCATCACAGCTATCAACATCCATCAGTCTTTATAATCATTTCCTTTACTCCACCACTGGCATTATCACACTTACTAATGCACTCTCCTACTCCTTTTACAAAAATGACCATCATCCTACACCACTATGACCATACCTACACCTTTACCATCATCATCATCCACCCATCTTTAAACACCTGCCCCATTCCCCCACCGGCACTTTACACCATGCCACAACATCATCCCACTTATAACAACAATCACAACAATTATCATCATCCTACAGTATCTCCAATGAAACATGACCATCACCCACCAGTCATCTACCCCAACCCCCCCCCCCCCCCCCCACCCACTTTCTCAACCTGCAATATTATACCAATGCCACCTTATTATTCCACTTACCTCAGTGACTATCATCCTACAGTACCATTGATCTCACCCATGCCAGTGAGCATCACCCACAGGTCATTGGTATTTTCCTATGCCCCCCCACCTTGCACCATTGCACCATCACCACTGCATTTTTCCACTTGTATAACAATGGTCACCACCTTGGTACTACTGATTTAACATTATTACCATTATCAGTCACTGACAATACTCCCATCCAGTGAATACCTTCACACTGCACTATATGGAAATGAAGAAGCTGACCAACTGACAAAGGAAGGACAGCAGCCCCAACTGTAAAAGGTAGTCTCCTTGGAATAAATCTAAAATATTTCCAAGGAGACAAATAGGAAGATGACTTGAGCAGCACCCAGACTTCAACAAGAGGGATGCATACTACCGGACGCCCAAATCAGACCAAGTGAACATTGTTGGACTGAGGATAAGGCTCCCCTGACCTCAACATGACAGGTCCACTATACTCCACACCTGGAGTCTTTCAAACCATCAATGCAGTGCAGCCCCAGAGACAGCGGAGCATTCCCAGCTTGGCCCAAAGTGGAAACCTGGCCTGCCAACTCACCAATGAGTGCAAAACCATACTGACCACTGGAGGGTCTTCACCATACAGCAGCCTCCGTCACTACCTCCAGGATTCCGACCTAAGTAAACGAAGAAGACCATCATTGTGATACTGAGAACCGGGCACTCCAGACTATGACATAACATCTCTGCAATACTCCACCCTGGCGGGTCTGCAATTAATCCATGCAGCCCCAATGACGGTGGAAACAGTCCCAACAACACCAAAAGAAGAATCCTGGCCTGCCAACACACTGATGAATGCAAAACCTTATTGACCACTGGAGGGCCTTCACCATACAGAAGCCCTTGCCAGTACCTCCACCATTCCTGCCTAAGGGAACGGAGAAGAATCTCTTCCTACACTACCGTTGATCTCATATGATCATCACCCATCAGTGACTGATTAATGATAATAATTTTTACCCCTCTTTGTGTGTGTGTGTGTGTGTGTGTGTGTGTGTGTGTGTGTGTGTGTGTGTGTGTGTGTGTGTAAAAAAAATTTTCCACAGTTAGTCTCACTATGATCACACGATCTTAACTCACCTAGAACATTGTTTACATGTGTTCCCCCCCCCCCCCCCGCTCCCTTTGTGTGTGTGTGTGTGTGTGTGTGTGTGTGTGTGTGTGTGTGTGTGTGTGTGTGTGTGTGTGTGTGTGTGCAACACATGATACCCTGTTTTTCATTGATCACTGCTATCTTCTCTCAACAAACAGCAGCATATTGATGCCAACACATTATTTCACCTGTTACAGTGAACATCATCCCACAGCATTGTTTACTTTTTTAAACAACACAATTAATATGAACCTCCCAACCTCCCACCCCCACCCCCACCCCCCACCCCATAGTGGATGAAGAGATATGAGCTCTCCTTCTCTTGCCCCCCTTCCTCCCCCCCCCCCACACACACACATTACCCTCCTCCCTTTTTTTTTTTTTTTTTTTTTTCTCTCTCTCTCACCCCCCCCCCCCTCCCAATCATACCTTATCACCCATTTATCTTCCATCCCCTTCCCTCCCTCATTAACATTACCCACACACCTTTCACAACTACCCACACATAACTACCACCACCTCTTTCATCACCCAGCGAAATCATTTATTTTATTCACCTAAACTTTTTTGTTTATTTTTTTTATTTATTTATTTTTTTAAGTTTCTTCTGTTCATGTACTTATTTACCCCTTCTATATATAATTAAATTTTTTTTTTTTTTCCCAGTTTGCCCCCCCCCCCCCCCCCCCCTTACCATTATTATGAATCCACCATTATCACAACCGTCACAAAGATATCACACCACCCCACTAAACTAGACACACAACCCTATCGTATCACACAACCCCCCCTCCCCCCACGAACCCCCCCCCCCCTCCTTTTCCTCTCCCATAATCCCCCTTGTCATTTCCGCCTAGCGGCTATTCTCCCCACCACATGGACTAACAACAGATGAGTCATTTTCGTTCTTTGTTTGTACTGTCTTAAATGTTAAATGTGATTTATTTTTTCGCCTGAAGAAGACCCAAGTGGTTGAAATGCATCGTGTCTTGTCATGTGCTTTGTTTGTCAATGTCATTGGCGGTAACTAACACCCTCTCTTTCTAAATTTTGTTTTGTTTTGTTTTGTTTTGTTTTTCTTCTTTTTTTTTTGACAAGAAGAAGAAGAATAGCAGAGACTGCGGGAATAGCAATTTGAAGTCATCATCACCAACATAACCATCACCATCATCATTACAATCATAGTGATAAAAGACGACGTTGATGCTCATGATGACGACGGTAACGACGACTAGAATGATGATAATGTCGACGAAAACGATGATGACGATGACGACGATGACGACGACGACGATGATGATGACGATGACAACTGTGAGAAGAAGAAGAAGAAAAAAAAAAACCACAAAACACAAGAAAATACTAACCGTCAAGAATTCTCCCTCAACCTCCCCCCACTGTCACAGCCGTTCACCACGTCATTGTCATCGCCTCTGCCATCATCACCACCACCACCATCGCCGTGACCACCACCACCACCATCAACGAAGGAATGTCTCTAGAACTCTCCACAGGAACAAACAAGCGTGCTGCCCACTTGACCCTGAGAACGCAGGTCGTAAGCTGAGACGTCCCTTCAGCCAGTAGGAGTCCCACAGCTTGCCGACTAAGGGGGTCGTTGCTACGTGCCCGGCGAGCGCGGGATGTGCAAAATGCCACCGGTCGTTGTTCTCGCTAATCGGAACCTATTTTAGCAGCTGCTGCGGCGGAAATCAGCTAAATAGCCCGGACAATTTAGGAGGGGGAGGGGGTGTAGGGGGCGGGGGGGGAGGGGGGGGGGGAAGGAGGCGGATGGGGTAAGGGGTGGGGGGTGCTGACCGGTGCATCGTTTTGTAAGTTGGCCCCCTCTCACTGTTTGTGGTATATGTAGCCTGAAGCGTCCAAGTTTTATAGATATCACAGCAACAACAATTATAGTAAATAATATAATGATAGCAACAACAATGACAACCATATGAATGACAACAATCATCGTCATGACCATCATCATCATCATCATCATCATCATCATCATCATCACCACCACCACCATCCATCATCATCATCATCATCATCATCATCATCATTACCATCATCATCATCATCATCATTATCAACATCATCATATCAGCATTATCATAACAGACAAATTCATACAGCTCCGTGTTTAATATCATTATCTTCCGCATGGTGTTCTACAATCTATCCATTTTTTTCCAAAGGGGGGTGGGTGGGAGAGAGAGAGTCAATATGAACATACATATCATGTACGCTATAATGTAAAAAAAAAAAAAAAAAAAAAAAAAAAAAAACTATCAATTGACGTAAATACATTTTCGTGTAGCGTAGTTAGCCAAACACCACATCAACCACAGTCAGCAATTGTCTCATACAGACATATATACGCGCGCTCGCATCTTTGCGTAATGGACACTTGCAAACAGCATGAAAGCAACCGTACATGGCACGGGAAGAGAGAGAGAGAGAGAGAGAGAGAGAGAGAGAGAGAGAGAGAGAGAGAGAGAGAGAGAGAGAGTTTATATACAGAGAGAGAGAGAGAGAGAGAGGGAGAGAGAGGAGGAAGGGAGGGGAGACAGACAGACAGACAGACAGACAGACAGACAGAGGCAGAGAGATGGTATTTTCCTTTTCATGTCTCACTCTTTGCACTTATTGTGTTTCCTTTACTTTTCACAATTTCTTGTTTGTTTGTTTTTTTTGTTTGTTTTTTTCTCTTGCAAAGGTTTTGATTCGCTCTAAAAAATACTTCAGCACTGTGACTGGTTTCAGTTGCTCACAGAGGGCTGTGCCAAAGTAAATGCGTTCGAATGATTTTCAAAAGAATATCTGTGTAAAGAAAGTTGTGGTCATGGAAATAAAATGAACTGCTCAGGAGAAACCTGTGTCGAACAGGATAACTACACTGGACAGTGAATGATCGCTGGGAATAAACACATCTTGTTCAATGATAAAGAAAAGATTGGTCGGACGAACACTGACAGAGTATACTCCCTTGCTCTATGCTTCGTCTCTGCTCGATACCCCCTTTCCCTTCTCCACCCCCCGCTTGCAGCCGCTCAGTACTTCCCCTGTTCGATATTCCCCAGTCCACAACGGAGAGAGGCTCTTGTTCTGGAGGTAGGGGTTCGAAAGGGAATCTTTCCCACACACAGCGGCCACTCACTAACACAAACACACGCACGCACACACGCGCGCACACACACACGAACATACACACACATATACAAACACACGCGCGCACACACGCGCGCACGCACGCACGTACCACGCACATCACTCACACACACACGACACACACACACACACACACACACACACACACACACACACACACACACACACACACACACATGCCACAAGCACGCAGAGGGAGTATCGAACAGGGGGAATATGGAACAGGAGGAGTATGGAACAGGAAGAGTATGGAACAGGAGGAGTATGGAACAGGGGAGTATGGAACAGGAGGAGTATGGAACAGGAGGAGCATGGAACAGGAGTATGGAACAGGGGAGTATGGAACAGGAGGAGTATGGAACAGGGGAGTATGGAACAGGGGGAGTATGGAACAGGGGGAGTATGGAACAGGAGGAGTATGGAACAGGGGAGTATGGAACAGGGGGAGTATGGAACAGGGGAGTATGGAACAGGGGAGTATGGAACAGGGGGAGTATGGAACAGGGGGAGTATGGAACAGGGGAGTATGGAACAGGAGGAGTATGGAACAGGGGGAGTATGGAACAGGAGGGTGGAACAGGGGGAGTATGGAACAGGAGGAGTATGGAACAGGGGGAGTATGGAACAGGGGTAGTATGGAACAGGAGGGTGGAACAGGGGGAGTATGGAACAGGAGGAGTATGGAACAGGAGGGTGGAACAGGAGGAGTATGGAACAGGAGGAGTATGGAACAGGAGGAGTATGGAACAGGAGGGTGGAACAGGGAGAGTATGGAACAGGGGGAGTATGGAACAGGGGAGTATGGAACAGGAGGAGTATGGAAACAGGAGGGTGGAACAGGAGGAGTATGGAACAGGAGGAGTATGGAACAGGAGGAGTATGGAACAGGAGGGTGGAACAGGAGGAGTATGGAACAGGAGGAGTATGGAACAGGAGGGAGTATGGAACAGGGGGAGTATGGAACAGGAGGAGTATGGAACAGGGGGAGTATGGAACAGGAGGAGTATGGAACAGGAGGAGTATGGAACAGGAGGGTGGAACAGGAGGAGTATGGAACAGGAGGAGTATGGAACAGGAGGAGTATGGAACAGGGGGAGTATGGAACAGGAGTATGGAACAGGAGGAGTATGGAACAGGAGGAGTATGGAACAGGAGGAGTATGGAACAGGAGGGTGGAACAGGAGGAGTATGGAACAGGAGGAGTATGGAACAGGAGGAGTATGGAACAGGGGGAGTATGGAACAGGAGGAGTATGGAACAGGAGGGAGTATGGAACAGGAGGGTGGAACAGGAGGAGTATCGAACAGGGGGAGTATGGAACAGGAGGAGTATGGAACAGGATATGGAACAGGAGGAGTATGGAACAGGAGTATGGAACAGGAGGAGTATGGAACAGGGGGAGTATGGAACAGGAGGGTGGAACAGGAGAGTATGGAACAGGGGAGTATGGAACAGGGGAGTATGAAGGAGGGTGGAACAGGGGAGTATGGAACAGGAGGAGTATGGAACAGGGGAGTATGGAACAGGAGGAGTATGGAACAGGAGGAGTATGGAACAGGGGAGTATGGAACAGGGGAGGAGTATGGAACAGGAGGAGTATGGAACAGGGGTGGAACAGGGGTATGGAACAGGAGGGTGGAACAGGGGAGTATGGAACAGGAGGAGTATGGAACAGGGGGAGTATGGAACAGGGGAGTATGGAACAGGAGGGTGGAACAGGAGGGAGTATGGAACAGGGTAGGAACAGGGGAGATGGAACAGGGAGTATGGACAGGAGGTGGAACAGGAGGAGTATGGAACAGGAGGAGTATGGAACAGGAGGTATGGAAAGGGAGTATAGATAGGGGAGTATGGAACAGGGGAGTATGGAACAGGAGGGTGGAACAGGAGGAGTATGGAACAGGAGGAGTATGGAACAGGAGGAGTATGGAACAGGGGGCGTATGGAACAGGAGGAGTATGGAACAGGAGGAGTATGGAACAGGGGGAGTATGGAACAGGAGGAGTATGGAACAGGGGAAGTGTCTGCAGGGAATCTATCGAGCAGGGGAAGTATTCAGCTGTCCCGATCTGCTAGCATCTAGATCTAAGCTGAAACTCGTGTTGTGTGTTGTGTTTCGTACCAAAGTGTAGATGACCTTGTCTTCGAGAAAGGAGCCATGATTTCTTAGGAAGCAGCCAACGTTCAGGTGCTTCCAGACCATTCCTATCCATTGGGTCAGCTATTTTTTTCCCTACGAGTGAACGACGCAATAACACCCCCCCCCCATCCCCTCCCCCCCCCCCCCCCACACACACACACTTCCTTCCCCCATCCCTCCATCCATTCCTCCCTCTCCCCGATTTACAACTCCTGTGAAACAGATCAGTGGAAGTGATAGCAGTCCCTTCTGATCCTGCTTTGGCCAGGACAGTCAGACAATTTCAGCTAAGCTGAAAATGTCTGGACAGTTTTTGTTTAAACGTGCGCGCGCGCGCGCGCGCGCGCGCGCGCGCGCGGTGTGTGTTGTGTGTGTGTGTGTGTGTGTGTGTGTGTGTGTGTGTGTGTGTGTGTGTGTGTGTGTGTGTGTGTGCGTGCGTGCGTGCGTGCGTGCGTGTGTGTGTGTGTGTGTGTGTGTGTGTGTGTGTGTGTGTGTAAAACGTTGCATGCATTATATTGCTACTTCACCGGACATGTTGTATTAGGAGTCGGAATAGCTCAGTTGGCTGAGCGCCAGGCTCGTGTTCCTGGTGATCCTGGAGTTGCGAGTTCGAATCTCCTCAGAGCCATTTTGGTACAAATGAATTTTCCCCTCTGAGTTAAAATTGGTCCCGGCTTCACTTCCCAAAAAGCCTTTTAAATGAGGTTATAAACCGAGGGTCTGTGAGTGAACGCACGCATAACATCTTGCGCACACGTAAAATCCAACTTCAAAAGAGAAGGCCAGTTTGGCCAGTGGTATGGATGACACGTGTACATGGAAAATGCACCGAAAAATTACAAGAACGGATGAGAAACTGAAAGACTGATTGCTGACTGAATGACATGGGAAACGACTGAGAGTAGCACCAACAGGCAGCTCTTCAGTCGGCTCTACCCAGGTAGGCAGCCTGTTATGTAAAGGAGAGAATGGATTATAAAGCGCTTGGAGCTTGGTCTCCGAACGAGGGTAGGCGCTATATGAGTTCTCTAAGAAATGAAGAAAAAGAAGAAACTCGGTCTTGTGGGATGGCGCCGGTTTGATATCTGTAAAAACGTATTTTACTCTCTGTTACGATGAGTACACACTGTTCTTTGTCGGAGGGGCCTAAAGCGTCAGAACTTCAAGCAAGGTAAGCGGAAAACGTTGAATTTTTCCCAGTGGTGAATCACAAGACTGTCGCCATTTTGAAAGTTTGACAAAGATTTTGCACGAGGTGCTAGCAATTAATAGAGTCCAGCTCAAGGGGGAGGAGGAACAGGAGGGAGGGGAGTGGGGGAGAGAAGAGTTATCAGATGTCTCCACCTAGCAGATGTACTTGCAGAAAACGAGGAGCCCGATCGGTTCCACGTTCAAATTTCGCACTCTTTGTTGTTGTTGTTGTTGTTGATGTTGTTGCTGTTGTTGTTGTTTTGTTTTGTTTTCCTGTTTTTTCACGTTCAAAATATGAACGTTTCGAAATAATATTAATACCCAGACTAACACAGAATGTAGCAAATAACAATTTGTAATCTGAATGAAAGTACAGTAAAATTCATCTTCTTTTTTTTCATTTCAATAAGAAGGATCAAATTTATGCAAAAAAAAAGCAGGTTTAGAATCAGATTGAGTGTGAAAGGGATAGCACGCGACATATACGCGCAATTAGTGTGTGTGTGTGTGTGTGTGTGTGTGTGTGTGTGTGTGTAGTGTAGTGTAGCGATGTGTGTGTTTGTGTGTATGCGTGCGTGCGTGTATGTGTGTTTGTGTATGTGCGCGCGAGCGCCTGTGTATGTGTGTGTGTGTGTGTGTGTGTGTGTGTGTGTGTGTGTGTGTGGTGGTGCGTGGTGCGTGCTGCGTGCGTGCGTGCGTGCGTGCGTGCGTGCGTGCGTGGTGTGTGTGGTGTGTGTGTGTGTGTGTGTGTGTGTGTGTGTGTGTGTGTGTGTGTGTGTGTGTGCAAATGACATCTTAAGGTTGAATTAACGCCTGTTGTGTTTCTCGGGTAGTCATTCCTTTGGGGCGCGGGGGCAGGAAAAGCGAAAGAGGGAGTCAATTCATTTTGTAGCCATGACACTGGCATCCTGTTGGACTATCAGAAAATGTCGGTACCGCTTAGAGCACATCCCCCCTCCCACACGAAGAGTGTGGACGGCGAAAAACGGCGGTCAGTACATGGGGACTGGTGCGTGAAAACACTCGCATTACTTACACGCATGCACGCACGCAGGCACTCAGTTGAAGTTGAGCTTGAACTTGAATGTACTTTTTTCATCCCTTTGGGGGCTTGGAGATTAACAATTAAACAAACTAGTGCAGCAACAGCATAAATGTTTCTCTGTGTGTGTGTGTGTGTGTGTGTGTGTGTGTGTGTGTGTGTGTGTGTGTGTGTGTGTCAAACAAACATAAACGTTTCTTTGTAAATAAACACAAGAAATCTTTGAGAGTATTCCGCATATACAAAGCACAGATCCAAGCGTGATTTTTTTTAACAAAGAGGGCAAGAAGTAAGCAACTTTTCTTCCGTTTTTCAAGAAAGTTAACTTTTTCAACGGTACTTCTCTTGCCTCTCTACGTAATTTTGCAGAAGGGATAAACAGATTGCCTACTGCAATAATAAACTGGTAAATACTGTTCTCGTAACATATTATATTTCGGGCCCTAGATCACGAAATAACATTATAATTACAATATTCACATAACCCGTTCCTGTCTTTCATATTATCTTCCCGTCTTCATAAGGAGTTTGTGATTCCTCCATTGAAATTTAATACGTTTGGCAATATATATGTCGGGAGGAGATTTTATATAGTTTCCCTTTGAAATTAGTTTTCGTGCTGGCTGCTACAAAACACTTACAACTGTTTTGTACATTTTTCACCATAACCTTTTGTAATGATCTTGTGATGATTCTTGAATATAATTCTAAAATAATTGGTTTCTAGCGAAGTAAGGGGTATTGTGTCAAGGCACAATCGTACCCACTTTTAGGTAGTATCTGTTTCACAAATTCAGCCCAAGAGAAATGTCAAA
>CM065724.1:27461127-27466127 GCA_033310375.1 Conus canariensis
CTCTTCTTCTTTTTCTTCTTCGCTTCTTCTTCTTCTTCTTCTTCTTTCTTCTTCTTCCTTCTTCTTCTTCTTTCTTCTTCTTCTTCTTCTTCTTCTTCTTTTTCTTCTTCTTCTTCTTCTTTGTTATTTTTCTTCAATGAACCGATCACACTATTGCTACGGATGTATGCAGTGGTCAGTTTGATGGTTGTTTTCACCTGTTTCACTGGGCAAAGCTCATGCAATGGTTGCCTTTTTTTTTTTTTTTTTTTACTTGGTGGACATTTACTATACATATAGCGTGTGTGTGTGTGTGTGTGTGTGTGTGTGTGTGTGTGTGTGTGTGTGTGTGTGTGTGTGTGTGTGTGTGTGTGTGTGTGCGTGCGTGCGTGCGTGTGTGCGTGCGTGCGTGCGTGCGTGCGTGTGTGTGTGTGTGGGTCCTCTATCTGGAATTTGTTCCTACTTTTTTCGATTTTTTTTAATATTCCTTTCTTTTAAGCGAAGCCTCTGTCTTTCTCTTTATCTTAATCTGTTCTGTTTTTGTTTTGTTTTTTCTCTTAACTGATGCACACTGTTCATGTGCATTCTCTGTCACTGATGGACATTCGCGGATATTTAAATAGCATGGTTTTGATACAAAGCTCTCAGGCTTATTTACGTATTGATTGTGTACCATTTACAGCTACATTAGAAGCAAACAAACAAAGAAAACGACTTTTATTCTGCGTACGTAGGCTGTTACTCCTGCGGACACTCCCTGTATAGACAGGCAAGGGTTAATCCCGTCTACCGAACAAAGGGAGTGGAGTTTTGCGTGTATGACCGTGTTTTTTTTTTTTTTTTTTTTTTTTTTTTTTTTATCCCGCCATTAAGGCAGCCATAGTCCAACTTCGGGGAAAAGAAAACGAATAAACACTACAGTGTTAACGAATTTGATTTACGGTCGTGTTGCGAACAAAATGTATGATACATTGCAGATGTGCCTGTGACAGACATAGGCCTATATTCACATGGCTACAGTCCAGATTCGACTCTTTCGCATTACAGGACAAACAGTCAATAGGGAGCTTTCAACATCAGCTAGCTTTGAGAACAATCAGCAAAGGAGATTCAGACTTGGCCGCTGGCACTCACCATGGTGGTGTGCCGCAGTGCAAGTTCCGATACTTGTAATAGTCTTCTCTTTTAACCAATGCATCACAAAAAAGTGCCGTGCCGAAAAAAAAACGAACAACAGCAACAACATTTGTTTAATCAACTCATGGTTACGGGCTGGATTATTACTCAAATGGAACAAAAAGCACTGTGTCCCATCTACCACATCCCCTGAGAATTCGCGTACTCTCAACGATCTTTATTTTTACATGAACTCATCTCAGGTGTAGCAACCAGTGACCAGGATGTTATTGACAGTAGGTCACTCCTTCCGAGAGTGCTGGACCAACCCGAATGGAGGCACAAAGAGTGTAGAATTCGAGGGTGTGGCGTTCGGGTGATGATGATGATGCTTAGAAGTTCCGTTGTGGTCTGAGACTGCATCAAAGGGCTGTACTGTTTGCTTCTCTTCACGCTACAGCCCGGCATCAACCAGGCCCGAGAGATACAGACCTCCATGTCAGGACATTCGGGCACCAGTTTCGGAGACACTTACATTACGTGGATGAGAATCGACTTCGGGTGAACAGCCTCAAACATCAGTCTTCTAAATTTCTATTTTAATTGCTTCTGTTGCTGCTTATCCTTAGGGGCCTTTTAGTGGCTGTACACAAGTCCTTTTGTTTATGGATTCACACACACACACACACACACACACACACACACACACACACACACGCACGCACGCACGCACGCACGCACGCACGCACGCACCACACACACACACACACACACACACACACACGCACGCACGCACGCACGCACGCACACGCACGCATGCACGCACTCACACACGCAAGCACGCACGCACGCACGCACGCGCGCGAGTCCTTACATTTATGGTGGATTCACTAACTCTGCTTCCTGGTTTTTTTTTTTTTCTTATTTCCCTTGTTTTTTAATGTGTCCTCCTTTTTTCCATTTTTCTTATTCTCTTCTTTTTCTCTAAGCTGATTCTCACTCGCCATGCACAGTCTGTATATGTATATTGTATTACTGATGGAAATTTGCATGCAGATTTCAATATAGTAAAGACTATACAAAGTATTTGGGATGATCGATGCACTAATGTTTAATATGACGACACTTTCATTCTGTGATAAAACTGTTTTTAATTACGAAAAGAAAAGCAGCAGAAAAGAAGAAAGAAAAAAGGAGAAAAAAATAAACCAACGAGTACATGCTACAATACTCGCAAACTGAATGTACAACAATGCAGCTATGGCTTGTAGATCCGTCAATGTCACACACATCTACATAGCTACATTCAGAATCCACTTTCTCACAGTTCGGGCCGAGCAGTGGAGGTATCGACATCAGTTTGTCATGAGAGCAGTCGGCAGTGGAGACCTACATGCCTCCAATGCCACTCGTTGTGGTGATTAGACCTGTTTACCAATACGATTTCGTCATAGTTTGTACACACCTTTGGCGAAAAAATAACGAGTGCGATGAAATAAGAAAAAATGCGTCTAAAAAGATCTAGAGGCGAAGTTCTTGAGCGATAATTGCACTTGAGGGGAGGGGGGGGGGGGGGGGGGGGGCCTGTGATCAAAGAACGACAACTCTAGGAAACTTCCGCGCTCGAAATCTCGTCGGGCTGTGTCTGCTTCTTCGACGACTTGCCCTGAAACATCTAAAACAACCGGCGAGAGGGCATGAGTCTGTGCCAAAGTATGCTGATGATTTATGATTGCAAGTAGTTTGTTCGAAAGAGCCTATTTTTATAGCAGTTAATGCACGATTAGATGGTCACTACGCAGGAGATGCCTCTGCACTGTGATAGCAGGTGAAAACGAAACGAATGTGTCCCCGATCAGCCCCCCCCCCCCCCCCCCCCCCCTTCCCCCCTCCCCCCCCCCCCCCCCCCCACCCCCCTCCCCCTGCTTTTACAGAAATTTGGAATTTTGTATACACCCTTGGTAGAAAACACGCACATTTTAAGTTAAAGAGTACACAAGTGGTAGTTTTAATGTAAATGGGTCTGTATTATGTTCTGTGGTGCAGGTTCCAATTCTCGTAGACCTATAATCTTCCCTATCAACGACCGTACCGAAACACAAACAAACAAACATTAGTTTAAAGTGAATTATGGAGCCTGGTTCAACGAGCACTGCCAATGACAGGAAGAAAAATCAATGTGTCCTTTCAAGCTGCCTCTCCTGAGAATCCACATCAACCCAGCGAGCTTTATTTTTACATGAACTCATCTCAGAGGTAGAAACCGGTGATCAGGGTAATGACAGCAGGTCACTCCCAAGAGCAGACCTAACCCGAATGGAGGCACAAAGAGCATAGAACATGGTGCTGGTGCTGGTGCTGTTGATACGGGACCAGTGGGCTCTAGCTTGGAAGGAAACGAAAGATCCCGATCGGGCAGTGGGTTCAAGTCTCGTTTTGTGTTTGTTTGTTGTTTGTCATTTGTTTGTTGGATACATTAACTTCTTGTTCCTCAAACATTTTCTAATAAAATACATTGAGAGTTGACAAGTGCGCGAACAGAGGACTTCGCAGATTTCTACAAATAAGTGGCACCTTTTGTCAACTACACATGAATGTTCGTGACATACTGATATGGCAATGCAGCAACAACAACAACAAAATGAAAAAGAAAAAGAAAAATGTAGAGAGAAGGAAGAAAATAAAATGTAGTAATGATAATGATAAACAGTCATAAACAACAAAAGGGCCAAGAAACAAAGTGAATCAAGTAAATCACATCCTAAATCAAATTTGTTGGTAAATGACTTTTCCTTCAAGTCTGAGCATTAAATGTAATTGTGCCCCTCATCGTGTATGATAATTACTTGCAAGTTAGCCCATTTTCGTTCCTTGCGCGGACCATGATACACATTTTATAGTAAAAATTACAATTTCTGTAAGACCAAAAGAGTACAAACTTGTGTACTAGTATCATACCTTAAGAATGAAACAAAAAGATATTTTAACAATGCAAAAGATATTTTTGAATGAGCCTTCAAACGCTAATACAATATATCTTTCTGGGTTGTTCTTCATAGCAAATATTAATGAAACATACTGTACATGGAACACATCATATCAAATTCCTTTTGCGCTTTTTGGTCAGCTACTTGAACTTTCTATCATGGGTGTGTACAATGGAGTAATAGCTTCTGATCTGAAACATTAGAACAGATCTATACCGCTTGTACTGCCTAGACAACTGATTTGAAATCAGAGGATGTCTTTGCAAAGTGTGGGAAGGGGAGATGGAAGGGGATGGGGTTGAGGACGGAGAGGGACAGGGTGTGTGGGTGTGTGATGTTACGCATGAGTATTTGTGTGTGTGTGTGTGTGTGTGTGTGTGTGTGTGGTGTGTGCGTGTGCGTGTGTGTGTGTGTGTGCGCGCGCGCATGTGTGTGTATGTGTGTGTGTGAGAGAAAGAGAAAGAGAGAGCCATTACATAAAATGACTACCATACAGCCATTGCATGTGATGACTGCAATTTCTGCTTGTTATGACTCACCGGTTGTTAAGCGAGCTTCGCTCATTGCCAAATAGAGAGCACAAGCCTTTGTTTTTGTTTGCAGCTTTTTCGCTCTGAAAGTGTTTTTACTCGATGACCTACCTGGTCATTCAGTGCAGTAAACGGCTATAGACAGGAACCATATCAGCCAGTTTTTTTTTAAAAATCATATCTTTTCCACTTATATGTGAAGAAGAAGAAGAGAAGAAGAAGAAGAAGAAGAATAAGGAACAACGGAACAAGAACAAGAACAAGAAGAAGTAAAGAGACAGACAGACAGAGCCAGAGAGAGAGAGACAGATAGACAGACAGATCACAGTGATCTCAGTTGCCTTTTTATTATCGTCTAATATCGTCAATGATGAATAGACGTTGAAAT
>CM065724.1:27471127-27496127 GCA_033310375.1 Conus canariensis
CACCACACATTACCCGTATGCTTTTCTGAGTTCACAGGTTTGATCTTCGGAATTGACTGGTTGGCTGCAGACAGTAACGCATTTTGAATCCGATCATATATTTCATCAACATCTTGGGTATTTAAATCATTGGAGTCTATGTAAAATGCTCGTAATAAGTGTGTAAATTTATTCCAGTTTGCAAACTTATAGTTATATTTTGGTATTTTTTCCTGAGTCATATCCGTTGGTTCACGACTTAGGGTTTCAAATTTAGTTATTATAGGTATGTGGTCGCTGTTCAGTGTATCATCGAGAGTATTCCAATCACATAAGGGCGCTAGATCTGGAGCTATTAAGGTCAGATTTATTGTACTTGGTTGATGTTTTGGATTATAGGGAATGCGTGTTATTCTACCGTCATTGAAAAGATAAAGTGATGAATCAACTATATTCTCAAGAAAACGATTGCTTGATATTGACTGGCAGTCTTTTTCCAAAACGGCGAATGAGCGTTGAAATCTCCAGTTATCAAAAAATTATTTTTATCTGGCTGCAAAGAACGTAACCATTCAGTATCAATATTGTTAGGTCCTTGTGGTAAGTAGACAGATAAATAGTTAATATTATGTTAGGGTTTACTTGAACTTTAACTGCACATGAATATGAACCTGGGTTGTCTGGTGGAACAGGACTGACACATGGAGTGTATTTCTCGCCTTCATGGACGTAAATGGCAACATCGATTTTATCCGATGCATCCACTTTTTGGATGATTGGAGGATAGTAATAATTATTTAGTTTTGGCAACTTGTTCCTTCGCACATTTAGTGACTGGAAGGCTAGTACATTGTATTTTTCTTCAGCAAGATGTTGAATTAACTGATCATGACTGGTGGCGATGGATCGACAGTTCAACTGGAATACCTTGAAAACTTTGTCCATCAACATGAATCTTGCAAAACAACCACAATTGGAGTAATTTGAACAGGGAAAGTCAGCATACGTGTGTGTGTGTGCGTGTGTGTGTGTGTGTGCGCGCGCGCGCGCGCGCGTGTGTGTGTATATTAAATGGTGAAACTGACATGTTGAGTTAGTATATCAGTAATACTAACTGGCACAAGTGGTGAATAAATAGATATTAGTCTACAGTCAGAACTTTGAGCACTGAATTTCTGCAAAGTGTTTCCATCACCAGCCATACAATGCGCTAAACATGTTCCTCCAGGGGCGAGGATCATAGCATGGGTCTTCCAGGAACGGCTGGTACTGGGAGGGGCCGCGTTGCTGGAAACGGTAGCGTCGGGCCACTTTTTTGGGTGTTGTCCAGAACAGGCTCCTGGTGTGTCTCCCGATGTTCTTGGCGAGAACACTAGCCCCTCTGTAAGTAGGATGGAGGTCGTCCCGGAAGTGCCAGGTGTTGACGAGAAGGTTAGTGTGGCTGATGAATGAGATGTTGTCTTCAATCAGCTCTGATGCCAGCAAGGCGTTGAAGAGGTCCCCTTGAAGAGGTCCCCTTGATGTTAAGCTGGGAGTCTTTAGATGGTGCAATTTTGCTGGTGATGATTTTCATTCTAGGTTGTTCTTTTGAAATGTCTCTGATACATTTTATGAATTCTTTGCTGCTTTCTATCGGAGATTTTGATTTCAAGTCATTCACGGCACAATGAACTAAAACGGCGTCAAAGGCTTTGTCAGCAGGTTGACGAGACGATTCGAAGGACGGTCGCAAATCCTTGATCGTGGACGCCTTGTGTGACACTGCATCGAATCCGTAGGACTGGCCCAGTCTTCTGCTATTCACTTTATTTGTCACCGAGTCATGAAGAATCAAAACACTTGGGAGATCAGGGTCAGTGTTTCGATCTGCTTTCTCTTGTTCCGTAGATCTAGGTCTGGGCCTATTACGTCTTTCAGCGGGGCTTTCTTTGATGTCATTACAGTTGGCGATTCGATTTTTTTCTTCTGATGTTCTTTTTTCAGATTCTTTGGCTTTGATAGTTGTTTCGGGTCCTTTTTTCATCGCATTTTTGCTGGGTGTTGTTGTCGGCCTACTGGATTGTGCGATACGCGGAGGTGATGCTCCCGAACCAGCAGCTTCAGCATATGTGGGCTTAGCGATATTGTTGGACTCTGTTTGGGTTCCAACGCTGTTGACCTTTTTTTTTCTCCCTAACCTCATTTGATCGGACCAGCTTATTCTGCTGCTGAATATTTTTTTTTCTAGATTTGAAATTCGTGTGCAGAGCGCTGCTACCATTTCATGTAGGTCAGACAGACCAACTCTACTCACGCCAGGCCCGTTGTGTTGACTGCTGGTTTCGTGCATTGTAACGCGGTCCATGCCACGGGCAACTTGAACTTCTCGGTGTTTGAGGCCTTAAGAGGCCTGTTCAGCGTTCTAATATACAATATCTGGGTCAAAAAGAAACTCTGCGTGCATGGAAGGAAGAGAGTCACAGACTGAGTCTATCTAGGTCGACAAACATTCTGGATTATATTTTGTCGGCAGTTCCTTCCAATGGGTGTCTAATCGTGATTTGAAGATGCTGAGTGTAGGGGCTGTTACTACAGAGTCAGGAAGACCATTCCAAACATCAGTCACTCGAAGAGAGAAGTAATTTCCCCTGATGTTCAGTCTGTGGTGAACTTTGGATAATTTCAAGGAGTGTCCTCTGCTGTCCCTGTTGGTGAAAAATTCAAACTGTGGTTTGTCACTCCGGTAAATACTATGTATAAACTTGTACAAGTCGATCATGTCACCCCTTTTCTTCTGTGCTCCAGGCAACCAAACAGTCTTCGTCGCTCGCATTACGTTTCTTGCGCTTTCCGACTGGGTCGCCCGTCCGCCGACTGTCGGTGCCCAGGATCAGTGTCCTGAGCGCTGATGACTCGGCTGTTCTGTCTCTGGTCCTCCTCGATCTCGTCATATTCATGAACTTTGCAAAAAATCAGTGCTGCCTTCCGTTTCAGCGCTTGACCGTAGCCGCCATCTTGTGTGTGTGTGTGTGTGTGTGTGTGTGTGTGCCGATCGGAAACAAAGGATGTATCCAAGAAGTGATTGACCTTTTGCGGAGGTCTGCGCACTTCCGAGTGATTAAGATTTTTTTTTCATTTTGATTGTTTGTTTGTTTGTCTTAATACTTGCCACTGTTCTTTAACAACTGACACCCAATCACCGGGAAGGGCAGTCTGATTTTTCTCATAGAGAAATCCGCTGCAGTGAAGAAGTTACGCAATGCAGCACAACGCAATACAATACAAAGTAAGATGCAACACAATATAATGCAACAATACAAGGCGATTCAATACAATTGCTTTGGAGCCAGGTTAAAAATGTAACCCCTTGATTGTTAAACCTCACTGAAAGCCGATCAGTGTGGACTGGTACGTATGTTTTGTGGTGTGTCTATAGGATCGTACAGTTAGTTTACCCGAAGAAAGTGATACTGTCCCATCGAAAGGACAGAAGCCACGGCAAACGGTGGTTTTTGGGGGTAGCTTGATCTGTCTACCCTTTCCCATCACAACAATGATAGGATGTGTCACTTGAGATCGTGTTTATGAGTAGGCCTAGCGTGTCAGTGGCGGTCAACTGGTCAAATGATATACGTCGGTTCAACGCATTTAAGGAGAGACAGACAGACAGACAGACAGACAGGCAGAGAGTCGTTATTGTTTCTACGTTGGGGTCCAAACGCATAAAGAGTCTTCGATTGTTTGTTTGCTTGTTTGTTTTTTGTTCTGCTTTGCTTTCGTCTGTCTCGTAGCCCGTGTCCCCTAGTGCCAATTGCTCCGTGTCCCCTAGTGCCAATTGCTCCAATTGCTCCGTGTCCCCTAGTGCCAATTGCTCCCATGTTGCTCATTCCGTCTCCCCTAAACATCCACGTCCTGGTGCATCCAGTCGCTGCGTCAGCACTTACAGTTCGTAGGCAGCCATCAACATTAAGTCTTCATGAGACAACCCATTGATGGATACACTTAATTTCTGTCAATCCACTTCCGTGGCGGTTACCGGGTGCCTGTTCTTATCCAACATTCGCAGAGCACCATCGGCGAAGTCCCTTACTGACGACAATAACGGTTTAGTCGCGTGGCTGTCTCCCTCCGGAGGGTGCCTCCACCTCCATTCAATGACGGCCCCCATGAAGGCGTCAGTACGAACAATTCTGACACGTACTCGCCATTGACTCGGGTGGGGTGGAAATCAGAACAGAGGTCACAACGAGGGTAGGGCATGAAGGACTACGGACTTCGACACTTTTCGCTGGGTGTCTGATGATGATCAGTAAGGATGAGGATGATGCAGGTGATGTTTTGGAAATCCAGTCTAGTCAGAGACTGGATGACGGTGCTGTATTCTACGCGTTCTTTCAATAATATATCCTGGTGTCAACCAGGCCCAAAAGACGCAGACACGTGCAGCGTTGGAAGGGAAATTGACTGACATTGTCAGATACGAAACTCGACTGTGGGGTTCTAGTCTTCCAATTTGAGCCCATATTGCACATTCAGTTCTGGGCGGCAGCACCAAAAGCCAAAGTGTCCCACAAATAAATGCCTCTGGTTGGAATCGAACGCTTGAACTCCTTCTTTGCAACTCCGCGACGCTGACCGAAACGCCAAGGCGGCTGATTTTTCGATTGATTTTCAGGGTTTTTTTCGGAAATGTTGCAATCATTCGCGGGTATTTTGGCCAAATGGACCTTTTAAACTTTTAACCTGATCTAATTAAACGAGCTTTCTTAACCGTTAATGAAACTGACCTCCGGGGTTTTCATACAAACACCACGTTCATTTGGACAAGCAGTCGAAGTGGAAAACCCCAGAGCCGCACAGGCGAAGTAATTGCATGCTTTATTCCGTGTCAACAAAGTCAGACATATGCTGTTTGCCTGACGAGCGGTAATCTGGGCTTTGATTAATTACTTTTTGGCAGAAGCGGCGGCTCAGTGGTTAGAGCGCGAGTCATTAAGTGGAAAATAAGCATGTCCAGAGGGTCATGGGTTCGAATCCCAGCCATGGCTCGTCCCAAGATGGAAAAAAAGGGGGCAGCAGAGGGACATCTGGAGTCATGAACCGGGTGTGGCCCAACCCCCCTAGAGTGTCAGGAGATAAGGCCCGAAATACTTGCTTGAAGGGGGCTTCTCTTCTGAGGACTCTCTGCTGCCACGCTCTCCACGAGTTTCTTTCTACATTACTTTTTTTCTGTTCTGCATTGCGTGTGCCAGTTTTGTCCCCTTCCAAGTGTAACACGCCAAAAAGACTCTACCGCCAGAAACACTCTAGGGTCAACCCGGCGGCCGCCAGAAACACTCTAGAGTCATTGTGGCGTAAGATTCTGACCACGCCAGTTAACTCTCTTCACGCCAAAAACATTCTAGTAAATAAGGGGCATAACTCGCAAGAAAATTTTTGATTTATCTACCTTGATAATTTTCTTTCCAATCTGATTTTAACAACCTGCGGAGTTTACGGAGCGGAGTGATAATGTTTTTGTTGTGTAAGTGGCTCTGTGTGTGTATGTGTGTGTGAGTGTGTGTGTGTGTGTGTGTGTGTGTGTGTGTGTGTGTGTGTGTGTGTGTGTGTGTGTGTGTGTTAACAGCATATTACCATGAAGGATTATAGTTACAGACCTCCGATTTGGCAGGTATGTATTTCTTATGGTACAAGTGTGCCTTCTGGGGGTTACAAAGTTGTATGAGTGATCGTTAGAGCAATCACAAATTAAATCGTATTTTTAGGGCGAAATAATCAAGGGAGGGAATCATTATTGGTCACGCATCGACGTCGCACTTTCTAATTTTAGCCAAGTGTTGTTGGAGTGCTGTTGGTGGTGATAGTGGTAAAGGTGATGCTGTTGCAGTTGTTGATGGAGGTGTTGGTGTGGGTGTTGTGCTCGATGGTGTTGGTGTTGCTGTTTTTGGCGTTGTTGGTGATATGGGTGTTATTGGTGTTCATATGGGTTTCGTGATTGTGTTGATGGTGTTGTTGCTGATAGAGGAGTTCCTTTGTTCGTGTCGTTGTTGCTGGTGTTGGTGTTGGTAGTGGCGACAATTGCTTGTTGGTGTTGTTGACACTTGTTTTTGGTTGTGATTTTCACTTGTGCACTTTTGTCATTAGCGGTATTGCTCTAGTTCTATTACTGGTGGTGATGTTGATGTTGGTAATGTTGCTGTCAATGTTGTGCTCGCATTGGTGCTGTTGTGGATGTACTTGTCGAAAATGGTGTAGTCAGTGTTGTTGTTGTTGTTGACATTGTTTAGAAGTGGTGGTGGTTGGTGGTGGCGGTGGTGGTGATGTTGTTGCTGTCTTAGTGTAGCTGTCGGTATTCTGCTGGCGTTGATGTAGGTGTTGCTGTGGGTGTACTTGTTGAAGATGGTGCAGTTATAGCGATGTTTTTATTGGTGCTGTTTTTCAGTGTTGTTGTTGGTTGTGGTGGAGAGGTCAGTGTTGCTATCGGTGTCCTGCTGCCGTTGGTGTTGTTGTGGGTATACTTGTCGAAGGTGATGAAGTTGGCGTTGTTGTTTGTTGAGTTTTTCAGTGATATTATAGTTGTTGGTGGTGGTGGTGATGTTGCTATTGTTAGTGTTCCTGTCAGTGTTTTGCTAACGTTGATGTTGGTGTTGTTGTAGGTGTAGTTGTCGGAGATGGTGTTGTTGATGCTCTTGGTTTTGTTTTTTGTTTGTTTGTTTGTTTGTTTTTTTTTGTTTTGTTTTTTTTTTTTTTTTGGGGGGGTTGTTTTGCTTGTTATTGGAGTGTGGGAGTCGGTGGCACTACTGGACTTGTTGATGCTCATGTTGGTGGTGGTGGTGCTGTAGGTGCTGGCGTTGGTGTTGTTGTCAGGTGTGTACGTATTATTGATGTTGGTGCTATTATTATTATTATTATCCATTTTCCTCTTTCACAGGGCAACACATGTAGGGGAGATCATTCCAACAGTTCTGAAAAATCTTATGTAAATCATTTGGGTACTTTTCTACCCACTACTTGTAAATAGGAATACAGAAATTATATCTTTTATTTTGTTTGTTTGTCGATCGCCGATCACACTTTGAGTCCAGTTTCAGGATGAAGTAGTACTACTAGGTCACCATCTCGTTGAAAATTGTCTCAAGTATCATTTTTGCAGTTTTTGCATGATGGCCGTTTTATTATAACCCCACCACAAGGGCGACCATACTCGATTTAATTGTTAGTAACTTGTTATATGTTGAACCTATCCATTAAAGGAATACAAAGTTGGAATCGTTATAAAATTCCCAGAGCAAGTTTTAGCGAAATATTCTAGGAAGTAATGGAGTTGCGGTCAAATGTTTGGTGCACTGGGTAGTTTTCTACCCATAACTGACGTGAGGGTTAACATTGTCTCACAGTGCATGTCAGTGACCGTTTTGCTGTTTACTATTTGAGTGGTTAAATAAGAATTAACATTTTACTGTGTTTTAATTTTTTTGTGTGTGTGTGTGTCAAGCATACATGTGCAACTTTGAAAAGTCTTACTGTTCCGCGCTTTTGGTCGATTAATAATATCGATCGATGTGAATATCAAATCTATCCATTTGATGTTCACATCTATCGATACAATTCATCAAACAAACACGCAGAACAGAACATTACTATCATCATCATAGATGTAAATCCAGTTCTTCACTACATGTGTGAGCGCATGCGAAAAGTTGGACACGCGGATAAGCTCGCACTCTTGGGCCTGCAACAAAGGTCGTTGGGTCAGATCTAATCTCATGGCAAACTTGGCGCGGCTTCTTGTTCTATTATTGCAGGCGTTGCTGCCAGACACAGCAGTCAGTGAGGAAAGTTTCCTTGTCCTGTGGGATGGTGCAGGCCCCCAGCAATGTTTCCACGCTGTCTCAGACATTCAGATTCTATCTCTTCTTTCAAGTCTAAACTTAAAACCCATCTATTTTCTCATAATTAGTCAATGCTGTGGGGAGAGGGGGGGGGGGGGGTACAACCTAACTCATAGCCGTCTGGGCCTTTTCAAATGTAGCGTATGTGTATGTTCTCTATTATATGTATTTGTTGTATGATTGAACGTTATAGGATTAAGTTTTTGTAGTGATATTTGAAGAATAAGTGAATGTCACATTGGTAGGATTAGGATTTGTTAGTTATTGTAGTAATAGTATTTGTAGTTGGGTGTAAGGTGTATTATTGTATATGAGAAGGGTGAATGTAGTATGACTTTGTAAAGCGCTTAGAGAAATTCGTTTGATTAAGCGCTATATAAGAAATCATTATTATTATTATTATTATTATAGTGCTTGAAGGGCTTCAGTGGGCGTTGAACGTTTCTTGCACCAGCAGCAAGCTCAGAGAGAAGACCATAATTATTTGGAAATGGCTTGGCGTCCATCCATCCATACCACATGCTCGACCAAAGCAGCCAAACAAGCCGATCTTAAAAAAAAAAAAAAAACCAGGAAGGACAAACCTTCACTCCAATCCACATGTGCTCAACAATGTTATTGTGTTTATCATTCAACTTTATTTTAACATAGAATTAATGATAAAGAACACAACCATTTTTTTTTAAATCTTTCTAAACATTTAGAACATGAACAAAACAATTTGGAAAGAAAAAACTTTAACTGAACAAAATGTGGTTTTTTTTTTCCTTGAATGTCAATCTTGACAATCCAAAGTTTATATTTAAATGTTGTTTCACTTCTTTGAACTGTAAACTCAAAAATCATTATTAAAGTATGGCTATTCCTCAGCCATCTGAACGGTAACAACCGAAATACACGTTCAAAGAAGATGGAGAAAGAAAGTACCTTTTTACACTCATTGCTACACACCCCCCCTCCCCCCCCCCCCCCCCCCCCCACCCTCCCCCTACTGTAGTTACTACAAAGAAAAAGAAGTAGAAGGAGCAGAATGAGAGAAAAAAAAAACCACCCCTTTTAAATCTATTGCAACCCCCGCCCCCCTCTCTTACCGTCCACCACATACAGCATTGAATGAAAAAAGAGAAAACGACTTCAGACGGTCCTTAATGAACCATACGTTTTCGAAGTTGTAGCCATGCTACTGCTTTTTGTACTCAAATAACCTGGAAAATTTTGGAATTTGGGGGTATAGAATGCCCTTGAGTAGCTCATTCACTGAATTTTTTTCTCGGATGATATATGTAAAAAGATCTTCGTGTAGCTACAACCTGGACGGAGTATGTTCAATTCAGGACCGCCTTCAAAAGAAGTATAGCAGAAAACTTTACTTAACATTTACTCAGCCTTCTAACTATATGACAAAAGGAAAAGAAGGAAAGGAAAGGACAGGCGGAAGATAATCGTTATAAAATTGATTCAAAATACAATAAATAATATACAATAAACAGGAAACAATAAACAAATGTAATTAAAACCAAATAAGCAATCTAGGAATGAACAGAAATGCCTTACAAGAGCCCTAAGGTAAAAAAAAAAAAAAAAGGTAAAACAATTAAATGAAATAAATCAGGGTATAGCATGCTACCTGCAATGCATGTGTGTGTGTGTGTGTGTGTGTGGTGTGTGTGTGTGTGTGTGTGTGTGTGTGTGTGTGTCTGTCTGTCTGTCTGTCTGTCTGTCTGTCTGTCTGTCTGTCTGTGTGTCTGTGTGTGTGCGCGCGCGCGCGCGCGCGCGTCTGGATTGATTATAAATGATAACGACACATGCTCATTAGAGCAGATATGAAGTAGGCCTACTAAAACAAGACCCACATCCTGAAAACAACACACCCAACCACATACACCAATCATCCTTTAACAGACCAACGTCCACGATGTCCCTGCACAAGCATCACCGAGAAAAGGAGAGACAGATGTGCGAGAGTCGGTAGCAGGGGGTATGGGTGAGCATGCAATGGCTTGTGGCCTGCATGTCTTGGTGGAATCCAAGACCACTGTCCTAAGAGAGTGGCCTTTTCACACTAACTACTCTTTCGAAATGTGCACATATGTTGCTGAGATTAACAGCCTGGTTGTTGGCATTGATGTCAGTGCTGGTTGATACAAGGCATGGTTTGTATGGGATCCAACGTCTAGACTTTCCAGTAGCAGTGAAAACGTAGATTACAGTTTCAAGCAATGTTGCCAGGCACATTATCTCAACATCTGTTCCCCAACTGCGAACTCTTTCCATTCCAGAACCATTCAAATAAGCTTCAACGTCCGTCCCTATGTATCCAGAGAATACCTTGGGGTTCTGACGCATGAACGAAACTGTGCACGCTCGAAGTTCTTCATGGTACTCCTGGGAACCTGTGATTTCAAGACTGACAGCTCTTTTTAAAAAAAAAATTTAAAAAAAATAAATAAAAAAAGTTTCCATCACCTGTAATGGAGTTGGTACTTTCTGGTGGCCCAAGATAATCTGTGGAATGCCGATCTGGCATATCTTTTGGGGCTGGCAGTTCAAACCGAGTACACTGAAGCGTTCTCCAAATTTTGTCCGTTGGATTAAATATTGCTTTCTTAGCAGGTATCTCTCCAGTCACGGTGATGTCTCCAGTTGTTTCAGAGCTGTTGTGTGATTTTTCAGTGTTTTGTATATAAATGCCACTTGTTGAGGGGTGCTGCTGTCCTGGGGGAGTACAGTCAGTTTCAGCCATTTCCTGAACGGAGCTGCTGTCCTGGGGGAGCACAGTCAGTTTCAGCCTGTCTATTTCCTGAAGGGAGCTGCTGTCCTGGGGGAGCACAGTCAGTTTCAACCTGTCTACTTTCTAAGGGGTGCTGCTGCCCTGTAACATCAATAGGCAGTCTGGGCTCTTTGCCGTGCATCAAGAAAAACGGGGAATACTGTGTGGAAGCATGTTTGCTTGTTCGAACAGCAAAGAGGATGCCTGGAAGCGCACGTGGCCAGTCTTGTACGAGTGATGCATCACTGAGAAGTTTCATCATCATGTCCTGAATTGTTCTATTGCTTCTTTCAACCAGACCATCAGTCCGTGGATGATAAGGACTTGTAATTTTCTGTTTGGTACCTGTCAGTCTGTGGAGTTATGTGGATACACTGTTCACAAACTCGCGACCTCTGTCGTTAATCTGGATATCCGCACATCCATGCCGACAAATGCAGTTATACAAAAAGTTTGCCACCCCTTCAGCAGTTTTTTTTTTCTGTGCAAGGCTTCTGCTTCGGTCCATTTAGTGAAATAGTCAACAGCGACCACCATGCAAGTGAATCCATCTTTGGATGTTGGCAGTGAACAAATATCCACCCCAATTTGGGACCATACACGTGCTGGCACTTCGACGGGATTAAGTTGGTCTAATCTTTTTTGAAGTCGGGGTCCTCTGCGTTGGCAGCGTTCACAGGATTTTATATAATCCCTTACATCTTTCCGGATGCCTGGCCACCACACTGTTGAAGCAATCTTTTCCTCTGTCTTATCAAAGCCAAGATGACCCACAAGAGCCTTCGATTCCAAACTGTCACGTGTGCACCTTCGTGTGCACCTGACACAATTCTCTGTCCCTCCATCTTGTCTGTGATGACTCTCAAAGAGGTATCTGTGTGACACACACAAATTGACCATTTAAAGAATAAGGAAATGATTGAATGAATGAATGAATAGAGAGAGAGAGAGAGAGAGAGAGAGAGAGAGAGAGAGAGAGAGAGACTCTCAGATTTGTTTTGGAGTGACACATGAAGCCTACATTTTACTCTCTCTCTCTCTCTCTCTCTCTCTCTCTCTCTCTCTCTCTCTCTCTCTCTCTCTTCTCCAACACAATTTTGCAAAATGAAAAAGCCTTGTCAAAATGTACCAATTGGAACATTTGGTTCCAGTTGGTACATTTTGGGCAACATTTCCGCCCAAAATGTACCAAAAGTGCACACTTGCACACTGGTACATTTTGGGCAGTAGTGTTGCAAACAATGAACCAACTGGTCCTAGTCAGGAGGCCAAGCCTGCAAAAGAGGCCTGGAAAAAAAGTTCGTCGGCTAGGTACCTCGCATTGAAATTTTTTAACTCATATTGAAAGAGGGTGGATAGTAGAATATGTTTTGACATACTAGAACTTTAAACTCGCATGGGGCCTATCTAGGCTCGAAAGAGACTTTAACGAAAGCGTACAAAAGCTTAGGATTAGGGGGTTGGGTTAAGGTAAGGGTTTTATGTGTGTGTGTGTGTGTGTGTGTGTGTGTGTGTGTGTGTGTGTGTGTGTGTGTGTGTGTGTACGGGCGTGTGTGTGTGTGTGTGTGTGTGTGTGTGTGTGTGTGTGTGTGTGTGTGTGTGTGTGCCACACCCCCTAAGAAGGTTCTCCTTTCAGACTGGGATCTATTCATTTTCAACTTGTCTTCTATACTGCAAATGACGATATGTTGCTGCTTCTTTTGCTGTCATATCATCTTCAAGAATGTTTTGCCACATCAAGATATCTGATATGAATTGCCCACTGTTGCTGTGATTTCTGATGTGTAACAATGTTCAGGAGGCAGAGGTGATTTTGATGTGCTGTACCCAGATGGACAAGAGCTCTCCTGTGTTTTTAACTTTCATATTCAAGGGTCTTGTCACTATGGTGAATGATGAGCCTTAGTAGATTGTATGTCTGCAGTGACTACCTGCAAAGCATTCAGTGGTGAACATATCAACAAACGAGCCCTGAAAGCATTGAAATATGCTTTACCACTAATCACGTGTTTCGGCATTGGGCCCATGAATTGAGTCCAGTAAGGAACGATCAATATTCCAAGGAAGTTCATTTACAAATGGCTCCCAACTTAACAAAAAAACAACAACCCCAAAACACCTAAATACAACTGCCTGATTGCTCACTAGAAATGATATGACTTGGGTTTCCAATAAACTCGCTTTAGTATACAACTTAAACTTGATGTTCGAGAATGAAGATATGAAGATGTGTGCATGCATATTAGAAAGCAACACGCACGCGCGCGCGCGCGCGCCGCACACCACACACACACACAACACACACACACACACACACACACACACACACACACCACACATACACACACGTACATGGCACACACACACGCGCGCGCGTGAGCACACACACACACACACACACACACACACACACACACACACACACACACACTTTAGACTTTTACACTAATTACATATATAATCTTCCACCCACCACCTACTGAAAAAAGAAGACTAATTTCACTGAAAATACAATTTTTTATACGTTGCCTGTTTTTGTTTTGTTTTTTTTTTCAGTAGAAGGGGACATCAAATCCAGCTGGAGTTTTGCTGAAATAATCATTGTCACGCACCCGACAAAGATTTTCTTGAGACCATGGTCCTGTTGAGAATGTATTTGGTCTTCTTGTACAAAATGCAGACAGGTGACAGAATATCTGAACCCGAAGACCCAGATTTCTGTCGCTGTTGTCTCATTTTCTTACGCGGAGGCATGCACCACCATTTGCCTTTGCCTTAAGTTCTCCTCCAATCGTACCTGAGCTTTATCAATGCGACAGACGTCTGCTGGTCTCTCAATCACGACTGTCCTTCACGAACCGTAACTGAGTCAGTTTTGATTTTTTGTTACTTTGTTGTTGTTGTTTGCGTTCCTGGGCTGAACATTCCCAGGGTCATCCTATAATTTTAAAAAGGTGAGAGAATTGCGTGTGTGTGTGACATTTTCAAGTACCCCGCCATGTAGGCAGCCACACTCCAACTTCAGGGGATTTTCCCTCTGTATCCAGAGGCTGCAAAAAGAGCTTATCATTGCTTGAAGATAGTCCCTGCAAAACATCTACGTTGCAGTAACAACATTTTAATGTACCCTGAGAGTTCAGTCTACAGTCAACAGTAATGACAACAACCTTTGCCCCAGGGCATTTTGTGACTTTTATATTTGTCCACCACAGAGATTCTGAAGTTGAGTTTACCCTCTACTCAACGCTGATGTGCAATACACTTGCCGTTTTAAAAAAAAAATGCAACTTTGTATGTAAGATGCAAAATGTTCATGAAAAACTACTTGCAAGCCGCCATTTATATTTTTAGTTATTTTTCAAACAAACTTTACATAAGCTTGTAGCTTGCTGTTTGCTTATATGTCTGCTATTGTTTATGCCGTATTTATTGAATAAAGTAATGTTCATTATAAAAAATGTTAAAAAGGTAAGAATAATAATGTTAATTCTAACTCGTCAAATATTTAGTATTCGTATTAACGAACTTGGTTCTGAAGGGAGCTAACTCGCAATGGGATGCCATAAGTATGGGGTAAAAAGATGTTTCTAAAACGTGTTTTTCCGGTGACTTTTTTGTCGTCTTTTTAATATTAGCGAGAGTTTCAGAAGTTCTAGTCCACCAAACTGTAATCTAAAAACATCAAACTACCATTACCAACAAAAAAATTTCAATGCAAACTCCTAGCCAACGGATTTGCAAGATAGCGGAGCTTGGCCTCCTGACTATCCATTTTGGGCAATTGGTACATTTTGGGTCTTTACAGTGGTGTCGGGTTCCGTGCTTTTTGAAATAATTATATCAAATCATGTCGGTATTTCAAAACGTGTCGCAACAAAGCATGACCTTTACATATATCCATCTAGTTCTAAATCATAGATTCTGACGCTGTCTCTTTCGACGCAATCAAAATTGATAGATCTAAGTCTAGATCTAAATGTAAATTTTGACACAAGTAAGCTGCACGCTCGCCGCGTGTTTCGTCACTTTTAGTCTAGATCAATATAAGAATACACAAAATACCATAATATAATATTTATAAACACATTAAGACACTGGAAATACATTATTCATAATCAAGATCTAATAAAGGAAAGTACGCAAGCCAGCCCTTCAGCGTCAAATAGAAACTTCTCTTGCCACACGAACCATGCTTTGTAAGTTGAAAAGAGTACGATGAATTTTAGTGAATGAAAAAAATTAAAGCAGACCACGTTTTAGGATAATGTCACTATCACCACAGGCGCTAGTTTCGCCTTGCTGGTGGTGTTGGGGTTACAACTAACACTACCACCACTGCGAGACTATCGGCTATGACTATTACTGATTGTGAGTTCAGTTGGTGCCTACTCACCTTGTCTTCCCCTTTTAAGAAATCTATGGAGTATCCCATCCCGCAGATGAAATTGCTGGGCTGACCTCCTGAAGTTTTTTTTTGTTTTTTTTTTTTTTTTTTTTTTTTTTTTTTTTTTTTTGCGCCAGCCTTGCCTACACAATTGGCTGGATATCTCTTATTTTGTAAATAATCATGAATTTCATCAAAATCACGCGCCATCATGTTATTATTCAAGTAAAATAACTAAGCGACTTTTATTTTTTATGTTAGTAGTTATCCCCCTTTGGTTTAGAGTCGTTTTCGCGTAAAGAGAATGCTTTTGGCGGCCGCCAAGATAATTCTAGAGTGTTTCTGGCGGCCGCCAAAAGGACTCCAGAGTGTTTCTGGCGGCCGCTGGGTTGCCTCTAGAGTGTTTCTGGCGGTGGAGTCTTTTTGGCGTGTTACACCGGCTGGCTATGATACGAATAGAGCGAGCGTTTACCCCGCCACCCCATATCCAGACTCTCTCCACACACCTTCCACACTACCCACTATACACATACCTCCCCTCTCCCACCCTTAGCCCTACCCCACCTCGCCCCTTCACCCTTCCTCCGTCCTATTCCCAAACACGGGTTTGGGCTACTGCTGCTTGGTAGCACTATGGTAACCTTTGTTCTCTGTTGCTTTATTATTCCTGTATACTTTAATTGTGTCTTTATTTATTCATCTATCATTGTATCTATTTTTTCATTTATCTTTTCTTCATCATCGTGTGTTGCTGTTGACTGACTTAAAGGAAGATGGGGGGGGGGGGGGGGGGGGGGGGGGAGCTGGGTTGCCAGACCGTCCATTGAATGTAATGAACCAATGACAATTCGAAGCGACTCGTTTTCGTTCAATGATCTGCTTTTATGGACTTTCACCGGTGAAATTATTTCAACGCAGCGTGTGTGCAGCTTATTGCTCATCCATAGTGATCTCTTCGGCACTGTCAAAACGACTTCCTGTTTAATTAAAAGAAAAAAGAATTGACAGTCAATTCCAAACTATGTCGCCGAAGAAAAAAAAAAACTGATGTTGTTGCAGGGATAGTGTATGTTCAGTTTTTGACAACTCCAGGCAGGGAATGGGGGGTGGGGGTGGGAGGGGGGAGCGGGGAGGGGGTGTCACGTAAACTAAAATGTCTCTAAGGTCACACACTATGACAAAGAGAATAGGCTAGGCACCAGTTGTGTGGAACAACCACGAACATGACATGCAGTCCGTATCCAATGATCAACTCAGTAAAATTAGGTTTATTTCAATTTGAAAAATAACTCTACATTTACATGATGTCGTTCAGAAAAAAGTGTTTCGGTTTATTTCAGTTCTGTCTAAGTTCCTATTAACAATCCAAATCGTTCTTTTCCCTTGCTTTCTTTCTTTCTTTTCATAAAAGTGAGTAGGTAAAAAGCAAAGTTTTCCTTAAGCATCTTCACTCTTTGCTCAAAAGATTTCCAAAATATCTTTTATGTTCCTTCAACTAAACATGGGTCCTAAGCTTCCGAATTTTAAGATGAAGTACTATGTTGTCAATTGTGATATTCCCATTCGTTTCATGGTCTAGTAACCTAACTTTTTTTTCCCCTCTCAATCGTCACGATTCGGATCAGAAATCGAGCTTTTTCAGGTTGATACATATCATCAGCTGGCAGAGGAAAGCCTCTTCTTTAGTTATCAAAGATTTACCTATCTTTCATCATCAAAGAGAGACAGAAAAGAAGATGGCTTGAGCAACACCCAGACTTCAACAAGGATACGTACTACCTGCTGCCTAGACCAAGTGAGCATTTTGAGACTGAGGACAGGGCACTCCAGACTCAAACACCACATGTTCGCAAAATTCCACGTTGGCGAGTCTTCAGGGTACACTTCCTGCAGGACTGTCTCACACATAAAAAGATCAGAGCAGAGACCTGGCCTGCTGACACATCGACGAGGGAGAAGCTCTATGGATCTCTGAAGGGCTTCCGCCCTACAGCAGCCTTCGTCAGTGCCTCTTGGGTCTGAGTGTACGAAGAAGAAGAAGAAGAAGACGATTTATCTTGCCTGCCCGTGCATAAAGCTGTGAATCTTGTCTCGACATCGTGTCCAGAACCAACCCCACAGGGCGCAATGGAGGGTAGTCGCGACATAGGCAGAGGCCGACGGAGGAAGTCGTGGATGAATAATCTGGAAGAGGTTACAAGTCTTCCTGTCAGGTGCTTGTCGCACGATAATGTTTAAACGTCCATCCAGAGGAGGCCAGCGCAGTGTAAAGCAATGACTGTTTTGAAGCTGTTTCTTTACAGGCATGTCACATGGCGAAACACCCACGGCAAAATGTCGCTTGTGCCAATGGTTGCATAGCGTTGCCGAGAGCTCAACTGTTGCTCAAAATTAAACCTCAGTGAGATCCTTCTGGTTTGGTTGGTCGGTTGGTTGGTTGGTTGGTTGGTTGGTTGGCTGGTTGGATGGCAGGTATGTTGGTCGATTGGTTGGTTGGTTGGTTAGTAGGTTGGTTGGTTGGTTAGTGGGTTCGTCGATCGATGACTTGGTTGGTTGGTTGGTTGGTTGGTTGGTTGGTAGGCTGGTTGGTAGGTTAATGGGGTCGGTCGGTCGGTGAGTGAATGGGTTGGTTAATTGGTTGATTGGTCTCGTGTATGTTTCTTTCAATCTTTAAGAGTGCGCCAGACGGGAAACAGAGACCATTCCGCGCTGTGTGCTTGCAGCAATGCTATTTTGCGATTATGGCATGATTTACATCGCGCTGTTTCGTACCTGGCTGAGAAGAGAAAACTGGAGATTCATGAACTCCTCGGTGTCCAAATGTCTTTTATGTCACAACCACGACATTATGTCATAAGATCAGGGGTGAATTAGGAGGGGGAGGCGGGCGGTGAGGGGGTGGAGGTGGGGGTGGGGGGGGGGGGTGGCGAAGGGTGTGGAGACGTCATCAGTAATTTTTCCTCTCGACTTTGTAATGGGACAGTTTATCAATAGTATGGTCTCGCAGTTTCAGATCTGCTTTCACATGTTTTCAGTTCTTCTTGTTAGGAAATACACATTTCAATCGGGCAGTAAACTAATTTCTGTCGCGGGATGAAAGGATGTAAATTCGAATCTTGTCTGAGGTTTTCACGCAGTACGCAGAAGAAAAAAGTACACTGTGTTTGCATTTCTGCTAAGCGATTTGGTGTCGTAAGAAACATTGGTTTAGAGTTATGATCATGTCATCCATTTCATCAAGGAAGAAACAAAAACAAACAAACAAATAACGAAGATAATCATGTAAAACACACACACACACACACAAAAATGCAGAGATCAGGTAACTTTTTTTCAAACAAGACAAAAACAAAGAAACAAATAGGTTTTTTTTTTTTTTTCAAACAGGACAAAAACAAACAAACAAACGAACAAACATCGATGATAACCATATAAAAACCAAACAAACAAACACTCAAGATGCGTAAATAAAAATCGAGAGAAAATTAAGTGCAGGTAAATCAGTTTTCGGTCGCCATGAAAATGACCGAGCACAGATGTGGAAAGGAAAGGGGGCGAAGTGAGGGGCAGTGGGGTGAAGAGAAGGGAGAGAAATGGAAAGAAAAACGGGCGCTATGAAATCCTTCAATGACGGCATTATGGAAACTTGAATATCGGTGTGACGGACGTGCTTGTGTCCTCACTGCTGCTTTCAGTACGATCGTTGTGTGTATGTGTGTGTGTGTGTGTGTGTGTTGTGCTATTGGGGTGTTCGTTCTAGGTTGTAAGATTGTTAATCATTGGCCGAATGAATCCTTTTATTCATTGGCTGTTAAGTCTTCTTGCTGCGGAATTGAGATCTAATGACGTCAGTCTCGCAACAGCCAGCCTTGAGATCTACAGCTCACGAAGTCCGGGCTGAAAACAGACTCGAGAGCCTTGATAAGCTGCGTATAGCAGGTTGGTGTTCTGTTATGTAGTGGAGGAATATTAACTAATGTTATGAACATTATTCCTCTTGTGCAGGGTTTTTTTTTTTTTTTTTATAGCAAGTGACTAAGTGTTTGTATGACTGACTGACTGTAGGCTAAGCTTTGTTGAGGAATGACAGTTTGAGTAGTTAGCCGAGGACTTGAAAAAAAAAATACTGTGTCATTGTTAGGCTAAATTGTTTTTAGGATTCGACAAGCCTAGAACTTAATTTAAACTTTATCAAAACCTGATTTGGTTAACCTAAAGCTTAGACTGGATAATTCAAAGAAATTAGGAATATTTTGTTCACATTGTTTCGTACATGTTTGCTGGGAGATAAGCAGATGTTTGGAGTTTCTATTATGAGTATCTTCCGTTTTGAATATCTACTTTTGTACCAGTTTATTTCTTTGGAACATGAAAGTGGAAAGAGGGAGTTGAATTTTCATAACAAGTTTATGAAAATTCTTTGGAGTAATGATTTCCGATCGAAAACATATTCATTGTACTTTTATTTTTGATGAATTTGTGAGTCCGGAAACTGGTTAATATTTATAAGAGAATTGACGTCATTATGTAGTCCAGTTGAGAGATTACTTCTGAGGATATGATCAGAAGGGAAATAGTGTTGTCAGTTGGGTTAATAATTGTTGCTTGTGACTCTGGAATGAGGTCCGTCTGCCGTAGGATTTTGAAGAGTGGTGCGGACGTTAAATGATGCTTAAAGTATAGCGGACTGGGACTTGTCTTTCCTCTTAGTGTTAAGAGAACACAGTCTTAGGAGGTTTATCTTATGTCTATAGCTCCTAGCTGGAGGAGGAACATAGTTGCTGACTGGAGGTCTGGCTGAAGGAACGACATAGGCATCCTGTCGGCTGGTGGGGTGCGGCCGAAGAAGAGCAGAAAGAGTTGCTGCTGCTGCTGCTGTGGGAGTAGACGCGGAGGTCCTCCCCAATTTGGTGTCTCGCCCAAGGGTGGCTGGAGTCGAAACCAGAGGAAACCCGTTTGTGCTGAGTGTGCGAAGTATTGTACTGTGAAACCCAGAAACTGGGGGATTTGAACTGGATCTGTGTTAACTTAGAAGTATGTATGTAACTTGGGAGTGAACTCTGTTGTTGGGAGGAAACAAGATGATATTAATTAAATCAATGTCCTTTCTAGGATGCCCACTCAAAACTATATGTCTGCAGAATGTGAGTGTGGTGAGGAAGTGTATGAATGAGACTGGGGGAAAATAGAACACGCACAACGCTGTCACTATTCTCTTCTTTATTCTCCCTCGCTTTCACGCTCTCTGTGACAATCGGTATTGTGAACAGAACGATTTGTTTCCATCTGTCCATAGCCACCTTTCGTTTCCTGGATGAGACCCTTCAGTACATCATAGCTGGTTATGGTTGCGGCAGTGCATCTTCGGTACCTAACAAAGAACAATCTATAATTCTGTGATTTTCTCAATACCACGGGGGTAAAATCACAATCCAGGAAATGCCCCAAAAAGGCCAGTGAAGAGCAAGAGCAGAAACGTGAGAATGTGATGCAAAGAAATCATGACTGAGGGGCATAATATTTAATATCCGGTGGCCGGACAAAATCGTCAATGAGTTGTGGCAGAGGGCAGGACAGGAGCCAGTCATCGTACACATCCTGAGGAGGAAGTGACGGCTGGATAGAACACTTCCTCGGAAAAAACATCATCTAACGCCGACCGTCAGATCCTGCAACTTGGAGAGAAGAGGCGAAGGAGTAAGAGACGACCCCCCCCCCCCCCACACACACACACACACACACACACACCCCAACCCCCCCCCCCCCCCCCAAAAAAAAAAAAAAAAAAAAAACAGTTACAGAAGAAATACCGGGCCACCGCTAAAGAGAAAGGGAACCAGTTGGACATGGGAAGTATAAACAGCCCTAAAACCGGGTCCACTGAAGACCTGTCGTCGATTGTCCATGCTCTCTCATGGCGAAGGGCTGAAGAACGTCAGATCATAAGTTTTAAAGAGATACGTAGCTGTAGCAATGTAAGATTTTATTTTCAACACCCGGGTCTCTCAAACATACGGGTCGTTTCATCCAGCATGCGCTGCGCCAACGGACTGTACCCAACGTAAATAAATGCAGTCAGCATCTGAACAGGAAGCCTTCCGAGATAGAGTTGATGACTGAAGATCCTTACACTGTTACAGTAACGAACAATCAAAACAAAAGAAAACATTTAAGTATAATTTTGAGGATCCAAAAAGAATGAAAAGGTTAACAGCTGTGAACAGTAAAAGTTTCAAAATGTAATGACTGCATGTGGAAGAAGTCAGAATGAATGTTGAATTGCAGGGCCGAAGAAACAAAGACATGTATAAATAATTAAATTGATTATACATATTTCAAATAAGCTCATTGAATCTAGACTGTACCCGAAGGAAATATAAGAATTGCAATAACTAAATAGGGTGTCGAAATTGGAAATGAAATGAGGCAGGGAACAGTAAACAATAAACAGTAAACAAGTGGGGTAACTTTTGCTCCCATAAGGAAACCTAACACAAAGTAACTTTTATTCAAGACTGGCACAGCCTTTTAAATTTGAATAAAGTCAGACAAATACATAGACGAACAATCTAATACTGGGGGGAAAAAAACAAGCGCAGGCCAACAACTCAACTGTCTTCATAGTAATGACTTGGCAAAGATTTGGACTTAAGGAAGGGGGGGGGGGGGGGAGGAGGGGGGGGGGAGTTTGAAGATGGAGAAACTGGGAACATGAAATTAAGAAAATATATTACAGATATGAAAACTCTTCGCTAGCTGCATAAGGGAACCATCGCAATCCCTTTTGAAGGCAGATGTGTTTGTATTGCGTTTGGTTTTCTTTACTACCCTTTGCTGGCTGCTTTGGGGGTGCTACTGGATTCTTTTTTGCACCCTTGGTGGTGAGAACACCACGGTATTATGGACTGTGGTGGGTCTCTATTTGACGCCAGGAGCGCAGACACAACCAGCCGTGTCTCCCTGATGAGTTCCGATCCAGCGGACGAAAGGCCTCGGAGCAGGCAATACAAATACATCTGCCTTCAAAAGGGATTGCGATGGTTCCCTTATGCAGCTAGCGAAGAGTTTTCATATCTGTCATATATTTTCTTAATTTCATGTTCCCAGTTTCTCCATCTTCAAACTCCCCCCCCCCCCCTCTCCTCCCCCTCCCCCCCCCCCCCCCCCCCCCCCCCCCCCCCCCCCCCCCCCCTTAAGTCCAAATCTTTGCCAAGTCATTACTATGAAGACAGTTGAGTTGTTGGCCTGCGCTTGTTTTTTCCCCCCACTATTAGATTGTTCGTCTATGTATTTGTCTGACTTTATTCAAGTTTAAAAGGCTGTGCCAGTCTTGAATAAAAGTTACTTTGTGTTAGGTTTCCTTATGGGAGCAAAAGTTACCCCACTTGTTTACTGTAAATAGGGTGTCGTCAAAAATTCAGTTATTGAAAACTTTGATCGATCACTGCTCCTAACACAGGGGGCTGTGATCGTGTTTTCCTCTCCAGACATAATCAGCATGGTTCATAGTATCATTGTGGAAGAGGAAATGTTTCTACTAAAAAAACGCAAGATCATAAATCTTAACTCCTCCACTACAAAGAGGTCACATTTGTTCTGGTTTTTTGCCAGCAGCTCAATTATGACGTCACTTTTTAGGAAAGGGGGCCCGTGACGTCTTTTTTTTTAAGTTTGTCGATGCCGCCAGGAGGCTACTAGCCTCAGACAGACTGAACAAAGGTTCGAGAATTTTTTTTCATTTAAATGTCCTTGTAGATTAAACAAGTAATATCTAATGGACACTTGAAGATCACGTATAATTAAAGGTAAGTTTTACTCAGGCGAGTTGTGAACCAACACCTCCTTTATGTGGGATTTGTAATACTGTGTTTGCATACGCAACTTAGCGGATGTGGGAATTGACATCATACATGCAGTGTAGACTTTTGTTGTAGAAAGACGGCTATTTGGCCTAACCGGTTATGGAAGAGATATGCGTATCGCCACGGCCACGCATTTTTGTCTTTTTTTTTTTTTTTTTTTTTAATGCCTACAATCGACTCGGTCTTGGCATTTCAAAGGGTAATGTTCATATTTTTTCCCCACGCCGACACTGGTACGAAGCTTTAACCCACACCACCAAAGATATCCCAGACTGCCTAAACTTAACCCAACCAGTTAACCATCATACATACCGGAGCTAAACGGAGAATATGAGTTTACCAGTATAAGACCTAATACTCAGCGCAAATAAACATTCGCTCAATTTCATTTCTTTTTCAGACTTAGAGACGCGAATTTCTTCAGTAACTGAAAATGAACGAAAAAGGAGAGGAGACAGTGAAATGGAGAGGGAGCCGGAGGGGGAGGGGTGCGAGAATTTAAAAAAAAAAAGGGGGGGGGGGGTAGAAGGGGGCTTCTTCAGGTTAGGCACAAAACTGGAACAGATAGACTCTAATGACATGAATGGTCAGAGAAAAATGGAATTCTTAGCTGCACTGATGTTACCATCGCCGGATAGAGGTCTATAATATTGATAATATAAGTATTCAAGATTTCTTTAAATTAACAAATTATACCCTTACTAGAAATAGTACTAGTAGAATCTTTATTGCATACAGTCGTACCAACAAAAGAAAATTCTGTTTTAGTAACCGTGTTGTACCTCTATGGAATATGTTGCCCATTAACATTAAATGTGCACAAGATACTAACACCTTCAAAGACCTAATTGACAAAATGGCAGTACTTTGTTGATATAAAATTTTGATTATGACGATTAAAAACCGTCACTAAAGACTGAGCGATCACAAATGACGTTATATGACCTATATTATTTTTTTATTTTTTTTGTTTAATCAAATGATGGGACAATTAAAAGCCTACATGGCAATGTGTTTAACACATGACCCTATATTTAATCTGAATCTGAATCTAAATGAAGAGGAGGGGTGGTCGTGATGATGGAAGATCTAAGCTTTGTGTGTGTGTGTGTGTGTGTGTGTTTAGAGGAATGGAGGAAACGGGAAGGGGTGGGAGGTAAAAGTGCAGTTTACCTCTTGCCGCATGTACATGTGGGCTGACCTGGGAAAGTAAGTGCGGTCCCAAATCAATGGTGACCTGTGAGATTGGTTTCTTTCACGTATGCGCGGAGAGAAGAGAAGGTGAAAAGCGAAACAGCTAGATGCTTTGCCCAGATTTCTCGGACACAATACGACAACAGTATTCGCAGATCGCTTTCGGTTTGGAATAGGCGCGATGGTTTTAAAAATTGATCTGCATGGGGGAAAAAAAAAACTTGCAAATCGATCTTTGTAATTGAAGAGCTAGATCTGCAGTGAATAGCAGCCCCGCTGGTAGGCCTAGTTCTTCATTTCCAATGAATAGAATTCTGGAAGTAATAAACACTCCAGACTTTCGTAATTGACAGTGTACTGTAGAATCACAAAGGAAGCAGAAGATGGAATATCAGGATCTTAGCCAGTCTGGCACTGTTCCAGCATGAAGTAGTATAGAATTGTGCGAGCATGTAGATATTTTCATTTCCCTTTAATTTTCATGGAAATGTTTACTTTTTTTACGAGTTCAGTAACATGCGATTTTTAGCACTATTCCTGACATTATTTTGATCGTGAATTGTTGTCGTTCAGAACAAAATAAAATTCTTCGGGTGACTTTGTTTTAAACTTCTCTGTCACTGTACTATCATGTAGTTGCTGTATGTTATGAAAGAGTTATTGGGGGGGAGGGGGGGGGGTTCGTTTTTTGTGGTTTTTTTTTTTATCATCCAAAGCTAATGACTGTTTAGAATGACTACGTGAACATTCCAAAATTTGACACATCAACCACAAATCAACACTGGTGTTTTCAGAAAATGTATTAGAATAAAAATGTTCTCCGGAATACGTCGGGATCTGGGAATCTCAAAGTTTTACGTTCATAATAGTATCCAAATGCGGTTAGATTTATGGTTTTAAAACGATTTAGTTTAAACGTACATGTCTGCGATGGCAGAAT
>CM065724.1:27501127-27513627 GCA_033310375.1 Conus canariensis
TTCAAGGGATCGTCCTGGCGCAGCATTCCAACCATCCAACGATTCGTTCAAATCTGTTCGGTGGGTCCAGTGGTAATCTTAGTGACAAACAAACAAAACAAAACATGCCAAAACAGACGCAGGTGTAAATACAAAGCCTTCTTGGCAGTAGTACGTCAATGCTGACTCGCTGGAACGATCAGAATTTGGAACAAGTGCACGACTGAAACATGGCTCTGAGAACGTACTGATTTTTCTTCTTACTTAAGTTTGTAGTTAACAGGACAGGGGCTTGAATGATTTCATAACTTGCCCCCCCCCCCCCCCCCCCCCCTCACCCCCCCCCCTTCCTTCCCGCCCTCCAGCGCCTTCTCATCTTCCCTCCTTCTCCACCCCTCTACCATCCCACTCCCCTAACTCTCACCCCCTTCTCCCCGTTCCCAAAGACTGATATTGTGGACACATTGTGTATAGAAATCCTGAAATGTATTAGTTCTCTTTCCTGGCAGGAAAGCTTTCATCATACTAGCTGTTTGTGGGTTCATTGTAGAACAGGGTGGTTGTCTTGAACTTTTTGACACCGTTCATTTTCTTCAATTATTTTGCTTTACAATGTTTAGCGAGTGTGAAAAAACCACCATCATTTAAGATTGAATATAAACTGAAGATGTTTCTGTTTTACAGACTTATTATCAGTTTTGAAATTAAATGTTCATCACGTAAAAATGGTTGTTATTCAGTTTAATGTCTTTTCACTAGAAGTGATATTAGACGAGGGAGTGTGTGGAACGGGGGGGGGGGGGGGGGGGGGGTGTATGTGCTTGTGAGTGTGTCGGTCTGTCTGTGTGCATAAAAGTGTGTGTGTGCATAAAAAAGTATGTGTGTGTATGTGCGCGTGCGCGCACTCATGTGCACGTGTGAACGTTTACGTTGATATCAATTGAAAAAGTACTTGTGAAATCAACGCCTTTTGAGCAGTACTAGAACAAGTGAAGATAGTGGTTACATGTTTTTAACCTCACGGTAAGCCAACAGTATGCTGAACGCGCGCTCAAGGGGTTGTGGGGTTGAATCCCCTGACACCAAATACAAGTTTTGGCGTATTTGCTGCTTGTCTTAACCTTCTCCCTGTTTTGCCCAAAATTTCATGAAGGAACAACATGTCGTCCTTAACTGATCCGCATTGCGAAGGAACATTCCTTTACCACATGTACCACTGTACCACGGCCGGGGTATTGTTGCGTTGAGAACGCCTAGCCACTGGAGCTTCATTGAAGTTATGTTTTCTGGTCAGTTTACCTTTCCTGTTTTGGAATTTATTATATGTTATTACCGTGATCAACACTGACTACAGAATTTGTAGGAAAATGTTTTTCTCCAGTTCTCTCCGTCCCTGCCCATCTCTCTCTCTCTCTCTCTCTCTCTCTCTCTCTCTCTCTCTCTTGGTATTGGGAAATGCAATGGACGCTTTGCTTGAAAACTTGTCATTCCACTCATCAGCCTTCTCCTGGTGGTCATATCTCTTCAATTTTGTTAAACAGTACACTGTGAGTGTGTCCAGTTTGTGTTTATGATTGCATGAATATGTGCATGTGAACACACACAAAAACGCGCTCGCGCGCGCACACACACCTACGCACACACACACACACACACACACACACACACGCATACACGCGCCCGCGCGCGCGTGCTCGCGAGCGCACACACACACACACACACACACACACACATATATATATATATATATATATATATATATATATATACACGTGTGCACGCACGCACGCACGCACACACACACTCACACACACACACACACACACACACACACACACACACACACACACACACACACACACGTGTGTGCACGCACGCACAAGAGATACTGGGAAAGACGCTTGTGCGATTCAAGATTTTATTTCACATTATGAAGCCACTGTACTTTTTTTTTTTCTAAAGATAAAAAGACAGATAAACACGTTACATTTTACACCTTTCATGAATTATGCTGATTATTGGACGTAGGCCCACATGTTGCCATTTAATACTTGAATACTCGAATCACGAAGCTATGGATCTCAAACTTCTTTGAGTATGGCACACAAAGAGAAACAAAAATGGTGCTGTAAAAGATATAGAAAAAAAAAAAGAGATTAAAGCCAAGAAGAAAAAAACAAGCAAACGCTGGAATCGCTAAATTCGTTGCACTGATTCTTTAAGTTAACATTTCATCTGCAGATTATAGAGAACTAGTGTAAGGCTGTGCTGGAGGGTTACATAACATTGGGAACAATGTATTGTTTACCACATAACAACTTGTTTCGACTTCTTCATCTGTTGAAAGAGTGAGCTCTTTAATTTGGAGTCTGTTCACACTTGGTGACATTAGACTTAAAAAATAAAAAATAAAATAAAAAGAAGAAGAAAAAACAAGGAGCAAGGGGGGAAGGAAGCGTTTACAAAAATCTGTTAATTTGATGCATGGAAAGCACTTTTGCTATTTGCACAATTTCTGGTTTGTGGATTATTGTTTTGGTAGAATCATGTACAGTCACATCCACGTTCGATTCTTTATAAAATGCAGCTAATATTGAACAATGAAAAAGATTATGGTCCACTGATAGAAGATTTGAACAATCACATGCTACGTTTTGAGAAAATTTAGTTTTCCACGAATTGAGTCGAAGCTTGTATATTAAAGATGACAAATATCACGGACATGAAAGAGGTCTTGTATAAATACATACCAATGGCATTAATCTTTTTGCCTCTAAATTGCCGTCCATTGATTTGTTTTTGAAGAAGTCAACTTATGAGAAGTTCGTAGATGCTGTGTGTAGCTCCAGTGTCTTAGTCAGTATCTATTGAAAGTCGATATCAAGCTGTGGTCACTGGTATTGCCCTGGCAGCTGATGAGACGCCATCAACGGTCGAAACTGGTCTCAAGTCAGGCACTATAAAATGGTTTTCTTTGTCACAGAAGATGCATTGAATTTCGCCTACTGTCATTGATGGAATACTAGATATGTGCGGGGATAGAGAGAGCCTGGAGAGAGAGGAGAGAGAGAGAGAGGGAGAGAGAGAGAGAGACGGTGAGAGGGGCAGAAAAAGAACGGGTAAAGATAAACGATTCTTCAACAGCAAAATGACGTAGCAAGAACTGGTTTTTAAATTGAGGCTTCAGAGAAGAGGAATATGGGTACATTTAATACAGCAGAAACTGGAGTCCATTAAACTATCCATCATCCGTCTGTGGAAAGAACCATTCTAAGGTGCTATCATCTACAGTTCCTCACAGACAGAAAACGTCTCGCCGCTCTTACGAATTATAAAATTCACCGTTCAAAACTGGCAATAGTTATCATGTAACACACTGACCGGTAATTGATCAAAGCATCCTAGCTTGGCGTTCAAAGCAAAGTGTTTGTGATAGACAGTGAAATACAGCAGGATATCATTTTTTAACATCAGGGTGAATCTATGGCGTGCTCAAGAATGCATAATAATCAAAATGCACAGTTCGCGTGTTGTCTTCTTTGCACACAAACTAACCACAGTATACAAAGTACATACGTTTTGTACTATGCGGAATAAAGGCGATTTTGCAGTGTACATTTGAAGTAGGGCTTTCTAATGGTGGCCAAAGCTTGAAAGGAGGCGGGGGAAGGGGGGGGGGGGGAGGGGCGGATTCCAAACTAATAAATTCTTTTTGAAAATTTGTCTTCTTCATTCAGTTCTACAGAGAGTGAACCAAGCAGTGTAGCGTGTGTCACATAAAACAATGATTGTTGAAAAACCACGAGGGTTTGGATTCCAATACTTCTGCCCCTTTAGGGAATGCCTGGATTCCCATAAATCCTGTAAAATTGTACCCCTTGCTTCATGGAAGTTATGTGGAAGCTATCCCTGTCTTATATATATATATATATATATATATATATATACGCGCGGGCACACACACACACACACACACACACACACACACACACACACACACACACAACAGTATGTATTCTAGCAAGTCATACATCTTGTCTTCTCCACTTGGATAGGGAGTGAGGCTCAATCACTTCAAAATAATTTCTCAGCATTTTCAAAATTCTTCACCAAAAAAAAAAAAAAAAAAAAAAAAAAAAAAAAAATCATTTTTACTGATTCAGCTTTTTCCCCCGTTTCCGTATAGGTGTTGCTGTTATTGTCTGTCGTGTTGTTTTAATTCGTATGGGTTTTCTCTTTTTTTTTTTTTTTTTTTTTTTTTTTTTTTTTTTTTTTTTTGGTTTTGTTTTTGTTTTTTATTCCTGTCGTAATTTGTACCCGTATTGGTACACTCAAACAAACATTAAATTCTAAAGATCCAAAACTTATGTTACGTGCCGCTGTTCGGAGTCGAGAGTTTGGTTTATCTTTTGCTTTGTTGGTGTTTATCTTGTTGTTCTTCTTTTTCTTGATGTTGTTGTTCTTCTTGATGTTGTTGTTGTTGTTCTTCTTCTTCTTCTTTGGATTTTCTTCGAGGTATTCCTTTTTTTTCTTTTTTCTTTGGAGGGGTGTCCTACTCAGTGGGTTTTTTTTTTTTCTTTTTCTTTTTCTTTATGCTCTTTTTATATCTACATGATGTGGAAAGCCCACAATGACGGTTTAGTCACGGAGTTTTAATCTTTGTTTACATAATTTATGTCGTTGTGTTGTTTAGTCTGTGGTTGAAAATTTGGACCGAACAGGCGAAACAAGAGTCGCACAAACGTGTTTGGTGTGTGTGGGTACATGTGTACGTGCGTGCGCGCCAGTTAAGGCAATGAGGAAGTTTTGCTTCTGAACAAATCAGGAGAAACTTTAAAGCAACAACAACAAACAAGCAAACGAACTGAACCGGGAGCGCACGCGGAGGTAGGGGTGAGGAAGGGAGAGGGAAGAAATCTGAATTAGAGCGGAAGGTTCCTGAGGAAGAGTAATAATTATGCTGTTTTCTGAAGACAACTGAGAATATGATAACGTGTGCTTAAATTGCGTAAAAATTTAAGGACACAGATATATAAGTGTATGTTTACGTGAAAGAAAAAACGCGGTTCTCTATGCACAGCAAATTTTGGTTTATTTGGCAACCTTCTTCAGGCTAAAAGTTGGCCAGCTGACTGCCACATGCATCACGTGCACGCCATGTCACCAACAGTTTTGATTTGTTTTTGTTTTTTAAACTACCACTCTGCTGTTTTCCACTGAAGGGGAGGGGGGAGACTTGTTGGTGCACTTAGAATATATATTTATTTTCTATCAAATATGACTTTCAGATTAATAATGAAAATCTTACAGCGGTGGAAATATATGTTCCATATCAAATATGAATTTCGGATTAATAATGAAAATGTTAGAGCGGTGGGCAAGGGACGAGAGCGGGAGGAAGGAAGGGGAAAGGAAGAGGGAGGCGGGGGGGGGGGGGGGGGGCTTTAAAATCCAACATTCCGGAGCAAAGGAAGGGAGACGGCGAGGGTAATCCAGAAGACAGCAGGCTTGACCAGACTGGCGGTGGAACCTTGAGCGACGCACGGGACGGCGCCTGCACAGCACCCCATGTCCGTTGCTTCTTTGACTCCCTCCCTGTGTGAGAATACAGTACAATCTTTGGTCACCGTTTTCATGCAAATTGTAACAAAAACCATAGCGCCGTGTGTGTGTGTGTGTGTGTGTGTGTGTGTGTGTGTGTGTGATATGCACAAATCATACATGTCATCTCACTGAAAATGGCCAACCCAGGACAATAAACATTCGAAGACATACAGCCCTCTCCCCCTCCCCCCTTCCCTTTGTTTTTTTTGTTTGTTTGTTTGTTGTTGTTTTGGGGGGGTATAATATTATAGCAATGTGCACATGCTGAATCCCTATGTCACGGCAAACAAATCAGAGGAAAATGGCCATAAATGTAACGTATTGCATAAATCAAGTTTCTCATCATCAAAGCTCGTGTCCCAGTTAAAATCATTCATGTTTTTAATTTTTATGAATTGACTGAAAACAACATGGTGTTTATCTTTCCAGCACGAAGTAAGTACACAGATTTATTATTCTAAACCTGATCAGTTTCTTACTTTCATTAAATAAGCCCATTCCGAAGTATTTCTGTAAAACAGATATTTGTTTCAAGTGAATTGCTCTTCGATTGAATGTGTATGTATAGATAGAGAGATAAAGAGAGGTGTGTGTGTGTGTGTGTGTGTGTGTGTGTGTGTGTGTGTGTGTGTGTGTGTGTGTGTGTTAGGTTTTGTAAAATTGGTTTTTGTTTTTACAAGATGATTCGTTATTGTAATACCAAACACGACATAAACCGGAGATAATCTAAGTCTTCTAGATGCAACAAAAACATTTTGAATAAAACTGAAGATCTGAACATTAACTGAATGAAAATAGGAGTATACGGCCTACTTCAAACGAAATTTGACCTGTTAAACCATTAGTTCAGCTTTTGATTTAAATCGTGTATTCTTGTATTAAACGAGAGCGAATCAACACATGTGTCTGTTTCTACAAGTAGAGTATTTGTCACGGTATTTCAATGCAGATTAAAAGATACCTTCTGCAATGCTAATTGTAATGTTTCTAGTACATCAACATTTTAATACCTACATATTTTATATACGTGTCTATAACAGCTAAAAAATAAAAATAAAAAAAAAATTTTAAAACAGCCAGTTGGCCTTGGCATTGTACACATCATAGCCCACATGAAGACATTACATGACTTGTTCATCAAGATCAGACATGGGTAATAGACTTCTCCGGGCGAAAAAAAAAAATCAGGGGAAGATAACACTGGTCTTTAAATGGAAATAGAGTTATCTTTTCTCAGTCTAGAGATCAAGCATAGAGATCTAGAGAGCCAACAATTTCAGTTCAAGCGCACGCCACGATAACGATCGGGATATCGACCGTGCATTACAGGCGCACCGTTTCACATAAATGATTTAATATTCTCTCTCTCTCTCTCTCTCTCTCTCTCTCTCTCTCTCTCTCTCTCTCTCTCTCTCATTAAACTGTTCAGCTGAATGACGGAGCGAAATTGCTTAGGGTGTGCCAACCAGCCGCATCCGTCCCATGAAAACCACGGGGTCACTCTCCCTAAAAACGAGCTACGGTACAGCTTACTTCCCTTGCAGATTTCCGAAGGCGCGCGGTCGTGTGAGTGTATGTGCGTGTGCGCGTGTGCTTTTGTCTGTGTGTGCGTGTGAAATTTGGTACTAGGGGGCACAGGAGGTGGGGGACGGGGGCGAAGTCCCATAGGCCCCGGCGGAGTCTTGGGACAAAAGGTGAGGTTGGTGTATCTCCTCTTGAAGCTGCAGCATTTTAAAGTATAAGTGTTCCATTGAAGCCCTGTGCTAACAGCTAGAATCCAACGCACCGACTTAAACACCACACACACACACACACACACACACACACACACACACACACACACACACACACACACACACACCATCGTGGGACGGGAGCGAAACCAAGATAACGCCATCCCATCCATCCTATGTCCTGTCTCCTCCACGCCCTCCTCCTGCCCCTACCCCCTCCCTTCCCTTTCTGTGGGTCTTGTCTTGTGCATGTTCATTATTGTTCAGTGGAAAACAGAGCCAGTCAGAGGGCTGAAAATACGTTTTTAAAAAAAATAACACATTTTTCAATCCAATGTAAAATCATGGAATAAAATGTATTCAAAAATAAACGCACTTCTTTTATCCAGTCTGAAAACGTTACAACAAGACAAATTCAGGATTATTTTAAAGTCAGATTCTCGTCGATCAGGTTGGTTAGATCTATCAAAACAATGTTCCGTTCTTCAAAAGCGTTAAAAAATGCCTAAAATGGAACGTCTTGACATGTTGTTTTCGTGGAGTTGGCAATGAAATGATTATGTCAACCTTGTGTCGTGTAAACCCCTAGTGCCATTAGGTTAATCACAAAACACGATGTATGGAGCTTGCTCACCTTTTAAGGAGAGCGAGAGAGAGATGCAGAGAAAAGTACAATTTGCCTAATTTGTGGAGCTTGTTCACCGTTTAAGGAGAGAGAGAGAGAGAGAGAGAGAGAGAGAGAGAGAGAGGAGAGAGAGAGAGAGAGAAGTACTATTTGCCTAATGTGTGGAGCTTGTTCATCTTTCAAAGGATGTGAGAGAGAGACAGAGAGAGAGAGACAATTGCGTTATGTCCTTTTTCCAAGTCATTACACCGTAATTACACATCAAATGACGATTATATATTGTCTGGCAAATGGGATCGGACGTGAAGACTCTACAATTGGCAGAAATATAAAATGGGGTGAATCAAAGCCCATAAATGAGATTTAAAGACACCATGCACTTCAAAAACAGGAGCTCTGATTTTAACTATGATTGTCTTCATCACCCTAACAACGGCATTTTGTTTTTTGAACTGCTGTCATTATTTCCTACACAACCCCCACCATCACCATCGTCATCAGCATAACCATTGCCCCACTCCTTTGGCAGTCAGGACAATCATTGTCAATACCGTTTGCACCGTCAAACACATATATGTTTGCAATAGCAACCATAATTCTTTTTTGTTTTTTTCTCTCCACAGTTTGAATATAAAACTACCATTAAGATTAAGATCGTTGTCACCAACCCTGCCTATCCTATTATCAACACTTTAAGGTCGTCGTCGTCATCATCATCATCATCATCATCGTCGTCGTCGTCGTCGTCGTTGTCGTCGTCGTCATCATCATCATTATCTTTCATGTTACATCCATCCTAAACACCGAGTTATTCAGCGGTTTCAACAGTTCCGAACATGTGCGTTAGAGAGAATCATCTCATTGTTAGCTCTTCCTAACCCCAAGCGGTGGAAAGGACGTCACTCCTACTGCACAGCTGAGTGACAATGTGTTATACATTTTTGAACGCCACAACCTGCCCGCTTCAGCGAAATACATCATTACAGCCGATCAGCTACAGACAAGCACGCGTTACGCGTAATCCCTGTTCCTGCTCAGTTCATGCACTTGCGCAAAACTGCGTAACACGTGAGCTTGCGAAAGACAAAGTTTATGCAGCCTAGTCTCTGAATCCTTTTCTTTTTTTCTTGTCTGAAAATACACTTCGTCTTCTGTACAAACAAAATAGATTGTTGACAAAATGGATTTGAAATGGAAAAACAAAACTGAAGAAGATACTAGGCTGCTTAAAACTTTAAGTCACGTTCACTCATTACGCAAAATTTTGCACAGTGCTTGAACCGTGCAGAAAACGGGGATAACGCGTAACACGTGCATTCTCCATCATTGTCGCCTTCGCCTGATCATCTTCGATGGTCAACGGCAGATGGCTTGCTGATGTCTCTTACCCGCAGACGGCATCCTGAGCGTTACACGTGCCAACTATTAAAGTGCCGTTGACCAGGCAAAACGTCCGCAGGTCGGGGAAACACACGTTTTCCCCGGGCCTGTAATTGTCGCAGCTGACAGCCCCTTCACTCGCCATCCACGCTGCACACACACACACACACACACACACACACACACACACACACACACACACACGCACGCACGCACGCACGCACGCACGCACACACACACACACACACACACACACACACACCATCAACGTCATCATCGCAGATGTCTCATCATTATTATCATCGTCACCGTCGTCATCATCATTATCATCAGTTTCATCATCATCGTCATCATCATCATCATCATCAATTTCATCATCATCATCATCATCATTATCATAATCATTATCATCATCAGTTTCATTATCATCATCATCATCATCATCATCATCGTCATCAATTTCTTCATCATCATCATCATCATCATCATCATCATCGTCATCAATTTCTTCATCATCATCATCATTATCTCCATAGTACTCGTTATCATCGCCTTCATTTAGCAAGACCAATCATCGTTCGTATGTGCTTGACCTCATTGTCTTTACCGTTGTTTATTATCAATGTACTTCTTGTTTGTTTGATCAAGGGTAAAGAACAAATGATAAACAACAGTATTCTCTCTCTCTCTCTCTCTCTCTCTCTCTCTCTCTCTCTCTCTCTCTCTCTCTCTCTCTCTCAAGAACTAGGAGGATCACTTCCTGTATATCTCTGTATGTGTGCAGTGGTTTTTGTTTGTGTGTTTGGGGGGTTTCTTTCATGATCAGTTAATCTATTTTTGTTTGTTGTTTCAGTTCTTTTTCCTTTAAATGTATCAATGCGTCAATGTTGACGGAGAAACAACTCGTCCATATTTTCTACGAATTGTTGAAGATGTGTATGTGCACTGAAAGTTGTGTAAGTTTTAGTCGCTAGGAATGCATAATTTGTTGTTAGTCAACGAGCATACGTATCTTCAAAAATTCAGAGGAAAATGTGGGCGAGTTGTTTCTCCATCAACAATGACGCACTGATGAATTTAAGGGGGAAAACACTGAAACAACAAACAAAAATAAATGAATTGATAACGAAAAAAAAAAAAGAAGAAAAAAACACTACATACACACATACAGACATGTAGAAAGCGAACCTCCCATTAGTTATCAAAGAAGCGAGGAGAGAGAGAGAGAGAGAGAGAGAGAGAGAGAGAGAGAGAGAGAGAGAGAGAGAGATGCCTTTATAAATCTTTTTTTTTTTTTCAATATTGGTATACTACTGCATACTATTGTTTTCAACGAACCAGCAACAATGCATCAGTAGCAGCAGTACGAGAGAGAGAGAGAGAGAGAGAGAGAGAGAGAGAGAGAGAGAGAGAGAGAGGAGAGGAGAGGAGAGAGAGAGAGAGAGAGATGCCTTTATAAATCGTTTTTTTTTTTTTTTTCAATATTGGTATACTACTGCATACTATTGTTTTCAACGAACCAGCAACGATGCATCAGTAGCAGCAGTACGAGGAGAGAGAGAGAGAGAGAGAGAGAGAGAGGAGAGAGAGAGAGGAGAGAGAGAGAGAGAGAGAGAGAGAGAGAGATGCCTTTATAAATCGTTTTTTTTTTTTTTTCAATATTGGTATACTACTGCATACTATTGTTTTCAACGAACCAGCAACAATGCATCAGTAGCAGCAGTACGAGAGAGAGAGAGAGAGAGAGAGAGAGAGAGGAGAGAGAGAGAGAGAGAGAGAGAGAGAGAGAGAGAGAGAGATTCCTTTTCTAAAAAGAAATTAACATACTACATACTGCTAAGGGGTTAATCAGACAAGTACAGTTTATCAGTAATGTCTGCATATTACACACATTTTCATGATGTCATCACAATGCATGAAAAAAAAATACAAAACAGTTGTAGAATCAGCTATCAGTTAGCGACAATGCACTTATAAAATTAATTATCATAACACTAGTGAGAGAAAGAGAGAGGGGGAGAGAGGGGGGAGGGGGAGGGTGGAAGGCAGAGAGAGAGAGAGAGAGAGAGAGAGGAGAGAGAGAGAGAGAGAGAGAGAGAAACAGACAGACAAAAAGAAATAAACACACAGACAGACACAGAGAGAGACAGAGACTTACTGGTCGACAGGAACAGCAAGATGGTCACAGTTTTCTTCATGATGATATGGAGAAAAAATAAACAACAACTCTTAAAAGAAGAACTATCGTTACAGAACTAATAATGCTCTTGCAACGCACTGATCGTTCTGTTTAGTTCGCGGGCCTCAAATCCGCGAGCTGTAACAGTTTCTTCTATTCAAATACACAGTAATTTTCTACCGGTAGACTGTCTGCCTCTGTCTCGTGGTCATCTGACCTACAAAGGGATCGCACAGCTGAATTTATACGGTTTTGATTATCTGGAAGATATGTTACCATGCCTCGGGCACTCTCATTTTTGTCATAAATCTAAATGGTAACAGTTTGTGGCTGCCGAAGAGTTGTTGGGAGGCTCTTGAGAGGAAAAGAAATACTGAGACCACTCTAGACTGACGCAAAATCTTGGCAATGATGATCCGTAGGGTGGAAGGCGGAGGAGGAGGAAGGGGGGGGGGGGGGAATGCGTGTGTATGTATAAGTGTGTGTGTGTGTGTGTGTGTGTGTGTGTGTGTGTGTGCGTGCGTGCGTCCGTGCGTGCGTGCGTGCGTGCGTGCATGCGTGCGTGCGTGCGTGCGTGTGTGTGTGTGTGTGTGTGTGTGTTGTGTGTGTGTGTTGTTGTGTGTGTGTGTGTGTGTGTGTGTGTGTGGTGTGTGTGTGTGTGTGTGTGTGTGTTTCGCTTTTAGAAGAAAAAAAAATGATACAAAAAGTAACAGACGGTTGGGTGAGGCTGATGAGGGGTGAGGGGGGGGGGGGGGAGAAAGTGAAGGGAGGAGACAGAGCAGGGGTAGAAAAGGATTTTGCAAACTCACTTTTCTCTTCTCTCTCTCTCTCTCTCTCTCTCTCTCTCTCTCTCTCTCTCTCTCTCTCTCTCTCTCTCTCTCTCGTTGTGTGTCGGTGCGGGTTTGTTTACGCGCGCGCGCGCTTTTATGTGTATGTGCGTGCGTGCGTGCGTGCGTGTGTGTGTGTGTGTGTGTGTGTGTGTGTGTGTGTGTGGGTGTGG
>CM065724.1:27518627-27568627 GCA_033310375.1 Conus canariensis
TCGAGAAAACTCGAGACGTGGTTGTCAACGAGACAGGTTCCATTCTGCTGTTGAGCAGGCTGATTGCGAATTATCGAAGTCTGATAATACGATTTCTCCGTAATCATGGATGATTTCCAATCTGGAGAGGAGGTAAGAAGGTAGTTTTTGTTTAAATGAAGCACTGGAATTTGAAATTTGGTGTTTATGCCTTGCTGGATTGAAAAGAACTATTGAATGTACGTGTCTCTTACCAAAAACTAGCGTTGACTGAGTCACACATTTCACTCTCTCGCTGTCCCAGGTTGAAAGAACATGAAGAAACCTGTTCAACTGGAAATTGTCGAACACATTCACACATTAAACATTGCTGTTGTGGATGGATTTTCGGGCAGTACAGTTTCACAGAAAACATTGCGAATATGTTTTATCTTGCGATTTTAAAACTAGATTTAAGATTATCATTACTTCATTTAATAAGTGGCAACGTTCAGTTTTAGAACACTAGTGACCTACCCCCCAGCCCCCACCTCCACCCCTTACCTTTTCAGCATTTCTAAATCAACTATTCACTGCATAATTTGTGGAGACTATTCGTACCGAAAGAAGTGAAGGCAGTTCTGCTAAATGCTCCATCACCTGACAATCAGTAGCCTGGATCAGTAAGGTTCGATCACTCATTCACTGCATAGCTTGACATGCCTGCCCCACCAGTTGTCTGTGATAGTTTAAACTTCAGGTAGACCAGAGAAAATGCTGTCACCACTTGTTTTTAACCAAATTTTGTTTGTGTTAGTGAAATGGTGACAGAGAAAACAGCTTCAGTACTGACCAATTGTGCTACCCTCATTCCCTTTTTGCTTTCATTTTGACTCTAAAGTCACCACCCACTTTGCATAGAAGAAAATCATAGCAGAATGCTAAATCACTGATTGAGAGAAGATGTGCAATTTACTGTAAGTAAAATGTGTCAACAGCACGAAGGCTTTATCACGTGGTTGTGTTTAGTCTGTGTCAGATTGTGGAAAGAATTATTTTTGTAAATGTGGAAGTGGATTCATTATAGAAAGTGTGTACAATGGTGAAGAGGAAGAGAGAGAGAGAGGGGGGGGGGGGTGAGGGGGGAGAAGAGACAAAAGTAACGTTAAAAGATTTTGCTATGTTAATTCAGCATAACAAAAAAAAACACAAATGTATGAATGATGGAAATGTGACACTTTCAGTCATGTTGTTTTTTTATGTGTTTTTTTAACTTCACTTTTACCCACTGAGGGAGACATTTTTGCACAATATGTATGGAGGATGAAGAAATGTGGGCTGTTCAGTTTTGCTCTTGATTGAAACATTACTCACTTACTCAGTTGCTGCCAATTTGGCTGTGGATCACTATTCCAAATGGACTTTAATTTCATCTGTTAGTAAACATAATCAAATTCATGAGATGTGTGGAAGTATGCCCAAATGATGGATGAGAAGTATGGGTATTTATTATTTGAAAGAAAAGACCAACAGGTACATTTTGAAATTACCATAAGGAAAGCCTGATTGTCTACTTTGCTTAGGTGATTTGCTGGAGTTTGATTGATCTGGCAGATCTAGTTATGTTATCATCAACTAGTATAGACTATATAGTGGCAAAAAATAGGACAGGGAATGTTTTTTCTAAAGGGGGAGAGGGTGTCTTTTTTTTGAGGGAGGGGACAGAACATAAGCTTAGTCAGAAATGTTTGTAAACTGACCGAAAACTTGGGGAGGGGGGAAGAAGGGTTGCTTATCTTCTCGTTGACCAGCTCGGAAACGCATGCAGAGTTTAAGGAGAGGTGCAAGAGTGCATAGTCCATGTAGTGACATGTTGTCTGTAGCACTTGTTTTTCTTGACTTTTTTTTTAACAGGAACATAGTTGGCAGAGCGCTATTTAGAATTTTTTACATAGAAGGTGGCTAGGACAGAGGGTGTTCCACTTGGTCCCCATGATCAGGCCCAACAGTTATGGACAGCATAGATGTTTGTAAAAAAATCTTTGCATTCACAGATTGATGTAGGTTTATGGTGGAGACTTTACAAATCAACACACCCACCTTCTTGTGCACCTTTATCATTTCATCACCATCTGGTACTCATAGGTGCTCTAGTTCGGCTTTTAAACAAGCAAACTTAGTCATCTATTTGGGTCTGTGTTAATAATTTCTGAGAAATCATTTGCATCATTTTCTTTTTTTGGATATATATTATATGTAATTGTATGATAGTGTTACATTAATTAATTGTATCTTTTAACATGAACTAGTCAGTTAATTTTCAACATAGATGTTACTGGATATTCAGTATGAATATATAGAAGTTTAATGAGCATACGGTTACAATGATATGTTATCAAGAATGAACATTTTAACTTTGTTAATTTCTTGTTGTGTTTGATGACACAGGTGAACGTAGATTCAACATTTAACTGGGATTTTTATTTTACATATACAGTCTTGTGTATGCATTTTAACTGGATTTAGAGGACATGCTGTACGACCTGTGGTCAGTTTAACTATGAACAACCTGAACTGAGTATGTAGTTAGTACCATTCCATTTTTCCATACATACTCTGATACTGTACTACTACTACTACACAGACAGGTTTTTAATAAATAGTGTTCATGTGATAAATAACATGAACAAGCTATAAACAACTGCATGTATGATTCTGGAATATAGATTTGAAGAACTTTGTTTTGTTTGTTCTGTGAGCATGCATTTTATCACATTTAATTACATTCAAGTAGATCATTTGAATCAATTGGTGTATAGTTTCAGTCTCTGAAATAGTCTCGATCAAAATACATGTAAAACTCAAATTAATATTTTTCTGTTCTTTTGTATTTTGCAGACAGCGTTTGTTGTTGATGAAGTTACCAACATCATAAAAGAGGTAAATTTACACTTTTGAGCGTATGTTATGTTTTAAGCGTACATGTGTGTGTGCATATAATTTTGCTTTTGAAATTTAACTATATGTTGTATGTGGTATAACAAGCATGTATAAATTATCTGTGATAGATCTGCAATGTTCTTCTGTAACTAAGCTACTGTTGGGCACCTTTTTTTTATTGGCATGAGCTGATTTTTAGTAATGGCAAGTTTTATTTTGAAGCTTCTTGGCGTCATATTTGTATCTGAATTAAAAGTTATGGTTATAAGAGTATTTTGATTGATATTATTTTGTGAATATTAGTTCAAATAAATGAAAATTTAGAAAATTAATGTGTGCTAATGCATTCGTATGTGTATACATATTTGTAAACATATGTGCGTGTGTGTAGATGTGTGTGTGTGCATGCGTGTGTGTGTGTGTGGCCACAAGCATTTATGTGCTCACATACTGACATGGCTATCTTCACATTTGTATAGTATACAGTTGAAGCTTATTCTTTGCGACTGTGTTGGCCTGTTCATAAGACAGTTTTAGAATGGTTTCATTGAAAACTGAAGACCCTTAACAGTGAAGCTCCAGGGTAGTTTTTATAAGACTCTACACAGCATAAAGGGTTGTGTCATCTGTGTATTATGTAGCACACCCATTCACTTTAACTTGCATGTTGATCAAGGCATTTCCTTCTTTCAAGAAAACTAAACAAGATTGTGTGTGCAGTAAGCACATTGTATGCATATGGAAACCCGCAACAGCGATGGCTTCTTGATTAGCCAAAGAAAATTAACATTGTTTGTGTAAAACATAATATGAAATATTCAAAATTATCATACTGATTATAAGTACATGAACATTGTGTAAAACATAATATGAAATATTCAGAATTATGATACTGACCAGTACAAACACATTTTTGGGGAGGGGGGGGGGGGGGAAGAGGGGGTGGGTGGGAAAGAAACTGGGCTTTGCATTGAACAAGCTTTGAGAATTTCTGCTCTAGTGTTACTTAGGATTAGACTAGAGACACATGCGTCAGTTTGGCATAACTTAAAATGTTAATTGTGATGTGACGTCATGTTTGCATAAATGACATTGTTGACAGGCTGTGGAGGGAGCCATTGGAGGCAATGCTTACCAGCACAACAAGGTGAACCAGTGGACCTCCAGTGTGGTGGAGCAGTGTCTAAATCAGCTGACCAAGCTCAGTAAACCCTTCAAGTACATTGGTGAGTTCTGTTGACAAAGGCACTATTGTTTTTAGTCATCTCTGTACCTTTCCTTTTAAAATGAACTTTATTGTTCCTGTGATTTCCTGGCATTTGTAGTTACACTGCACCTGTTTTTACAGTTTTGATTCATGTTTGATAAACATTTTTTTTAGTGCACTCTGCCTGAGGCAACACACAAGCTCTTCCTTGACTTTTGTTGTCATTCCCTCCCCCTCCCTCCCTCTCCACTCCCTTCCTCCCGTGGTTAGATTCTGTGTATTGATGTGAATTACTGTGAATTCTTTTGAGACGGTCCCTTCCCCTGGAATACATGTACTCTCAGAAAAATAAGGATCTAAGAACCATTTTGTGTTCATATGTACAGACAAGCACTCCATTTGTTGTACTTCGCCCTGACACCATTGCTCTTACAGGTAGCCTGCACTCTGTGAAGCCTAGACAGCTGAGGGTACAGCTTATGAATACTTGTGCAAGAGGCTGACTGACATACAGAGGTAGCTGTATTTATACTGGTATGTGTTCAGAATAACTCCATCAATCTTGGCAATATTTATTTTTCATTAATTTTAACTCTCTTGTCACGAACAGACGCTATAGCGTTTTCCGATGACGTTACGCTTCCGTACGAGCGAACGCTTTCAAGGTTTCAGCCGTGACCGATTTTGCATGCGGTGGCAGCGTGATCAGTACACGGCAACAAGATATAAACAGTATCATCAGCATTCCTTTGTTCGCGTGCCCAGTGGTTTCGCGGCACCCCATCACCCACTTTGCTTCAGTGGCTGATTGACCAGACCAGCCTACATGACTTACTAATCTGTATAGAAACATGGCGTCTCAATGAAGTTCTGCTGCGAATGTGTCGGAGCAAAGTTGAGCCCGTCAGCAACGTTTTAGCATTCCTGAAATTATTGAAAAGCTACAAACAGAAGGTTCAGACATTGAAGAAGAGGATGATGAAGCTGATGAAAGTGATTCCAGTGAAGAATTTCGAGGAGAAGAGGAATTTGACACCAACTCGTCTGTGGAGCTCCGTGATGATGAAGGTGAGGGTGGGCCACTTCGCCAAGCAAAAGGGGGGTTGGAGTGCCGTGAAAGACTGGGGATTTGTCTGAGCAAGAGTTCATTGGCTTTCCTTTACGCGACTGACACGTAGATTCAAGTTTTTTTCCCAACAATGCTTCCTTTTTTTGGTGCTTCTGGCCTTCATGTGTCAGCTGAGTGCCACGCCCCCATTTTTGCATTATTCCAAGTTAGCTAGTGCATGGTAGGCATGTGATTCATATATCTTATTTTATTTCCTAGAGTGTATCTACCTTTTTTTTTCAACTCATTTAGTGTATTTACTGACTTTTTCTGCTGAAAGTGAAGCCATGGACCCACTGACTCTGTGCAAGTGTTGTGATGCACCTGAAAAAAACTGGACATTTTTTCACCCTCAAGCACAAGAAATCATATGAAAGTAGGAAGTTTATTCTTTTGTATTCTGCTAACAGAGTTTATGAATAAGGCTTTCTGAAAATTTCATTGAGTTATCTCTTGTTTTGTATTTTTGGCGATTTTTTTTTTTACTAACCGTAACAAATGGCCCATCCACAAGGGAAAAACAAGGGACAGAACTGTCCGTCCCAAGTGAGTTAAGGTTTTGTTTCAACTCATAAAGATATAAGCATGAAAATAAACAAAAGCAATTTAAGACCACAGTTAAAATAAGAATTGTCAATAAAATGGTACAATATGCACAAAGGGTACTGGGTAAATAAACAATAGAAGAAATCCTGAGTACCTCACCTGAAGCTGTGACATTTTTGCCTTTTCGGTTTATAGATTTGTTCTTTGTCAGTGCAGTCTGTGCCAGTTTCATAATTCAAGTTAAATGGCAAGTTGACATAGATGCCAAATTCTTCCCACAGTCACTGGTATCAGCGAACTGATTTCAGATAGTCTATCATGTAAAATGATATTTCCAGCATCAGCCAAAGAATACTGAGGTGATGCAAAAATCAAGGTAGAGTAGTGGCAAGAACGGTCATGGTGATGTCATTTGTAGTGCAGCATTCTTTAATTGTTTAAAAAAAAAATGTGAAAATGGTAAGACCACTTAAAATATCATGACTTTTAGGGTTTTTTGACAGAAAAGGGTGTTAGGCAGAAAGTAATGGTTTGGTCAAATTTTCCGCCTGCAGTGGAACGCTTGTGCTGTCAGGTTTTGTTGTCAGCAGTAGTAAACCTCTGTTACCAAAGTTTATTTGTAATTTTAGGGTTAACAAGCCTAGAACCACAAAATGATCAGAACAGATGTGCCTTGGCCAAAAAAAAGTGTTTTCTTATATGGGTTGACTGCCAGAACCCAGTATCTCTCTTATATGTATGTATATGATTTTATTTTTTAGTTGAAACAGTAACATGGCAAAAAGGGGAGTAGGATGGGGGTGGGGGGATCAGTAGATAGGTCCAGACCTTTTTTTTTACTTTTCTTCATGGCTTACACTAGTTAAAACTGACATTTGACAGTGAGCAGCTTTCTTTTTTGTGTCAGGACCATTCCTCATAGCCAGACACATCCAGTTTGTATTTACATTAGTCTTATGGCAAAAGACAGTTTTCACCGGTTCAGTGAAGGAAATTAAGCTACTTAGATTGAATGAAAATTACTCTCTCTGCCAGATTTCAATGTCTCGTAAGGACGATCAGGTTTTTTCCTCTTTTTTGAAAATTCTTTTAAACCACCATGAAAAAAAGGTTCAGGACCAGCAGAAAAAAAAAAATCAGGAGCAGTCAGGTTGCCGTAACTGCTAGTTAGGGTGGGGAGTGTGTGGGAAATCAACGTTTCAGCTAGTGCACAATATACTGTTGTGTTGTGGGTTTTCACTATGGAAGCATGTGTTCTAAAAGATGATATGGAAAGACTGAAGTTAAGTTTAAAAAAAAAAAACCCACCATGTTTGCCTCTGTTTTTCAGGGTCTGAAAGTGAATATGTTTTCTTATGCTCACACTGATGCCCATACAATTATAGATTGTCTGTCAAATGGGTTTTCAGAATGGATTTGAAAATCTTCACAAATATCACTATACTTGCCCCTATAATCCTTTAGTTAGGACTATGCTTAATTCTGTGATGATGATTCCTGGGGGCTCAGTGTGTTCTAAGGACAAAAAGCTAGCGTTTCTGTCATATGATGTGTCATACTTTAGAATCAGTAAAAAGTTGTGGAATCATACAAGAAAATAATAAGAGGGTTGAAAGGCTGTCCAGACTGTTATATTGTGTATAATCTGATACACTTATTGAAATCAATTATAAATAGGGCACCGTGAAAAGTCAAGTGGAGATGGGCCAGTGCTGTGAAATGTTTGAGGTAGTCAGCCAACACCATGAAATTTTCCCCAGTACATTCAGTGAAATGACCCACTCACTGTAAATTTAAAGCTTCAGCGCAGGTCTCCTTTCAGTAAGTGCATGTGACTGCTTTCCATTGTTTCGATCAGAACTCTTATCTAGAAGAGACATGGAAAACAACAACATACCACTTACACACATGGATATCAAACACCCTCAGCCCTACCACTCATTCTTCTATACATCAACTACTTTGCTTAGCATAGGTTGGTTTTGCAACCTGATTGAGTCTACTACCATCAGAAACTGTTGAGTGGAGGTCATCTTTGCCTTTTGAAATTGGAACCATAGACACTCATTAAAGAAAAAATTATGCAGGAAACTCAGCAACTGAACTGACAACAAACTGTCCTGTACCTTAAGCGGTTAAGTCAAAACTTAGCTGTCGTGGTAGTTGATTTCACGGGAGAACTGAAATTCAGTGTTACTTGCACATAGAGTGGTGATCGATTTTGTTTTGTTTGTTGTTCTGAAAGTGAAAGGGCTATTCAGGGATGTCTGTCAATACAGCGACAAGGCCGAACTGTAGTAATGACTTACATATTCACTGTTATGTGAGAATTTTCAAAGTGTGTTGAAATTGTTATTTTGCTGATCATATGCATCAGAATGATTTAAAGTTGTGAGAATTTGCATCCACCATCTTCTGCTTGCAACAGTTTCTGCTTGTGTGCGACATGTATTAGTGATTGGTAACTTTATCGGAATGAAAAAAATGTATCTTTGCTTTGTTACCTCTTCCAAGGAGAGTGTTTGCACCTATGTCTGATAGTGCGTATTTTTGTTTTTGTTTTTTGGTTTGTTTTGTTTTTGTTACCATGTTGGAATTACTTGAAAACTGCTGAATTTCTTTGAACAAAACTTGATCAAAAGATGGAATGTGGCTGAAGGGTGAACTGGTGTGATTTGGGTGTGGAACTGTGGTGCAAATCCCAAACCAGACAACAGGTCTAGGAATTGTTCAGCATGAATAAAAGTACATCAGGAATAACTCCTCCAATCATTACCAATATTTTCTGCTTAATGTTAATATTGTGAAGGTACTGTAGGAAGCAATAACTGGTTAGACAGTTAAATATTTTCATGGAACATTCAAACCTTCTAGTGATTAAAACATTGATGTATGATGTGTTGAAAGTGTGTGTTGTGTGTGTGTGTGTGTGTTTTTTAAACATACACTAGTAAAAGTCTTCCTGTTTATGCCAACAATGACTTCTGGTGGAAAAATTTATTTGTTTGCATACATGAACTGACTGAAAGGGTGGATCCAATATTTGTTTGACCTTGACAGTCTCGCATATGTCCATCTTGTTTTATTACTTAATGTCCATTATGTGTTTGTGTTGGGTCCACACCCCACCCCTACCCCAGCCCCCGCCCCATCATTATACAATTACTTTGCAAGTTTGTGATAAATGTGAGTGTGTCTTATTTGACATCATTGCGTGCATGCATTGTATGAGAATAGAATATGATTGTCACATGACTTGAATCAATCTGTGATTGGCTGTGGCGGCCTATACAGTGACAGCCGTGGTGGTTCAGAAGATGGGTGCAGGCCTGCACTCTGCCAACTCGGTGTATTGGAACGATGACAGTGATGGTCAGTCAGTCGCAAACCTCTGCGATCCCATCACCACAGCTGTGACTTTGTTGTGGGCTTGGTTTCTTTTCCTCTTCTGAGGCTGGAAGGCATCCCCTGATGTTATGTGAAATCACTTTGGGTTATGTCTGAAATGAAAAACAGTTAAATTTATCTCCTAAGTATGTTGCTTTTCGCAACTTTTATCTATGATATGATAATCAGGGGGTAGAAAGTAAAAGTTGTTAAGAGAAGAATAGAAATGAACCAGATTTTAAAGCAGACAGAAACGGATGGCACAACCATTTTACCACAACTTCTCATCTGTGAGATCGTCCCGACTTTAAAACAAGGTAGCTGATATTGTGTGTAAAACTTGATGGAATGCAAGAAAGGTATTTGCATGCACAGAAGTATGGGGATGCCTTGCAGTAATTAACATTCATTCTTTCTGTTTCAGGTGATACTGGGCTGTAGTTAATATTTGTTTCATATAGTTTTGTGACCTTGTCTTTCAGTCTTTATTTTATTTTAGCCACCTTTCATCTCTCTTTGACATTTAGAAGTCACTTTCTTTGACTTTATTGTGGATACTAAAATCAAGTGAGAAAGAGTTCATTCTGATCCTTCCCAAGAGCTCTTTTTTCCCCCTATTTTGCATAGAACCCAGTCAAAACAAAAGCAAACAAAAAGAAAAAAGAAAGGCTGTGCTATTCATGATGGAGTACATGAGAAAAGGAAAGAGATCTCTTCTGATTTTGACCAGCATCATAAATGGTTTCTTGCTGGGGCTGCTGGTTTTCTGCCTTCAATTAGCTAGTATCTAGAACTGTTTGAGATTTTACACTCCGTAATTCCACCTTTTACGATATCTAACACTCAACCCCAATGCTTATCTTTCACCTTCTTCCCTTTGTTCCCTGATTCCTCCAGACCCTTACCCTCATGCTGTTCTGGCCTGTCTGTGACCATTCTTTGGCTGTGGACTGTAATCTTTGTCAGCTGGATATTATTAGCTGGAGTGGTGTTTGATTTCAGTGACGTGCGTGATTATGCAGAAAAATGGCGCTGGTTTGCACACGGCTAGCTCCTGTTACTGGGATAATGCCACTGATGGTCAGTCGCTCTTCCACTGTCATTCTCTGTAACTGGGGAAGAAATGTTGAAAGTGCAGTTGCAACACAGCGTATCAATCAAATTTATTGCTCCCTCACGAAAAAAAGCTTGAAAAGACTGAAAATATAGAAATTAAAATCTGATGATGTGATTTCTGTACTTTTTTTTTTTTATTTCAGTAACCCAGCATGACAGACATGACTTCAGTTTGTACTCCATTTGAAAATGTGTTGCAGTTGTATTTTTCCCTTGCTATTGATTTTCTTTACCTATCACTTTCACTGTTGTAATTGTCTTTAATCCTCTAGTTAATGACTCAAGGTTCTGTTCACTGATTGATTTTTAACTAAGAATGTTATCCACTGATAGTTTGATTAACTTCCAGTGTAGGAATTTTTTTTTCCTCCATTGTTTTGTTAACTTCCAGTGTGTTCTAAATACAATCTCTAAAGGGTTTTCTGTTTGTTTGTTTTGTTTTGTTATTTTAAATAAGTTTATGTTTCAGTTTCGTGCATTTATTTTCAGTCAAGATTTGTTTGTTCAGTCTGTATCTCAGTTTGTGCTGCTTTTATGTACATATATGCACTATTCAAAAGATATAACATTATGTAGATGTCATCCTTTTTTTTTACTTTTTCATGAAATGTCAGCATTCATGAAATGTCAGCATTAATATTAAGCAGGTGATGGAAAAATATTTGGAAATGTTTACTGGCAATATAACAGATGCTATAGTACAGACTTTGATCAGCAATCACCAGTATCAACTTCCATTTCATGGCAAGTTTCAATTTAGGGGGCAGAAGTTGGGGATGAAGGGGGGGGGGGGGGGGGGGATTGCAGATGTATTTTTATGCATGTGTAGTGGAGGAGAGTGGGGGGGGGGGAGACTGTTTGTAAAGCTGTTGTAAACTTATAAATTTCATGTATATTTGTAAATAATGTATGTATTGTATGTGGAATCTATTCTTGATCATACTTGTGTGACGTTTTTCATGTCAGTATGTTGATAAAATGCACTTGAAGACAACCATTGAGGGTATCACATCACAGAAGACTGTCAGTTATCATTATTAATTTATTACTGCTATTCTCTCCAGATGAAACTGCTTCTCAGTGAGTGTTGTTTTGGACTGTGCAGGAAGCTGCACTGTGCGATGGGAGAACAAGACAATGTACTGCATCGTCAGCGTGTTTGGTCTGGCCATATGAAGCGTACGGCCCACAGACAGCCTGCTGTGATGACCCTGTCCACCAGCTCCTCTCTTCTGTATTGTTTTCCCTCTCATCATATCTCCTTTCTTTTTTTTTTTTCTTTTTTTTTTTTTAACTTTTAATGACTGATATTCCTGAACAGCAGGAAGCAGAATGAATTACGCGGTGATGAAGGAACGCGGTGATGAAGGAAATGCATGGGCTGTGTTAGATAACGAGACTTCATATCTGTTTCTTGCAAATACTGTTTTAAAGATTTGAAAAAACAAAGAAAGAAAGGACATCATGCCTCCCAAATGCTGTCATTGCTTTTTTTCCTTCTGTTTTTTTTTTTTTTTTTTTACTTAATATTTGGTTTTTACTAGAGGTCAGTTTGCACTGTTCACTTGTGACCAATATTCATCTAATATATTGTGATGCTGATGAAAGAAATGTACATGTTGGGAATGGAGTGTTCTGTAGTTCTCGTGTTCATTTCATTACAGGCTTGAATCGTTGTCCAACCACCACCAGTTCACCCTCCCTCCCCTGCGTCAATTCCTCCACCAGCCTACCAGTCCCATAATGTTCAAGTGCTCCAGTAAAATTTGATTGGAAAAATTGATTGATGACAAATGTAGTCGACATACACCACAAAGTTTGCATTGCTTGAATCTCCAACTACATGTCTCTGTCTCTCCCTCCTGTCTCTCCCTCTCTGTCTCTGTCTCTTTCTCTCTCTCTCTCAGACACAAACACACACACACACACACACACACACAGCACACCGATCAGACCATTTTTAGTGTCAGCGTGTACAAATTCTCCAACACGATCTTCCTGGTTTTCATTTATGAGCGTATGGTTGTAAGAGGTGAAGCAATGTGTTGCTGGAATGTAAAACACATTCCACAAGCATTGATTCTCTACTGCCTCTGGCTTACATCTGTAAAATACACCTTGTACCCTCGATGTGCTTGTCCGCTGTCATGCTGTGTCTGCTGTTTCGTATCGTGTGTCATGTGTACTAGCGTTTGGGTTGATCAGACTGTCATCTGTTAGTTTGTCATTTACATGTCTGGGTTTTTTGTTGTTTTTTTTTCTTTTTTTTTTTTGGTGAGAAATAAACTTATTAAAAGAAAATTATTATTTTGTGTGGAGAACATGTACTCAAATCGTCTGTTGTAAATCCGTAGTGAAGACCTGACAGAAATTGATTTTTTTTTTTTTTAATTTGGAGTTGGTTGCCTTGGAGGCAGAAGGAACTAAGAAAAGAGTTCCAGGCGGATCTGGTCAAGGAAGAAGAAAAGTGAACATATTCCATTTCTCCACTGACAACAGATACCCCCGTTGCTAAAGTGGTAAGATACTGTCACAAGGCAACTTGGCGCTGGGACCCTAACTCTCCTCGTCTGAATTTTAATCCATTCAGCAGGAATAAAGAATGCAATAGCAGGAACGGTAACCCTGAATGTGGTTGAGTTCCCTAGCCCAAACAGTTGAGGGCCGAAACATTTGCAGTGGAAGGGCCTTCTTCTCTGAAGACCTGCTGTTCAGCTCTTTCTAGAGTTTCTTTCACCAGTAGATTCAAAGATAAGGGGCCTGGCTGCATAGTGGGTAAAGCATCGGACTGGTTATGGAGATAAAAGTTTGATTCCGACTTGAGACGGCCAGGTTGGAAGACCAGTGACGCCTGTTGTCCTGAAATAGCTGAATGTTATAGAAAAATATAAAAACCCATGGCTGTCCAGGTGTTGCAGTTGTAGATCACATGTTATTGGGATAGGGGGAGGGGAGGAGGAAATCATCCCGGATATAGATGGGAGCAATTTTTTCACAGGAGAACAAACTTGACAACAGGCAGGAATGGGAAACTTGTACACTGTGCACATTAACCCATTACCAGCTGTGGAAGAGACTGAACTGAGCAGAGGTTAAAAGCAGAAGCGCTGAGCAAATAGCTAGCTGTAGCAAGTAAATCAGAATAGGTAAGACTGATAAGAAGTTTTATCACAAATTCTACATCTTTATAAAAAAAAAAAAAGAAAGAAAAAGAATGTCATGAATTCCATGCCACCAGACTTTCAGGGAAAGTACAGGAGGGAAAAAACTGGTTTGTGCATACCACAATATGAAAGTGCTAATTCTGTGATTCTCATCTGTCAATGGCCATGATGATATGAGTGTGCAACAATCCTCACGTACATCTGCACAGCATCAGATACATATGAATATAGTGTGTTCCAGAAAATTCTGTAGGATTTCATTTTGTGGATGGTTTTTACATTATCTGTCTGATTGAAAGATTTTGGGACAGGTATATGTGGAAGAGATTTTCTGTCTGGAGTTAATGTCTGTGCTGACACAGTCCCTTCCAACCTCTGAATGAGACTCCAATGAGAGGTCCCATGTATGAACACATGCATGAAAAACATTGCACACACTGAAATTCCATTCCGCCTTTCAGAGAGGGGTTGGCCATTATGTGTCGGCAGGGTAGTTGACAAGACGCTGATGTCACATCGAGATATTATCCCGAAGATGGAATGTGGCTATCTTTGTGATGGGAAGAAACCTGATCAGATTGGGAAAGTGATTCTTGGAGTTTGAAAATGAGAAAAAAATTCAAAGATGGAAATGTTGCAAAATAGAGAGCATAAAAGGGGAGTCTTTACAAGGAGGATTTATTTTGTTTGGTGTTGTAAGTGGATGACTGAAGAGGACTGTAAAAATACAAAAATTGAAAGGAATGTTTTGAACTACCATGGACGGCTGTTCTGTGTCGAACAGTCATTATGACTAAGAGCTTTATGAGAGGAAATGCATGGCTGGCATAAGGACACACAAGAATGACATGAAAATAAGTGTTACCTGGTGTTATCAGGGTGGGGTGAATTGTTTAAAGTTACTGCCTGGTACATCTTGGTCAAGAAGCAGAATATGACAGTGGATAGATTGGAAGGGCTCAAGAGAGAAGCAGTCCTTTCCCCAAGGTGAAGCATCCTAGATCCACCTTTTGAGTTGATTCATAAGTGCAAGGAGTTATTTCCCATGTAATTTACTAGGATATACATGAAATGCTGAAATAAAATGAATACTGAATCAAAACCAAAAAAAAAATCAGAAAAAAAAGTGAACGGAAGGAAGACAAGTACAATTCAAGCAATCAGTGGAAAGGACATAACACCACTTTGCCCCACCCCACCCACCCTCTTCTGTCCTTCCTTTTCGACAACGGGTGAAATGAATGGTCCCCAAACGATGCACCCCCTGTGTCACCACCACCAAACCTACCCCATACGAACACACATGCTCGTGGTTGTGCCCAAGACTACTTCCGCGTTCTTCCATCCATTCCAACCAGCATGCCCACAGGCATTAAAAGTCCACAATTACCAAGCAGTGTTCCTTTGAATCTGCGATTGTCAGATTATTGCTCTCACAACATTACCAAACAACCAGATGGACAAACAAAGAGAGTTTCCTCCTTTTAAAACAATTAAACTTCTGACCAGCCACCGTGGAATGGTTACGTGTCGACTCCCAGCTGGAGTCGTGGTTCGACATCCATCAGAGTCATGTGTGTTTTTCTGCCCTGACCGGTCTTACCAGAGTTGATGCTGCGGACTCAGTTGGAAGACTGGACCACACAGTTGAGTTTCATCCACTTAATGATGCGTTCTGAGAGTTGCTCAAATTTCCTGACCAACACTGCAGGGCCTGTATCTTCAGGCCTGGTTGACGCCGGGATAATATTATGAAAGGAAGCGTAAGTAAGCCTGTCATGTGGTCTCAAAATGAAATGGAGATCCGTGGCATCATCTTAATCATCCCCATTCTCATCAATCAGCATAAAAAAAAAATGTCTCAAATTCTGTGGCCTTCATGCCCTGCTCTCATGGTGACCTCGGTTTCGGTGTCCTCTCACGTCTGTGGCTTTGGTTTGGTTCCGTCAGGGTCACCGGTATCGGCGAGTCCATGGGGGCTGTCGTTGGACGGATGTGGTGGCGCCCTCCGGAGGAGAGCTCACTCACGCCGGCTCCGCGACTAAGCAATTATTGTCAGTAGGGGGATTAGTAGGTGGTGTCCTGCGTATGTTAGATCAGAACAGGCCCACTGAACACCACCAAAGTGACACGGCAGCAGTGCAGTGTCTCCCGGTGGGTTGCCTCTTGATGACTTGACATTGACAGCTCCCTGTGGATTGCCAGTGCCGGGGCTGCGGCGGGGCCAACCGGGCTGTGGCTGTCGACGGGGGTGTCGGAATGAGCGGCGTGGGTGCACTGCTCTGAGGTGGCGCAGAGGTTGGGACAGCAAAAAAAAAAAAATTTAACTTCTACATTAGTTTGAAAGAGTTCTTTCACTTTGGCCTCACATAATCATATAAATATATATATATTTATAGGGACTCAAAAATACCTTTTGCTGTCAAGTTAGGCATCAACAGTGCCATACAAATCGTCCATTTTTTCACAAAGTTCCTGGTCCTTGCGGACCTTAACATTTTGGCCAGCCAGCCACAAAAATCTGTTTCAGTCTGTGTGATCTTTTGTTTTACAAGAAAGCGTGCGCGTACACACACACACACACACACACACACACACACACACACACACACACACACACTTGACCTGTGCCCCTCTCAACAAAAAAGTAGACTACTTTTTCCCTTTCTATCCAGGGAAAGTTCCTGAAAACAATCATCTTTTTAAAAATATTTTAGAAATTATCTTTATCCAAAGAATATTCATTTACATTTCTCTCTCTTCTTCTTCTCCTCCTCTCTCTCTCTTCTTCATTTCCTTTTACCACATCTCACCTGGAGGTTAGCTGAGCTTACCATAGATCGGTCATGGCCTTACTTTTGAAATCCCCATACCATTCAAAGACAAGCTATGAGATAAGCGCCCTCGTCAACACCTGGCTCTCCGCATGACGCTGTCGACCTGTTTGTCCTCTGATTCAACTGCCCATCCACAGGTATTGTCACCGCTGTGTCATGTATTCACTACACATGCATGCATGCATGCCACACGATTTCATGACTTGGTGGGCAAAGGCATTGGACTTTAAAATCTTTTTTGTTTTGTTTTTGTTTATGGTTTTGTTTCTTTTTGTTTTTTTTTTTTGTTTGTTGAAAGTTTGCACAAGCAATCTATTGCTTTCTGTCAACATATCCTTTCCACAAATAAACACAAATGAAGCCACTGTGAACTTGGGCACAGTTCCTGACAGTGATGTACCCCAATATGGGGAGCACCCAGTCAACACACTCACACAAACAACACACACACACACACACACACACACAATGTGCGCACACACAATGTCCCATAATACACACTAACATTTGTGGAAGCACATATTGCATCACTTTATCTTTGCATACATGCCAATACATGTATATTTCACAGTAAATGAAACGAGGGATCTAGAGAAATTCATGGGTATTGTCCCACTTGACATGTTTAATTAATCAATCGTGTCTGCCATTACAAAAACCTATTATATTCTGCTCCATTTTCTTAGTGCTTTGCAGTGTTAGTCTTGAGATAATTCCCACATTCGTTGCTTTTCCATATGGTCTGGTGGTGCAGCTGATTCCTCAATTGACGAATCCTGCAGGGTTATCTAAGGTATATTGGCTTTGCATTTGTTTGTTCGGATAATCATTTACATTTCTAATCACATCGGATCAGCTGAGCTGTAAACAAGTTGTTGTTTTTGTTAGGATGATTCTTTACATTTCTAATCAAATCAAGTTGGCTGAGCTGTAGTCGAGTTGCTACTATTGCTTTGCCTGCCAGTATGCCTGCTTTCTCATTTCTTTTGACATCTGCATGTCATGGGCAGCATATCCAGAAGTCTGCTCATTACTTCATGGCCAGACACCATCAACAACAGTGAGCTCTGGTACAGAACAAATCAGTTGCCCGCAGAACAGGAAATCAAGAAAAGACTTTGGGGCTAGATTGGACATACACTGCGGAAGCCGGCAAGCAACATTACCAGACAAGCCCTAACATGGAACCCCCAAGGAAAACGAAAAAGAGGTCGGCCAAGGAACACCTGGCCCCAGGATCTGGAAGCTGACATCAGGAACATGGAGATGATTTGGAACCAGCCGGACAGAAGATCCAGGTCAGAGACACCTGGAGGTCCTTGGTCGGCAACCTGTACCCCAGGAGGGGCAATGAGCGATTAAAAAAAAGAAAACAGGATTTCCTATTCCATGTTCCACTCTGTGAAGCAAGTTCATGGAACAGATTTTCAAGAATAAAGACACAAGAATGGATCACAAAGAAAGAAACCAATAGGTGAAAAGCAAAATGTTTTAACAAAGCAGAATTATAGAGCAACAGGAAAGAGGAAATTACAACATCAGGATGTTGAAGCATATATTGTCGGCAAGCAAATATTGTCAAGAGTAACAAATTGTGTCTGTTTTCATGGCACATATTCTTGGGGTTTCAGCAAATACTGTTGCTGCTGACAATATGTGCCATGAGTGGCCCTTACAACAATCAACTGCACCATTGACAACAGGCGCTGGTAACTATGCACTGCAGCAATTATGAGTGCGTGCGTAAATGCCAGTTATCTGTTTCCTGGTTTTGACATCACTCCAGTGATGGGCGGTAGCCCGTGTTTCTGCGTACTGTCAGGGTCAGGTTTAGAAGATCAACTGATCCCAGGATCGATTAATGCACAAGGTTGACACACCTGCCATGTGATTGCATAAATGTGCACCCAGGTGCGCTTGTGCATGTCGAGTGGTATGTGTCTGGAAACGCTGTTGCGCATGTATATGTGTGTGTTGCCTGGGGGGGTGTATATGTGCGTGTGTGAATGTGTTTCTGCAAGAGTGTAAGTGTAATGCATGTTGTGTTTGTGCTCTGTCTGTAAGCCTCTTCACACGCACACATGTGCATGTGTGTGTGTGTCTGTCCGTCTGTGTCTGTGTCTGTGTGTGCATATTTGTGTCAGTGTGCATGTGCACGCATGTACATGTATATGTGTGTAAAGTTGTTTTTCATTGTTTGTGTATGTATATGAACACCAATGCTCGTGTTTGTGTGCATACTGTACATGTTTTGCATGCATCAGCACATGTGAGTTTTATGTGCAAGTCGTTTTTGTGTCTGCATCTTCGGGTGCTTTTGTGTAAAATATATATATATATATATATATATGCATATGCGCTCAAGGGCACACGTGGTGTACATTTGTGTGTGTATGTGCGCTAGAGTATGTAACTGCACAAGAAAATACTTGTGTGTATGTGAGAGCAATTGTACGGGCATGAATTGTATGTTGTTTGCATGTAACTTCATCAACACATATTTGCGTGCTTGTGTGTGCACATATGTCTGGCTGTCAAGGTGCGTCCATATTTGTGTGTCTATCAAAGCATGTGCACCAGTGCAACCCACACACTTGCATGTATATACACATGCACATTGGCATGCTTAGGTACATGCAACATACATTGATTCTATCCACAGTAGGATCGCTTAACCCTCAGACCTATCAGTGCTTACTTGTCAAGATTGGCTTCGATTTTTATCCATATGCTCCTTTGCACTCAACTGTAGTTATTCATGGGTTATGCCTTCTTTAACATGTAATTCAATAAATCCAAAATAATCATTGAAATACTTTTCAATCCTAGATGTTATCGACAGACAAAATCTGTTGGGACTGGTATCTTTTTTCCCCATCTGTATTCAGATTTTTTTTCCTTTTCACCCTTCAATAATCATTACTAAAATTGTGACTGGAATCACAGTCTTCGCATCTGTGTGTGTGTGTGTGTGTGTGTGTGTGCGCGCGCGGGCGCGTTCGTGCGTGCGTGCGTGTGTCTTTCCCTTTCACAAGTGGATACTAAAGTGCAAATCTCTATTTAAAAGTGTGTTACTCAGAAAACGTGAGAGAGAGAGAGAGAGAGAGAGAGAGAGAAGAAGAAGAAGAACAACAACAACAACAACAACATCGTTAGTGCAGTGTCCTTCAGTGGAAAATCTAATGTCTAATTTACAGCAGTTCTTAACAAAATCAACTCTGCCAAACTTATGAAACATAATAAGAGAAGGGAAAGGGGGTAGCGAATACAAAATGGGAAAAAGAGGGGTTTTTTTTTTTTATTAAAAAAAAATATGTTAATGTCAAAAACGTGGCAAAAAGTGCCTCTAGTGGGCTGAGGGTTGATGTCCAAAGTGTCATATCTGTGTCTAGACCATAGTCTGGTAATTGTAGCGATTTCCAGTACGTACAACATACAGTACATGACAGTAAGAATCTGTCTCACCACGTTGATCGGGATTACCATTTCTATTTTGTTTGTATTCGGCTTTTAGGCAAATGAAACAAAGTGCAGCAGCACTTTCGCTTCACAAGGGGAGTATTGCGCATGTTAATGTCTGTACTGTTTTTATTTTTTGTCGCTGAGGAAGGCATATTGCCGAAAATTTCTTGTCCTGTTTTGTGTCGTTCATTAAAACCGCGTTACTTCACACTTTGTTTTGTGTGCTCTTCTGCTTTTTCTTCTATTCGGCTTTTAGTCACCGGAAATTGCTAACAAGGACAGTAACGCTTAAAGTTTACATGTAAACAAAAGTTCCCCACGGAGACGGGTAGACCTATGCACAACTTCTCGGTCCAAGATGCAAGCAGGAAAGGACAGGAAAAAAGCTGAACTTAAAGTAAAGGTAAAATACATCCTGAGTTGTCAGCGATATGAGCTTACAGCTGACCACATCCAGCCTGTCAGTGTTAGTTTCACACGTGCTAAGACAAAAATATACTTGGCCTTCTTTGTCAAGTTTGTGTCTATGTCGGAAGCCCCGGTGTCCGTGAGAGTGCCAATCAGTGACATCGACACAACTGGGGCCTGTAAACTAGGACTTTGACAATATTTGTATATATCATGAAAATGATCGACAAACTGCAATGGCCGACTCTGCAGCACAGACGCAAGGTAGCTAGGCTTGTCACGCTACGGAAAATAATGAACGGAGAGGCGATCGTCGACAAAAGCTGCATCGTGCCAGCCCCTCCCAGACAAAGAAGGAAGCACTCCCGCCAGCTCAACCAGATTCTGTGTAAAACCCAATATCGTCAAGTTTCCTTCTTCCCCAGAACGATACGTGACTGGAACAACCTGCCTGAAACAGCTGTGGCCGCGGACACCTTGGACACCTTTAAGTCTAGGGTGCCCCCCAGTCAATAGTTAGTTAGATAATAGGTCCCTCCCCCCCCCCTCCCCACTCTTCCCCCAATAGCTTTTTGTTTTGTTCTTTATTTTTGGGGCCCTGCTGTCTTAGATCAGCAAGGGACCGGTTAGCTCGGAAGGGCAAAAAGTGAAGTAACAGTAGCCAGCCGGAGAACCCACTTAGAGCAGGACTAGGTTTTTATCCTCACTTTTAGGTCTATCACTTTCTATAATTTGTTTTTCATTCATCGTAACCCCCACAAAACGGCGTAAAAATCAATTGGATGATTGTGGCTGTATACCCAGAAGAAGAAGAAGAATGAAATTGGAGACCGAATGGATCATGTAGTTCCACCTAGATAAATGCACCACTATGCATGTCACCAAAAGGAAACCGCCACCTCCACGAGTACACTCTCCAGAATCTCCCAAATGTGAGCAAAGGTAAGTGCTTGGGAGTCACCCTGCAAGACGACCTAGGACAACCATATTGGCCAAAGCCAATAGCAGTATCATAAAAACATCTTTAGTGTCATCAGAAAGTCTCTTAAAACAGAAACATAAACTGTTAAAGAGAAGGCTTATAATGCACTAGTTTGCCCCCCACCTTCAGTATGCCTCCTGCGTGTCAAACCATGGGCCAAAAAAACATCCAGGATATTGATCTGTATAGGGCTTAGCAGCACACTTTGTCTTGGGTAACTACCGATCAGCATCAAGCATGTCTGCAATGTATGAAAAACTAAAGAATCCCACACTGGAGAAGAGGTTGACTGCGATGAGAGAGAGAAGGAGAAAGAGAGAGAGAGTTTGTGTGCATGTGTGTGCACGTGTGCTATTACATTGTCTTTCATTGTGATAAGAGGAGAGAAAAGTTGGTGATGTTGGGAAAGAAGGCAATAGGGGTGAATTGGGACTGTGGTTGATAAAACTTTTTCTTTTTTTTAAAGTTAGCCCCCAAATAATGAGGCTTTATATTATTCATATTGCATTGTAAAATGAAATAGATCTATTCATTTTCAGGTTAAAGAGCAAGAGGTGTTGCAGTATGAGCTAAGCAGCTTGAGACCAAAGGCTGTGAGTTTGACTTTTTTTTTTAGTCTTGCAAAGTTGCATTTTCGACTTCCCACTATGTATACTGTCGTGATTTCTCGCTCTCTCTCTCAGTATGCCAGATAATGATCATAGGCAGTTCAGTATGCCTGCTTTTTTCAGATTAATCGAATATGTGTGTGTGTGTGTGTGTGTGTATAGATGTATACATGTGTGTGTGTGTGTTAAGGTAGGTCTTAATTTGAATTTTTAAGCATTTGGTATTCCTGTAGGTTATTTCTTGCTTACAAACCATTGCATTAAAGAACTGATTTTGCTATGTAAGCAGATTTACATATCTCCAGTGGGTATGTTACATATATACCACTCGTCTATTTTGTTTGTTCTCTTGGCACACATGCACTCAAACGCACTGACATGGTATAAATCAAGCAGTAAAATGCACATCAGGGTGGGATATTGGCATATGTTCATTATTGTTTTAAAAACTGAAGACCTCAATGCCTGGATAGAGATAAACTGAAAGTTAAAATACACAATATGCACACCAGATGTGCTCTGACCTTCATACACGCGGGAAGGTAATGTGATCAACACACTTGCAAATTGCACACTCACATCTTTTGAATGGTGTAAATTACTCAGGCCAGGTACAAATGTTGTAATTTTCATTCTATATATTATTTGCATTCCAGAAAGTATACAGACAGCAGCAGAACAGCAACATTCTCTTCCAGTCTGACATGCAACGAGAGATGCATCGAGCAAAACGTGAGTCTGATTTTTGTTGTTCTTTCTTGCTTCTGCTATTTACAAGGCAATTGAAGACTTGCATTTTTTATTACAGGATTTTTTCTCTTGACCTTAGTCCATTCTTCATTTTATTAGTGGCTATTTGGAAATTTTAAAATATGTGCCATGTATTGATGATCAACTTTCACAGTGCATTGTGGTTACCCCTGTACCCACACACATGAAATAATCTTTGTATCTCTGGATCTGTTTGAACTGTTCAAATGAAATTTTAGAAATCTTTTAAGTGTGTCATTTACATTATGCCAAAAGATTTTGGTGTCTGTGTGTTAGAAGGGAAAGGATTAATCAGTTTCCTCATTTGTGCATTTGAAGGGAAAGAAATAATCAGTTGTTCATTTAAGCTACACACTGCCGATGAAGCTGGGACCCTGGTGGACGCGTCTGTAAAGAGTGACAATTGGATACCGCAGTGCACTGAGTATGGGTCTAGGTGGAGTTGCATCATCTGGTAAAGTATAATCTCTATGGGACTCTTTGGTTTGGGGTTTGCCAGGACCCACAACCTCTGAATAGGGATAAACACAGTAAAAGAACCACGGTGAAGCCTAAATAAAATGAATCTGCAATTTTCAGTGTGCATAGTCAAGAGCTGTGTCTGATGATGCTCACCAGCAAATACAGTCAGTTCTGCTGAGCAACAAGCCACTCTTATCACCGATACTTTTACAGGGTACTGGTGAAATTAGGGCCAGCTTAAAATTGATTTAGTTCACCTGACCTAATCAGCAGTACAGAGTGAACATCTGGTCCATTCATGGGCTGCCAAATGAATACAGATCATCCAGGTGGGCAGAATAAGCAAAGTGAAGTGAAAGAAGGGATTTTTTTTTTTTTTTTTTACATGCAATTCACCAGCTCAGACCACAGATACGGGTTATTTCCCATTTTCTTTACAGTGTATGCTTAAATCAATGTACACAGACAGTGCTGTATATGAATTGTAATTTTATAACAAAATGTGTGCAAGTTGTTTACAAAGACAGTAGTGTTGTTAAAATAAAAAAAAAATCTATATATTGTAATGTTTAAGGATCTGTTTGCACCTATCATCTATGAAGATTGGTGCTGTAAAAAAAATAGTTTACAGAGGTTGTGGCGTTTTTTTTTTTTAAGTATGCAAGCACATTGTTTAGGCAGAGTAGTTATTTATGAAGGTGCAGATTTCAGTGTAATTTCAGTGTTTATGTTGATTCATATGGGTTTTCTAAAAGAAAAACAAAACAAACAAAAAAAACCACTATAAGTAAAATTCATTTATAATTTCCATTTGTAAAACCTATAAATGTTGCTGAATATGTTCCATACATCAACACTGCTATGTGGCTGTGCAAAGGAATACTGGCTGTATTGTCTTTTGAAATACGAATATGTTTCTGTGATTTCTTACAAACCTCCAAACGAAAGATTCTGTTAGTTTAACATGTCCCATATGTTGCCATGCCTGGGGTTACCTAATACAAAGGCGGTAAAGGATGGGTTTGAGTCCCATCAGAACCATTTAATTGTGGGATTTTTCTGCACCAACATCTCTTTCCCAGAGCTGAGTTTGCTACTGGCTCAATCGCAAAGAGTGGGACCACACAATTGAGGATCGTCCATTAAATGGAAGCATCTGAGAGTGTTACTCCATCCAACAACAGTTCTCATTAATTTGCAGATTCAGGTGACCCTGACAGAACCAACACAAGAAGTGAAGAACATAGACATGGAGAGGTAATCGAAACTGAGGTCACCATGACAGCAGGGCGTGAAGGGCCACAGAATTTAAGACATTCTCTTTATGCTGATTGATGAGGATGAGGATAAAGAAGATGATGCTAAGGATTTCCATTCAGGTCCAAGACTGCATGACAGGGATAAACTCTATGCTTACTGTCATAATATACCCCAACATCAACTAGGAATGCAGTGGTGGTCAGGGAATTTGATCAACACCCTCAGAGACGCATCCAGTAAGTGGAGGAAACTCTACTGTTTGGTCCCAGAATACCAGTGGATCCCATAGCAAATTCAGCTCTTGGTACGAGCCGGTCAGGGAGGAAAAATCCCATAAACAAATATGGCTCTGATGGGAAATCACTCTGCCTCTCAGCCTGGAGTCCACACCACTGACCTGGTTCCAGGCTTCATGCGTTGCAGATCTCTTTCTTACAACTGCATATGTTGCTTTCTCTACGAGTTAAGGAGTGGGTATTCGGCTTGCCATTTGGTAGAATGGACTGTCTGTTCTGTCATTGTTATTCTGCCCTTAAGTCACAATCAATAAAATCTTATGTTGCAGAAAACATGGACAGTCTGCAGAAAGAGTACAAGGAGCTGGAAGCTTCCAGTCCTGAGGATCAAGAGTCAGAAGAAGACAATGATACACAGGATACATGCGGACACGGAGTATAGCATCACGCTTGAACTTTTTGGGAGCAGCAACTTCTCTCTGGACGCTTGTTTTGATATGCAGCCGTTGTGTTTGAACACCTGGTTTGAAAAGCAAAAACTGGAAGATGGTGTGTGTTTCACTGTGAGCAGTGTGCTGTGTGATAGGGGAAGGAGGAGGGGGAGGGGTGTGTGTGTGTGTGTGTGTGTGTGTGTGTGTTGTGCAGTTATCTTTGCAAACCTCTCTGTCACAACTATGTGTAATGAAGGGAAAGAGGGGGTGGGGACAGACACATGAAGAGTTTTCATTTTTGTGGTCTTGCACGGAAAAAAACAGGGATATAGTTGAATGACTTGTGCAATATGGAAGTGGACAATACTCCTTGGTTCTGGTATCTCAGTTGAAAATGATGCAGTCAAGTATCCTGTTTTTCCCTTTATAATGTTATATCTGGAATAATGTATCTATGTGAAAGAAATCATACTGACTTATGTTAATTTTCTTTACTGAGAATAAATACTGCTCTTAACAACTCTTGCGTTGGTCTGCTATAAACCTTGTCTGCTTCATTCTCGTGTGTATTTGTATGTTGAAGAGAATCTGTGAAAGTTCAAATTTGAACAAAGAATATTATCTTTATTATTTTCCAGTGTAATCAATACATGTTTAGTCATGTAACTTAATGATTTCTGTTTTTTTGTTTGTTTGTTTGTTTTCTCCTTCCCTGTTCCATTTCAATTGAATGAATTTGAATCAAAATACAGAGGAAATCAATCATCTTTGAACATTACAAAAGTAATAATGTAGAGAACAGTTCTTGGACAATTATCAATATGTAAAAGATATGACTATCAGTGTCACATGATTTAAACCCATGAGGAAAAAAATGACTACTTTTCATACTATTTTTTCAATACCGAGTCTGTTCAAGACATAGATGAAAGGAAGAAAATGAAGCTGGCAGTCTGAATCTGTCCATGTTGGGTCCCTATTTCAGCATTTTCAGAAAAGAATTCTCCATCTGCTCATTTTCTCTTGTAAACACTGAGCAGGTACTTTTTACCTGCTACAAATTTCATTTACAACCAACATGTTTTCACCAAGCAACAAAAAAGCCAGGTCTTCTATCTAAAACACTGAAAGTGCTTCTGTTAGATGACAGGGGAAAATGAAAAGGACAATTATCTGTTCTGATTATGGAGTGATTTCTGGTTCCAGTTGTCAAGTCTCAAGTGAGCAAATTGCAAACTTTAGGCACTAGTAGATTTAAAATGTACGCCTTTTGAAATAACTTCGATGCACTACATCTTGATCACACATGACATACTCGGGCAAGTGGTGCAGATGAACCTCAGGAAGGTGTGCACAACCACACTGTAACAAACACAGAGTTCTAGAAGTTAACTGATCAATACACCAAATCATTTCAGAGTAATCTGGTACTGAACAAACTGAAGGAATTTATATGGTTGAAAATAAAATATATTTTTCAGAGCCTCGCTGAAGATAATCTTTAGTGTCCCTTCTGTTGTCGAGAGTGTAAAGTTATGCAGGTCCACAAAATGAACTATATAATGCTGGAATTAATGCAAACAAACACAATTGAGACTTTCTGAAAACTGAGATGTTTTTAAAACTGAAACATTTTGAAAACAAAATCTGAGAAGTCTGCGGTAATGTTTTCACGATCAATAAATGGTCAGTCAGCATTTCAAGCTGAATTCTTGGCCTGACAAATTTTAAGTTAATTCTTAATAAATGCTACAGCAAACTCTTTCCTAATCTTCCTTATAAATGTTTTAATTGAAAAGGTCATCTCTTTGGGAAGGGATTGAGACAGAAAAAGGGGGATGGGAACAATTAAGATGTTTCCCTTCCTCATTTATTAGAACTTGTCTACAGACATCGCTCACTTAAATTTGATACAGATGTGCCTGCAGATACAAGTATGAATTATTTGCATTTTTAAAAAGAAAAACATTGCAGTTTTCTGTGTTTGTGTTGCATGAGTACAGACAGACAGACAAATACATTAATATATGAACTTTCCCATGAACTGAAAGACTTTATTTCATACAAGAATGACTTGTACAGGTCCACTTTGTAATGACAAGAACTACGAAAGATTGCTCATTAATAGTACCCACCTTCCAATCAAGAGTAATTCTCAACATTTTCAACTGACCTGCTGATCAAGAAAGTCAATGACAATCAAACATTCACTCTCTCTTCATTTACCCCCTCGCACCTCTCTCATAAATTTTGTGTACTCCTCATCAACCTCATCTCTCTGTGGGTTGACAGACGAAATGTTCTTCTCTTTCTTGCTGTCCTGTGTCCCTCCCTGCTCACACACCTCGCCGTCATCAGGTCTGCTGTACAATACCGGAGCACTGGAGTACTGCGTCTTCTTCCTGGCCGCTTCGTACTCTTCCTCCGCCCTCTGTGCTGCTGCCTCTTTGGCGGCCATGAAGCTTCCTGGTTGGTAGGTAGTTGCTGTCATGGCCGCAGGCTGCAAGAAGTCCGGCACACCAAAAATCACTCCCTCAGTTTGGGCGGCCGGCCTAGCGCTCTTCGATGTCGCTGCTGTTGCTTCCTTCCCTGTATCAGACTCTGAAGGGGCAGTGTCACGACTCCGAGAGCTGGCGGCTGAGCTGAAGTGTCCCGGTGTGTAGGACACGGCCTGTATTTTGGTCAGGGGGTCGACCGATGTGTGCGCCATGTAGCCCAGCAGGTCCTCCTCGGACACCTCCCTGTTCTGCATGAAACGTTTGTCCACCATGCTGAGCTTGGGCACCGACACTTTGGCAGGGGCTGGTTTAGGTGCAGGACGCTGTGCAACAACAGGGTGACCTGAGGCCTGGGTTGAGAGGTGAGGAGACCTTGCTGGGAGGGATACACAAACGGCTTGGCGAAAGAATGGTCTTGTTCGCCAGGGACTGAAGGAGGAGAAGCAAAGGCCGACGGTGCAGACTGAGGGATGGGCACCGCTCCAGCCTGTTCTGGCAAAACCTGTGGTTGCACAGGATAGCCAGGGGGAGGCATGGACGTGTCTGGAAAAGGGTCAGTGAAGGCCCCCATCTGCAGCTGACCATAACCTGCTTGGGGCAGCAGTGGGGTTTGGACATGGTTTGGATCAAACCTTGCCGACTGGGTCTGCTGTCCATTACCAACCACACCACTTACGCTGCCTTCACCAGTGGCTATCCCTGCCTGCAGTCCTTGTTCTGCTTTCACACTCACAGAAGAATGTACCTTCTCTGCCACTCCACCTGCTGGTGGCATTGGTATGGATCCCAAATCAACATCTGCCTTATTGTCCATGTGTGAATGCTTTCTTTCTTCACCTAAGCTTGCATGCAAGTTTGGCGATACCCCGAGAGACTGCCGAATCTGTTTCAACATTGCCTCGGTGCTGCCAGAAGTGGAAGGTGGGGGCTGCGTGGAACGTACATATCCATCACTGTTCTGGGAGCTGGTGTTTTGGGAGGATATGCCACGATTTCTCGGAGGTTGGTCAAAGTAAAACTGCGGGGGAGCAAATTCACTCTCACGCTCACTGCGTTTCTGCTCCATGTAACGCTTGGCATTCCATTCAGGAAGTTCTGAAAGAAAAGCCCAAATTAAGGGAATGAATGTGTGGCATTGAGCATGCTTGTCTGATGACATTTGAATGAGTAAACATTACCTTAAGTTTTTGAGATTTTTGCATTTTGCACAACAGACATTCTTTGTTTCGTAACATTCTGCGCATTATTTCTAGAATAATAATGTGATGAATGTGTCTATTTTGGGTTTTTTAGGCGATACATTGCTTCAGATAACCAAAATGTTTTAAATACCATAATTCCGGGAAGAAAACCATCCATCACCAGCGATCGAAATTCAAAGGAAAGAACTGAAGAGAGTTAAACATAAAACACAGCCAAGTGCACTTAGCTAGATCAATAAACAGACCCAAAATGGCTGAGCTACATTTTCATCATCTTGAATAAACACGTTGATCCCAACAGCACTAACTGGCCAACCCAATGGTTAAAATGAGTTTGTGGGTATGCCCCTATCCTGAATGATAGACAGTTTCATAAATAATCAGTCAGGCAGTTCATCAGGGGTTTTGTATGGCACCTGCATTCTTAAACATAGATTCAAATGATCACAGGTGAACCCAACAATTTTCAAGGGAAAATTGTTGAAAATTGTTTCATTGGAAAAAGAATAAACATGCTATAGCCCAAATAGAACTTTTAAATATTTATCAAAAAACATTCAAAATGTAAGTATACAGAGGGGGTCATTGAGAGCATACCACTCCGGCCTCCTCTTTTTCTATACCTACCCCACTCTCCTTGAAAGATGACAAACACACATACACACTACCACACACACACACATACACACACACACACACATATATACACACACACATATACACACACACACACACACACATAGATACACACACACACACACACACACACACACACACACACACACCAAAAGAAAAAAAGTGAAGGCACATACTTTCCTTGCCAATGTCCCATTCTCTGACTGGGGCTGAACGTCTCCAGCTGTCGTCACGGGTCAACGGTTCCGCTTCCTGAGCTGGTGCCGGTGGGGCGGGGTCTTCCACGGCCGTCTGCTCCTCTTCTGTTAAGCCCACAGAAGACAGGACATGCAGTGTCAGCATTATCAACTTGTGATTTGCTGCTACAAAGGTCTGTTCTGAAAGGTGACTCGGCAAAAGAAATTCATGAAGCCTTTTTCTCTTTAACCCCTCAACACTCGGTCAATTCTACACCTAAAGTAAACTGCAGAGGAAAGAAAATTTCCATGGCTGGTCCTCTGCCAAGGACTTTTCATTGAAAATGAAAATTTTTGTAAAATGTTCTGCAAACTTTGCTTTTGTTCAGAGATGATTTTATAAAAGAAGAACTGAAAGAATCTTTCTGTCGGCGAATGTTAAAAGCTGTGCGACCTACAAGCTCTAATTTCTTTGATTTGTTCTGGGTCGGCCCAGTCTTCACATCTGGCTCTTTTACTGTCAACATTACCTGCGAAGAAAGTTCAAACAAGATTACTTTTCATAAAAATTTCAGACCATTTAGCATCTAAAGCACCGCTTCTGGAGCAAACACATCAACACTATTTGGTCGGCTGTATCTTCATTTCAACTTTGTCTATAGCTGGCTCAATATTCAAATCTTCAAAGTGGAGAACACTTTGAGACCCCCAAACAGCACTAAAAACATGTTTATTCATGTGTAGTAACACCCCTCTCCTGGAGTGGACCACAGTTCAAATGTCATATCTATTTTAAAAGGATAAATAGGAAACCTGTGAAACTGCTCTAGCACCTGCTGTTACAAGGCATGGAAACAAATCACCGAGCTAAACATTTTGAAATGAAAAGCATCTCACCTTTGTCATCCCCACCCAACACACTGCTGTCCTTCATTTTACGGCGCTGCTTAACTTTGGCTAGGCGAGCTTCCAATGCTGCCTTGCGCTTCTCTTTGATTCTTTCACTCCGCTGGCGACCATCCATCGTCTGTGAGACAAAGACAATGTTTGTTTGTGCTGACTCTCTCTGCTATTTAGGAGTACCTGATATAACCTGGAATCATTTATGAATTAGGAAATATATATCCTCATAATCTGAGCTTGGATTCAAAATTCTGTTCACAAACAAGTAACTAATGGATGCTCCTTCACATTCTGACAACATGCATACAGGGCAGTAAAAGTACTGCCACTCCAGATTAGTATGTAACATATCTCCGCTCAAAAATTCATTCTTCTTTGTCCCCATTTTTGTCATGTTTTGAGAAAGATATGAAGTAACTGCTACTTTTCTTTTTACTTTCTTCTTCATTGCTGATGATGTTTGACAAGAGATATACAGAGTGAGAAACTACTTTGGGAGCTAAATATTCTCGATACTGAAATTTCCACAGGAAATATGGATCAGACACTGATACAGCAAGTTAAGTAACTAAACACGGAGCAAAATGATTAGGTGTCCACAAAACCGTAACTTTTGACTTGGAGTGCTGACAGGCACGTTTGAACAGATGGATTAGAAGAGCACAAGTTGTGCTTAAATAAGGCATTATCAAAATATCTATGTTCTACTAATCTGAACTGTTCAGTGTTGTCATACACGCACACCTGCACACACACACACACACATACAAGCATACATATATGCACATGCACAAACACTCTACTTCTCTCTTTAATTCAGAAGAACCCTCCCAAGTAAGCACACACTGAGAACACATTTCTTAATTGTTTTTGGTGTTCTAATTTAAACCATCTATGTCAGGAAGAACATATGTGCAAAGGGGGACTTTAAACATGGATACACATTCATATGTAGAGTACATTATACACAGACGTGTAGATAAATGTAATGTATCATTACTTCCATCTTACCTTACAGTACTTTCAGAGCTCATGTGTACCATTTTTTCTCAACAAGTAATCAAACATTTCCTTTTTTCGGGATATTTGTTTGATAAACATGTGCCATCCACCTGAGGCTCACAAACAGTCTACGTTACACCTCTGGTCAAATACAGGTTATGTTAAGTGTATTTTTTCTTTAGCCTTTCAAATATTACCTGTTCTCGCAGTTTATTCAGCATTTCCATCTGCTCTTCTCTCAAGTTGCTGTCTTTGGAAAACTGGTAAAATCCAGTGCCATGGGTTCGGATTTCTGCCAAAAAAAGCAAACATAGTAGAGAATGGGGTGGAACCCCCAAAACAAAAAGAAATGCATTCAGATGCCTCACCACAAACACACACTGCCTGTGCAGAAACACACACTCAGGGAAACCATAAAAAAAATTCACCCAAAAAAAAAAAACTGGTCAAAAAAGGCGGGGGGGGGGGGAGGGGGGGGTTCCTTTTAACATTAATCAAGAGATTGACACTGGGACTTTTCCACTCAATCCACGCACAAGAAATACCGGTCCCCTATTGACGACAGCATAAAAAGAAAACAGTATCCATCAACTCTTTCATGCACAATTTGAAAGTCTAAATAATCCATAATACTTGAATCCCAACCATATACACATTCATACACCTTTATACCCCACAACACAATTTGATAAGCAAACTTGCAGTCAAAGTGCTATGCATCACACACATGCATACACTTCTCTCAACTTGCATGAACAATGAAAGCATGTACATTTACTTCTTTAGCCATATTTGTAGCCCAATCTCATTTTTTTCCCATGCTCAACTACAGGCACAAATCTTATTGCCTGGTTGCATCACATCTGAGGCTAATGGTTCATGCAACACAGCAGATGACAAATAAGTGTTGGCAGTGTCTTCACAGTTGTTTCATCTTGGACTGACATGTTCACTGTCTCAGTGTCTGTGATAACCTGGGACCTTCAGTCAAAAGTATCCACCCACAGTGTCAGCATGCTTTTTATTTCCTATGAACTGCAAGTCAATATCATGATCATTGCTGCCGGAAATACATGTCAACTTACATTGTCGGACTAGTCATTCACTTTCAAATGATAAGGTCAGTCAAGCTTGCTGCTACAAGTACCAATCAGTAATACCTTTCAAAGGTTAACTTCAAATCTTTGTGAAACATGATTTTTTTTTTTCCCTTGAGTCAGTAACTTACCTTTATTTATCCATGGATCACAAAACAGCATGACAGATCTTGCACATGCGGACAAAGAATTCTACAAAACATGTGACTGTGTCCACCTTCCTAGAATACATCCAACTTCAGCAAATTTGAAAAATTTGCAAATATTTCCCTATGCTGTCAACACATTTTGAGTACTATCTGGCAGAATTTCTAACAGCCAAGAAGACATGCACAGATCCACGACTGAGTTCAATATGCACATCATGATATCCATCAGTACTATTTTCTCCTTTTTCAAGCATGCTGCAAGTGTAGTTTGAGTCTGCATTAAGTTCCAGTTAGCTGGAATATACTCACCATCAAACTGAACATTGGCATAATGCACAGGACCATTAGCCGATTCCTCAGCCTCTTTCTCCCACTGCTGTCTACGCAGCTCTCGCTTCATGTCGGCCGAGAGGAGAGTGGCTCCCTCTTTCAGTTTGAGTCCAGCATCTCCTGGAGGCCTTACAACAGGCAGAATTATCAAGTTACACTTATTGTACCTAGTAACAACCGCAGATCCACTATGACAGTATCATTATCAGTAAAGTTTTAAAGGTCCTTTACACAGAAATATTTTACACAAAACAATGCTCTGAAACTTCTGTTTGGAGGTTTTCAAGAAATAATCACAGTTGTTTCTCCTCGACAGTATCCGGTAAAACGCCAGTCGCTCATGCACCAAAATTCTGGAAGCTGAAGCGAAAAAAATTTCCAGTCTGTGATTCTGTCATTTGTTGTCCTTGCCGACATGAGATGATGGCCTACCCTTTAACCCTTGGTGACATAAATGCTGGACTGCAAATCAAACTCTGTGTCTGCCTAACTTCTGCAGGCAGTCATGTAAGATGACCATAGCTCATGCTTTTTTCCACCAAGCTGCTGTTAGTTTTGCTCTCAGCCACCTTCAGTACTTGTCACCTGTCAAATCAGCGAAGTTTAAGCATGTCAAACGTACAGGACTGCTGCAAGTCAACACTTTTCTTATTCTTTTTAAACAACTTTGACGTTGAGATGAGAACCAGGGATTTTCAAAGCAGTCTTAATTTATTTGTATGCTCCTTTAGCAATTATCCACTGGATTTACTGCACATCTTCAATATAAATTACAAATGATCGAATCTTAACAGGCACTGTCATCATTTTCAAGGGCACCCAAGCACTTGACACAGGCCATGACTGTACTTACTTTCACTTTGACCTGTTTGAGCAAACTTTCATGTTTCATGGGGAAGGGCGAAGGGGCAAGGGGATGGTGGTGTTGGAGGGAGAAACAACTTAGAAGTGCTGATGTAATTCAGATCCTAATATCATTCACACCACACAATGTTTTCTTTCATGAATGTACACACATCACTTTCATACATACCAGCATGCATGCATCACATGTAAATACCTGCATTTACTACACATGCCTACATTGTAGAAGAACAGTTAAACTAAACCCTTGAAAGAACACATACATTACTCTTGGTTTATATCCATTTGAAAATATAGTCAATAACAAAATGTTTATGCACATGTTTTTCCTATTTTCTAAAATTAATTAAAAAAAACCAAACTTACATAACACTCTAAAAAATAATACAGTAATGTTTCTAATACATTTACACATATGTATCATGCACAGAACAAGGCAAGCATTTCCTTTGAATTATCTAATTCTATGCAAAGATGTTTACAATTATGAACAATCTACTGTGTGGAAAAAAAAAAAAAAAACGGCACACCTTCCCAGCGGGCGTTCCTGCTTTTCCAAGCGTGGTAAGTCTTTCCTCATGCATCGACGTGATCGACCAAACGTGTCCACATAGTCCACCCTGCAGACACCCAGGAGGCAACATAATCCTCTCGTTTAATTAAGAAAACTAAAAAACACAAAATAAAAAACAATTCCTCTATACCGAAAACCTGTTCCTAATGAAAGTTTAAGACCAATTTGACCAGCTTTTTTTCCCCAGAGGCATCACTCAGAAGAAGATAATAATGACTCCTAATGTATATTGTCATGTCATCACCTCTCTCATTCAGCAATCCACTGGGACCTCTTGATGCTACCATGTTGGCACCAGCTTCAGAGGACCCTGCGACGCTATCTAGTGGGGATGTGTTCAGTAATAACTGTTGTGATTAAGATACGAATGATATTACATGGTGCTGGACCAAGCGTGCATCCCCACTGGACATGATCAATATGGGTACACACACACACACTTCTATGTATTACAGCAATAATCAACTCCAGCAATCAAACTGGGGTGTTACAGGAAGGGAGTCTTGGTTTACAAATAAATCTATAGCGCACACTAAACTATTACTCATCCCTCCAGTGAACGCACATTATACAGATACGATTGATATGGGTGCACATACACGCTTCTATATATTACAGTAGTAATCACCTCAAGCAATTTTTATAAAGCACACTAACAAAAATGCTCTGCAGAAAACAAGTCTCAATATGGAGAAAATGTCTTAACTCAGAAGGTTTCTCTTGAGAGATATCACTCTCCTATGAAATTGATTTTGCACAGGCACAATGCACAGCATGAACTAGCATGTTGAAGAGCATTAGAACACAAAAATAATTCACTACTGATAGCATGCGTTTGTGTGTGAACAATTCCGACAACACTGTTTAATTGTGCATGTGTGTGTGTGTGTATGTGTGTGTGTGTGTGGTTAGTGTTAGAGTGTGTGTGTGTGTGTGTGTGTGTGTGTGTGTGTGTGGTGTGTGTGTGTGTGTGTGTGTGTGAGAGAGAGAGAGAGAGAGAGAGAGAGACAGAGAGAGACACAGAGAGAGAGAGAGAGAGAGAGAGAGAGAGAGAGAGAGAGAGAGAGGAGCATATGCATGTTGATGTTTGCTTGTTTCCAACAACTTTCTTACCACTCCTCTCCGGGACTGGCTGGAAGAGGCACAGGTTCGTCACCGGACATGTCATCATCTGATGCGTCATGATTCACCCTGTCACCAGATCCCGTCCCAGCAGTTACGGCTGTTCCTGTCCTTCCCTCCCCTCGGCGCTGCTCCACAATCCTGTCCACAGCTTTCCTCTGGAAGTCCACCAGGTAGCCTTCACTGCCGTCTTCGTCTGTCACCAACACACCAGGATCATGCTCCACATCAGCCCTTTTAAACACTCTTAAAAGAAAAATAACTATGCCGCCAAACAAAAGAAATAAATTACAAGATGAGCACAATGCATTTCGATCTCTTTGGTCTTCTTGAGGCAAGACAAACAACATTCCACACCCATTCTGCACCCACTTTAAGAAGATAAGTGACTGTCTGTTCGTGCTTCGTTTCAATTGTCTTAAATGTTGATTGTCTTCCCTGAAGAAGACCAAAGGGATTGAAATGCATCATCTTTGTCTTGTAATTTGTTTTCTTTTGTTTGGCGGCATAGTAATTTTCTTTTAAGTTTGCTTCAATTTTTGCTTATAGTCATATTACTTTGAAACTATTTAAACCAAGGCAGAAAAATAATCGGTTGTGTTGTAAATGATTTGTTTAGTTGTGCTTGGAGTCTCTCACTACATTCTTAATGTTGCTCATGGTGAATGTTATTTGTTTTTTGTTTTGTTTTGTTTTCTCTCTTCTTCACTTTTTTTTTTTTTTTGGTGTATGTGGTAGTAATTGTTGTGGTGATCTTATCATATGAAGAAGAGGAGAGGAATCTCAATTACTGAGGTTATGGTTCTGAGATCAGTTGAATACAAAAAATGTGTCCTCATAAGAATAAAAATATTGTTTCAACTATAAATAAGTACTTCAATTGCAGTATGAAAAATGAAATTTCTAGCTTATGTAGAAACACACAGACAAGTTGGAGTAAGCAGATGGGTGCCAAAAGTGATGTTCACCATTCATACAAAGCTTCATACATACGAAGTCCTGATCAGATTTGGAAACACAATTATATCACCTTGTACTTTAAAAATTACCACAAGCGAATGCCTAAATCAGCAAATTCCTGTAATATTCAAAGATAAACTGTTAAAAAAAAAAAATCATGGAAATCAAATATCATACCAAGAATGTCCAGTGCACAAACTAAAAATCTACTACTAAAAATGGTTAAATAAAACATTAGTGAGTACATTCTATACAAAACAATACAATTAGAAATTTTAAAAAAAAAAAGAAGAAAAACCTGCACATTCGTGGTCCAATCACATCGTTGAGAGTTTATCATAATATGCACTGAACAAACCCTGTTCATTTGAGACAGTGTATTGCAAGAAACACAATGACAAGTCTTGCCAAAACCTACATACGTAGCCACTGGCTTATTTTCAGTTGTCTTTAAATCTTAACCTAGTACCTGCAAAAGAACGGAAAGTGAAATCTTACCAGGTATGCCTGATTCAGAAGCAATCTTTTCATAGATCTTTGATTTTGCCTCCAGAGCCTTTCTGCAATGCACAACAATAAATTAAAGCTCATTCACATCTAATACGATGATGAGTATAAAATCTATTTTTGCCTCTGTACCTCCTCCAACATGGCTCATTCCGACTCTTCCAAACACAACCATGCACAGGATTGGTTCTGCTACTGCTGGTACATGTCTGAATCATATGCAAGACCCAAATTGTGCTGCCTTGTTCTGTTGTTGTCGTTGAATGTTCTGAATCAATGTAAAACGCCTGAAAATCCACTTGCTGCTGACAATGATTGTTTTGTAACAGATTCAATATGCTGGGCCTGAAGGGAGACTGCAACACCTATCCAAAGACAGTCCCCTTAAGCATGCCAACAATGAAGACTTTACCGACTACAGAGCATGAACAAGAAAGGGAAATGGAATCTGTAGTCATTATTGAGAGCCTGGCATGAACTGCCACAGAATCTGACACTTCTGAATGAGAATAAGGACGGTAATGATGAAGTTGATTAAACAATAATCTATTCCTGTCTGAGACTACATGATAGATCTGTGCACCACACTTTCTTTTGTACCATATCCTGGCAACAACAACCAGGACTGAGAGATACAAGCACCTGCCATGCCGGTCAGAAAATTTGAAGGAGATGGATGAAACTAGAGTGTGATTCCACTACGTTTTCACATATAAGCCCTTAGCAAACTCATGAACACGTGGATTAAAAGTCTCCACAAATATATGCTCCTTATGGGATTTAAAGTATAATACAATAACCGCTCCGCAACAGCAGCAAATAAATGTGTTATATTTATTATTGACACATAAAACATACATATATCAAATACTGGGCATATGTTTTTGCATACTCCTTATAAGGATCCTAAAATTTGTCAGTCTAGCTAACAGAATCGTAACTAATAGAATGATGTTAATTTTCCTGTTCCATTCACTTTATGAGCTGGATTATTAGAGTTTAAGCCGCAGGTAATGTACATGTATATATATATATATATGATACATAATGGAAAAAAACATCCATAATCATGCACACACACACACACACAGACACAGACACACACACACACACACGCACGCGCGCACACTCACACACGCACATACACACACACACACACACACACACACACACACACACGCACACACACACACTAAGTACCTGGATCTTTCCATGACATTATCCTCCTCCTCTTTCTCTGCCAGATCCCTGCTGGCTCTCTGCAACACTCCTGCATTCTTCTTGCTCCAGATCTTCTCTCCCTTGCTTCCAGGCTTCAAACAAATTGACACAGACTTATTATGCAAATTTATTCATCCTCAAGCAGAATGAGGACACATTCACTGATTCAGAGTTCTTAACACCTAATAAAATAGCTGCTGTCATAAATTAGACATCACAATATAATTCATAGATCAAGTGCCTACATACAGATGCATGCAACAAATTACGGGTTGCCAATAATGGTGACATCAAAATACAGAGCATCATTCATGACAATTTAACAGCCAAAACAGTCAATGACTGAGCGAGTCAGCTTTCCCAAACAGTTAAATAATTCAAAATTATCAGTGTACAGGCGCCTGTTTTCTTATTTCTCTACAGGCACTTGAAAGTGCATAAGATGTCAATAACGGCACATGCAATATCCATCAAAAATACATAAAATCAATAGATCAGTAGATCACGCATTCATATCTATCCTCCAGTTCCACTTTAAACTGAACATGGCACAGGTGAAACAGTGGAGGCAGGCATTCAACACTGCTTACATCATTCACTGTCAGACACATGCTTGAAACTACACTGCAGTCCAAATATTCCTGGAATACTTAAAAGAATGGAAGGTCACCACCTTCACTTAGAAATATGTGGTAATGCATCCTCCTGAAAAGTTTTTATTTATTTATTTTGTCACATAGTTTATACAGCATTAAAACTAAAAGACACCATAAACATCATCTCATTTTACTAGTTTTTATGATTTTTACATTTTACAAACATATCTGATGCAGCAATTGAAAGACTGTCTTTTCTCTCTACCAGCATTTTTCTCACCATTGGCTTTGAAGCAAGGTTTTTTTTTACTTTTCTCTCTACCAGCATTTTCTCACCATTGGCTTTGAAGCAAGGTTTTTTTTTTCTTTTTTAATCTCAATATAGTCTATTTCAAAGAATGTAAAAACACAGGATACCAAATCTATGCTGAACATGTGTAAGGAATACCTATTTTCAGCACACACAAAAAAGCAACACCCAACATTGCCAAATCCACAACATATTCTCGTTTAAACCAAATTAACAGATGTAGTTTTTCTTAAAATTAAGGAAGCCAATGACAGCCATCTTTTATCATGACCCTGATTCACAGTCTTTCCAAGGACACTTTAAATATCTGACCATGTGAAAGTGCATGTAATGCATACTATGCTGAATCAATGAATGAATGGCACTCATGATCTGTAGAGTGATTTCAGTTCTAACTTCTACTGTGATTAGAGTAAGAGTTTACAGTTATCATGAAATTAATAGTGAACAAGCCAGTTTACTCTGACAACATAAAATCATGACTGTATCTTTGCAAATGTCTCTTTGTCCGGTCACAAGTCAAAGGGATTAGGAACACTGACAGCATTTTGCATTAATTCACTGCTTTGTCATGACTCACCTTGTTGGTCTTCACTCCTTTCACAAAGTCCGAGGAGTTCTGAGCCTTCAGCTGTTTGTATTCTTCTTGTTTGCGAAACAGTTCAGCTTTTAGATCAATCATCTGAAAGTGTAACAGCACACTCATTTTACACAACTGTTTGTAATTTAAATTGCTAAATTATCACTTGCAAAAAAAAAAAAAAAAAAACACACCTAAAAAATTGCTTAATCCTTTCATTAAATTCAAAATCATATTTCTTCTTCTTCATAAAAGACTGGTTCACTCAAAAACGAGTAGGTCACCAGCGCACATGTTAAAAAAGTAAAATAAAATAAAATAAAGTGCAACTCAGCCTGTTGGCCCCTGGAGCAAAATTTGGCACACTTTAACCAGTCATTGAGTGAGTTACAGATCTATGCAACAAATAAAATGTCTAAAGTCTCCTTGTGCAAATACTTTCACTATTTGGCAGTCAAACTGCAAAAATACAACAAAATCAGCAGAAAAAGTGAGATTATCAAATTTTCCTAGCTCTGGAAGCTTGAAAACTGTCGGCACAAATGTTATTGTCGCTAATGCACCAATAAGATGCCACACTAACCATCTTCTGCCTTTAACAGGCAATGTGAGGTCACTTCTGTTTCCTCCTCAATCTATGGCTAAGCAAAAACATCCCCATGGACCATATCAGCAAAAAAGGCGAGAGGATAGGCAGGACTACCAGTCTGACACAGTAAGTATAAATACCCAAACAAGGTGTGCGAGAGAAAAAACTCCTGATTCAGTTCCATGCAGAATATACAATGATAAGGAACTTGGCCAAACTACCTATATGGTTCATAAGATAAGAAGTTTGGGTAGATATGACTGAGTAAGCCACTTATATAATGAAGGAGACCTCCTCACAACCGTAAGCCGTGGTCATGCAGAATTTCCTGAGATACAAATTTATGGAGGTATTCTCCAAGCACCAGAAATTAGATGATGAAAGGTAAGAGTGTTGGAATGCAGTTGAAGTGCTTATCGCTAAAACCTCATGTTTTCTCAGGATGCAGTCTAAAACATTGACCCGAGCGTTAGATATGTTGTTTGAATAGCGTAATTATGAGTCACTTGGAGATTGTGCCTGCCCATATGTCCTTGCTGTTGTCTTGGGAGATGAGAAGGTGGTGTTGAAAGGTGCTCCAAGTCCAAAGGTGCAACCTCTCCTAACAATAGCAGTCACGCTGCAATGGCACCTGGATGGGTAAAGATTCGTTCATCCTCCCTCCCCTCTCTTTCTTCCAAACCAAGGATAAGAGTGAACCTTAATCCAGTAGGAAGGCAAGAAAGTGTTACAGTCCTGGTTCTTGGTGAGAGTTTTAGGCAAGAACTGCAGGGCGACCTTCCCATTCCAGTAGATGGTGATATCCCCAGGATGGCCTCTGATGCTGAGAATCTCACTGCAATGCTGAACAGAAGTGAAAGTGAGAAGGAAGATGGTCTTATAAAAGAGGAAATCAAAAGAAATGTTGGGAAGCCGCTCAAACAGTAATTTCCAGCGAGAGTTCAGGACAAGGATGAAATTCTATTAGAGGACTCTGAGAGGAAACAACTTCCCTGATAGCACTGCAACACTACCAATTAACAGCTTACATCTAAGGTTGACAGACGATGAAATCTATCAATGACTTATACGTGGATCTGAATTCTGATTAAAAACTATATATCTTTTACTCTGAAGCACTGCCAAGGACCTGAGTGATATAAAGTAAAAATGGTTCATTAACATTTTCACATATACTGAGATAGCTTGGTTTTGGAATACTTCCAATGTTTAGACTTATTTTGTAATAGCAGAACTTTACAATGCTCCAAATGTACTGCCAACTTGTCTCTTATTTTGAAAGCAACAGATTTTGTTATTCAAGATACAGGTCTGTTTTTAAGAATATTTCATCAAATTCAGAATCAGCAATTATGGCTCTAAAATGTAAATTGAAATGTAGCTGATCCCATACTTTATGTGTGATCTAATGCTTAATCTGCCAGTTAGTAGTGTTATTAAAGGTTTCTGGACACTTCTGTTCATGTGGCAATGACTACTCAAGCTGAAATGTATGCAAATGAGCTGAAACATGTCCAATGATCTGCTTTGTGATGTTCCAAGGGCTCCCAGTTCAGTGCTTTATTGCATCAAGTATGCAACTGATTAACCTCATTTCCAGATTTTTCACATTTCAAAATTCCTAACAGTGTATTAACTATGAAAAGACTCAGCAACCTTTTGTCTATAAAAGAATGGATCACTGGATGCATTACATCAATGTTGCATGCATTCCTATGACATACTGACGAGTAAGCTTGTGCCTCGATCAATTGAGTCAACATTCCAATTGAAATGCAAGGTAGAGAGGACGGGTAGGGGTGGCAGTGGGGTTGAAGAACAGGGGGAGTAGGGGTATGAGTAAGGATGAGAATCCCTGGGAATAGGTGGACATTGAATGGAAACATTTCAATTTTTTCTGTTTCTATTGTGCACACACTACGTAACGCTGACAGGCAGGTTTACAATTGGCTAAAATTATAGAACATGAACTTCATGTTCAGCAAGTGAATTGATAAGCTGGCCTGTGTCAATCTTTGATTCTGTGTGTATGTGATTACCATCATGATGAAGACAACAAAATGAGGATATACCGGACTACTGATGTTGTCTAGTCCTTAATTACAAACTCAGAATAGGAAGCATAGTCAAAATCGCGACAGCGTGATTAGCATCCCATTGTCACAACTGTGAGAATGACAGTACAATACTCAATACAAAAAGCTCTACCGATGAATTTGACGCCTTTCGTGGGTCGGCCATCTTGGCTTGTTTATGACAAATTGCTCTCCCTTTCATCTCCCCAAGCTTCCGTTGCTGGACGATTCGTTTTGAACTTTGAACTTGTTGAATTCAATGAAAGACTTGAAAAAAAAAATGAAAAAAAAGAAAGAAAAAAAAGAAAGAAAGAAAGAAAGAAAGGGAAAAAAAGAAAGAAACACAAAAACAAAACAAAACAAAAAAAGCCTGAGTTAGCGACAACATAAACGTTTCTCAGTGTCAACGCAAAATAACCATTGTCCAGCCATGGCCAAAAAATTGAAATGTAATTAAATAATATTGAAATACATATAAATCCGGCTGTCAGTCAACAAACAACCAAATTTTGAAGAGGAACTGGTTTGAATCTCGACAACGCCAACACCTTTTCTGACAGCAGAAGGTCATCAAAGAGGCATGATCGGGATGCAAACCATAAAAGTTTAGCCTACTTTGCCTTCACTCCGCATGCTTCAAGTTCCAAGTGAGAGAAGTGTTAAATCACTAAAATTATTCTGCTTCATGTCAAGATGGCAGGCGTACCGTTGCAGCGTCAAAAAAAATAAATAAATAAATTAAAAAAAAAAAAAATTCAACTCATCGATCACTATAGAACGCAACAATGTTACATATTACAAGTGTCAAGTAATTAAACCCGCTGTGTTCTCTATGTCATGGGCAAACAAACTACAATGCATCATTAAACAGGTTTAGCGCCTCCTGCTTCAAGGAATTCTAGGCTGCACACTGTCAGGCCCCAGCCGTGTAGAACATGCCACTATGCATGGGGATGAAAGCCAAACATGAAATAATTTTGGTATGCTATGCTTTACTTCGCACACGAACAGCCAATAAAGTCATCCACAAAACACAACAGCATCAGTCTGGAGGATGGCACAAACTCAGAGGAAGGGAGCTAAGCTTGAAGAAAGGCTACACGTAATATCACCATCAATGCGATATCACTACTCGTACAGCCGAAATCAATACACAGAACTGCAGTTATCTTCCTCCAACATTAAACCATGCCCGAGGATGCAGTTGACACGGATGGTTGTCAGATCAATGCAGCCAATTTTCAGTTAGCAGGAAATGGAAAAGTTCAGGACCCAGCGGGGAAGAAGCACTTCAAGAGGAAACAATGGGCCTGGGGTCATGATAGATGATGATCAACGATAACGGGAGGAACAAAAGTTAATTCCATAATGCTTACGCTCTTTGTTGTGGAGCTCTCCATACCATTTCTGCCGACATAACAGCTGTTATCCCAGTTCATCCAATGATTTCCTAAGTCCACCACCCTAAGCAGATCCTGAAGAAATTCCGAAATCTCTGTATCAGTGAGGTCTCCACTACACGAATAGCCTCCAGTCCTTGGAGACATGTGACGAGAGTTGGGGTGGGCAGGTGTGGTCCTCTAGGGGGGAGGACTCAGATTGTTTTCTCTATTAGAGTTATAGAGTATTGTGTTTATTAAACTTTCACCACCACCCTCTCTCTCTTACTGGTGATGGAAGGAGCAACGTTCCAGTACCAGTCATCGAAAGAAATTTCAAATTTTTCTCAGGACTTTTAAAGGACTCAAGAATGGCTCAGAAATAATTCTCCTTAGATTTGTGCACTTAAAAGTGCTTGTAGCTCCGAATGACAGAATTAGAGATAAGTTCAAACATTCAATACTGTATGAACAACAAAGAACTGACACCAAATAAGTGTATACAAGGGTAAAATATGCAAATCAAAAGAACGTTTTGTGTGCTAAGTTACACATCCGGTCTCTGATGCCTGTCTGATTGACGGGCTGTCAGAGAAACATGAGGAGATGGAGTGTTGGTAAATGAGAGAGGAGGAGGGAGTTGATCGGGACTGGGACAATACTCCCCTACCACCTGCAGGATGGGATAATGTGTAGACATTTCGAGAAGACAATCCCTCAGATATCGGCGGTATGTTGAGCCTATATGCAAATGAGCAAAGCTATACACTGCCCACACCTATGAGAGAGAGAGAGAGAGAGAGAGAGAGAGAGAGAGAGATGAAAAAGATTTTTTGAAGTAGAGTGGGGAGGACGAGGGAGTCCTTTTTCCACAATCGGTCGCTGCGCGATCAGATAAGGAGTGGACAGAAGGGAGCGGGGGCTTAAATTTCACCCGGCAATTACGTCAAAGTCTCCATGCCATTGCCAGCAGAGTCGTGCGCCCCCTCACGGTAACATCAAACATAAGCCCTACAGACCAAGAGAAGAGCGTGAAAGGAGAATGGGGCTAAGGGGTGAGAGCAGCGACTGAAAAATAATGTAAACCGCTAACCCTAATCGTAGTTTGTAGAAGAGAGAGAGAGAGAGAGAGAGAGAAGAGAGAGAGAGAGAGAGAGGGGGGGGGGCTGAGGGGAGAAAACGGGGAAAGGGTTTGGAGAGGATGGTGTGGCTGGCAATTGTTACGTTACAAGACAGTGAACAAAACTAATAAACTCACTCAACATGAGTTGAAAATGACCCCAAGAATGCATGTAAACTTACAGCTGAAATGATGATCCAAGCAAACCACCAGGGACTGCGGAGTAAAGAAGGATTACCATACGCTCGTAACATCAGCCACATCTTCAGAACTGTCAAATGACCAACATAATCCAACTGCATGGAAACCGCCAAAGAAAAGTGGGTCACAATTTAAAGAAAAGTGGGCCACACACGCACGCACACACACACACACACACACACACACCACACACACACACACACACACACACACACACACACCCCACAAAACTTAAGCAAGAAGTGACAAACCATAGCATACACTGGATGGCAGTGCAGGGAAATCATCTGGAACACTGGCATGAGACTGCATACCACTCCCATTAAATGAAGTTCACTGGGAAGACTTAGCCACACACAGGCTAGTTTGTTGCTCCAGCTTCCAAGATGGCAGGCGTCAGTATATGTGTTAATGTATCCCTGTCATGTAGTCTCAGACTGGAATGGTACTCCACGGCATCCTCCTCCTCAGTCAGCATTTGAAAAACAAAAAGTCTCAAATCCTGTGACCTTTCATGACTTGGTTTTGATTTCCGTCCACATCCACATCCACATCCACATCCATGCTGATGTGTCGAGGTCGTTGGCTGGGGACCCTTGTTCCCCATGACTTATCAATTACTGTCGTCTGAAGTGGTGTCTTGCGTATGTTGGAACACCAAAAGGCACCTCTGAACACTACCAGAGTGACTTGGTAGAACTGCAACGTCTCCTATGGTAGAGTGCCTCATAAGGCAATCTCTATGGGTTACTGTGGGCAGCCTGATGAGCCCGACTGCGTCTGTGGACGGAGAGCCCAGACTGAGTGGCATGAGGATTATGCTGCTAAAATGACGCAGAAGATGAAATGGCAGAACAAAAGCAAAAAAAAAGCACTTTTCACATACACAACAGACCGGGTCAGTCTGGAAGATTCAGCCAAGCAAATGAAATAGAACTCACTGTGTGCCATATGAAACGTGTCATGAATAATTAAACAGCTCACGATTCGAATACAAAGAAGACCATGCAGAAGGCTTAAATTTGACCTTGAGTTATTCAACTATCCAGGAAGACAGCGGAAAAAATACCTTCAAGTAGAAGGGCACCCGTGAGTCATAACTTGGATACAGCTAGGCCCCCTTAGAGTGAAAGAACCTCTTTTATGGCGACCCTTTCATGACAGGCGTTCAGAAAGAACATTCAAGTTATTTCACAGGAAAAACATTATCTAGTCTTTGAAGTTATCAGCCGGCACAAAAAAAAAATACACTCCAAGGTGCCAGTGGACCCAGAGAATTACTCTTCTCAAACCAACCTGCTGAGATCAATCCTGCACCACCCGTGGAAGCCTGCGGTTTGTTCTCACAGGATGCGGACATGCACACAGCATCTCATTAAGACATATGGTGATCTGCTCTCTTGCAGATTCAAGTGTATGACCATCAGGTGCGACACAATAGAAGCTCCATGGAAGCGATACCCCATAATTATTTGATAATTGTAGAGCGAAAGATGAAATGGTGAAAGTCGCTGCACACATCCTGCAGCCCCACTCGTTGCTGTTACGCTGACAGGTGGAAACTGTGTAACTGCAGACATAGCCAAGCTTTCGCCACATGGTCTTATATTCTCTGAAGAGAATCCCGGGTTACAGTGTTTCCCGCTGTCAAAGCCCACTGGCGAAAAATTCTACCACCAAGCGAAATACGGAAGGAGTGGTGTGTGTGTGTGTGTGTGTGTGTGTGTGTGTGTGTGTGTGTGTGTGTGTGTGTGTGTGTGTGCGGTAACGTAAACCTACCACCTCTTGATGTGGATGGGTGTATAAAAGACTTTAAAGTCGGTACATATTGTATCAGTAGTATCACAGCCAGATAGACTACAGGACTAAAACAAGAAGAATTCCAGGAGCTGACCCCAGTGGTGACCACGACCCTGTCACCATGAACTTATATTTGGAGAGCAACAAGAAATACATTTATTCGACTATCTTTTTTGTACGGAGGAAATGTACATGTACGGCTAGAGGATAAGGGTGTTGAGTGAGGTGTGCGATGCTTCACCTCCTCCCCAATTCCCCCTCCTCTCTCTTTCAATTTTTTTTTTTGCGTCCTGTCTACCCCTCAGTGTGAATACACACATTCTCTCTCTCTCTCTCTCTCTCCTCTCCTCTCTCTCTCTCTCTCTCTCTCCTCTTCTTCTCTCTTGATCAGCCCTAGTTTCCCTTCTTCAGTTAGGTCCTGTCTCTGTCACTCCGAGATGTTCGGTCCAAGGTGTTGAGTACCCCATGGAGAGAGAGTTTTCAGCTTAAGAATCCGAAAGTGCTCTCAACGGAGACGCGTTTGTTCGGTCGTCTGGTGTACCGTTTCTCTGTTGGAAGACGTCTCATGTTTTTCACTGCATGGCCACCAATGTTGAAGGGTTTTGTCGCCAACAATGTTACTGTATATTACTGAATTGTACGGTGCAGACAGAAAGGAGTATATTGTTCGTTTACCTACATACATTTGTCACACCTACAGGAGGCTGAGGCTACATACTGGAGTCATATGACACAGTATCCCGAAATGTGAATGTCTCTCTTTAAGTCGACTCGTAGTCACTGGAGAACGAGCTGCCCTGATCTGAACCAAGTTTTCCCGGCCCATTATACTGTGATATCTCTGTGCATTTCTGGCAGCTTGGGCTACTAGCTGGAGGTGTTGTTGATGAAGGCAGAAACTGGCATGAGGATCTAACGAAGTTCTTCTGCATTTCCGTTCTCAAACAACTGGAATTTCAGGTACTGCTTTCGGCGTTTTCAGGCTGGATAAGCAAGAGATGGTTGGTCTTAAGTCTCTCTCTCTCTCTCTTTCACACACACACAACACCACCACACACACACACACACACACACACACACACATGCATCCTCCACACACAAACACCATATCTCCCTCTCTCTCTGTCTCTCTCTCTGTCTCTGTCTCTGTCTCTCTCTGTCTGTCTGTCTGTCTGACTCTGGTTATAATAAGAGCTGAATTTTGCTTTCTTGTATCCGATTACACACACACACACACACACACACACACACACACACACACATGTATATATAATTACATATATATATATATATATATATATATATTTATTTATTTATTTATTTTTTTTTACAAGGAAACCCATGACCAATATCAGACTAATATTGTGAGAGGTACATTTCTTACACACAGGGTTTGATTTGTTATGTATAGTGCGCGTGCGTGCGTGCGTGTGTGTATGTATGTGTGTGTGTGTGTGTGTGTGTGTGTGTGTGTGTGTGTGTGTGTGTGTGTGTGTGTGTGTGTGTGAGTTCAAGTGAGCGCTTGAGCAATGCCTTTTTTTTTTCAGTGTCTGTCTTCCTGACAATAAGCTCTCTCTCTCTCTCTCTCTCTCTCTCTCTCTCTCTCTCTCTCTCTTAAAGATCAAATTGTGTCGATCACTTTTTTTCCCCTCTAAATGAAAATAAACGATAACTATTCCCCAAATGTAGGTAAACTATATAATGCAAGCTTCTGTTCTTTGGAATTTGATTTCTGTTTCCTGTTTCACGTTGATATGATAGAGGCAGAGACGCTAGCATGAGGTTCCGGCGAAGCCCTTCTATACTTCCGTTTTCCAGCAACAGGGATTCCAGACAACGCTCGCTGCTTTTGGTCCTCCAAATGAGTCTGAAACCCGACACCCGTTCTAAGTGCGCGTGCATCAGTCCGGGTAACCCATGTCAGACTGATATGGCTTGGCGACAGGTTAATGCTATACGGAAATGAGCGAAACACATCCTGTCTAAACGAAGACTGACGCACACATAATAACTCCCTGGTGTAAAAGGGACACGATGATGAATGCCCGTCTCATTGATTCTGTGACTGATTTATGCCCCACAGTGGAACACAAAACGAACGATCAAATCCGAGTAAACGAGCTGGTATTGTGTCTCGGCTTTATCTCGGCAGAGAAACCCGTTGAGTAAGTTAGCATGCGATTGTAAACGCCCGGAGCTTGGTCAATATAGACCAGAATTGGCAGTAAGCATATAATCACATCGTAATCATCTTTTTGTACACGTATTTTTCTGTATGAGATTGCACAGGACAGAAGAGACCAGAGTACTAGCAACTCTGAGTTACTGATGATGAAAGTGTCCGTTGAAGTCGAAATCAGCTGGGATGGGGAGGGACGAGGACGGATGGGTCGCTGCATTTTTGTGATGATAATTATTCCGGCAGTTCTGAATTCTCTTTCTCACCGCTCTCTCTCTCTTTCTCACGCGCACGCGCGCGCACGCACGCACGCACACACACACACACACACACACGCACGTGTTATCGTTAACACACATGTGCACACACACACACACACGCGCGCGCGCACGTGTTATCGCTAACACACATGTGCTCACACACACACACACACACACACACACACACACACACACACACACACACACACACACACACAAACACACACGAGCGCGCGCGCTTTCTCTCTTCCTTTCCCTCCAACATACACACATAAAATCCTGTGCGCACGCCAGACTATTTTTTTTGTCTGTATGTATATTACGTTTTTGTTTACCCTCAAGAGAAGGTTTTTCAGTAGAATATTATCTTCTGTGCGCTTAGAACCACGCTACTCGCGGGACCTCGTTTTATTGTCTGAACCAACCGCCATGAGAACATTTCTGGCTCAAATTTCAGCTTGGACGTAAAACTGTATGGAATCGCGCTCTACTAATTCTTGGATGTTAATCAGTCTAACGGTTTTTCGTTTCTATTGTTTCAATAGCCGTTTACATTGCAAACTCAAGTCTAACGTAGGCAGAAGTAACCCCAAAAAAAAACAACAAAAAAACATGTTTTTCAAATAAATATATATCGGGAGACTATGTGTCTCTTTTATCTATTAGAGTTCGTGCATAGGCAATGTGCACACGTGTGCAAAAAATGTATAAGTGTGAGTGCGAGCGACAAGTGCACGGCATGAATCTTAGTATCCAACGTTCGTATTTATGTAAAAGTAACGTTTGT
>CM065724.1:27573627-27578627 GCA_033310375.1 Conus canariensis
TGTGACAGCGCTGATCCACGTGAGCTTTTATGAAGTCCGGATCTGCCGATACTGTTGCTGGTGAATGGTTTGTAACTACTGCCCCAAACGACGTTGCTTGTCGACTTCTGCTGTTGTTGGTAGGAAATGCTGCCAGCCTTCGATCTACTTAGGTTTCCTTCTCCAGAATGCTGAGAAGTCTTTTCTGACTCAAATCCTCTGCTGTTGTTACTCTTGGCGATTGATGTAGAGTCTAATAGTTTGGCTCTTCTTTGAAAACTGTGGTCCGTCTGGAAATGTGATGCTCTTGACCCACGTGCAGGTTTCTTCCATGCATTTTTAGTATCACCATAAGCTGTCTTGTGCTGTATGATTCCTCTGCTTCTGTTAAGACTTAAAGCACGACCACTGTCTGTGTCGGAAAATGTTTCCGACTCTCTAGATTTGGCTTTACTGGTTCTATTTCTTTCTGGAGCTGGAGGTGTACTTCGAAGAAAATTTGGCTGCATCTGCCCACATAAGCTTTCCCTTGTGTAGGCTCCCCGTATGCACTGTAACCGCTCTTCTTCGCATGCGGAGTGCGAGATCCTTTGAATGAAATGTTATCTGATTTTTCGGTCATTCTGAAGACAGAGCTATTAATATCTGCACTTGATCCACACAGCAGAGAGTTGTCATTGGTTTCTGACACTCTGGTCGGTGATTCTCTTAATCTTCGACGACCCAGAAACCGAACATGTGTAGGACTGCTGTGCAGCTGTCCTGATCTTCGAGAACTGCTGTTTCTGGAAAAAGCAGGCTTTGACTCACGAGAGGAATCATGAAGCAAAAAAGTCGACTGCGATTTGCACTGTTCACTTTTCACATCTGTTCCATTATAAACAGCAACACCCAGCCGTTTGAAATTTTGTGAAGCATTTATCTTGTTTGAAGAAACTGTCCCGCCCATGTAATTTTCGTCATTCTCCTCATATGGAGTACTTTCAGATCTTTGAATCTGGTGACTGAATTCATTTGTACTGGAAAGAATATTTGTATTTCTAGAATGTTCACACCTACAGTAATGGTCTGTGAAGTGATGTTCCAGATAATCACATTTTGTAGGCATAGTTTTGTCTGAAAGCATTTGTCTCTGACTGCTGTACACTTCATTCGGAAATCTCTGGTAAATGTCTGCTTCTAAAGAAACAAAATTGGTTTTAGTTGTATTCAGAAGGGCTCTTGTGTCTGTTGGTGTATAGCTGCTATCATTGCCTGATTCGGTCTTTGCTAATCTTGATGTATGAACACAATATTTGCAGTCTGGAAACGGGATCTGGTCAACAAGTGGGTCTTGTCGAACATGGTCACCAGTAAATGGGAAGTTACTGAATAAAATGTTTTGGTCCGTGGGAACCCTTTCTTCCTCAAGGTAGTTCACGTCTTTGAAAATGTCAGTGTTCAGATCTGTCTGGACTGACTTTGCCGACCTCTCGGTATATTCTGTTTGATTAATCTTTGACAATGTCTTTCTTTCGAAAGGTATAGGTTGTCCACCCGGAAGCTCCACCAGACGAGGAGATGGCTGTCGAAGCATTGGACTTAAAGGAGGCCCCCTGTGCCTAACGTGTCTTTTTCTTCCTTGTTTGACCTTTTTGCGCTTATTGGCGGGAGACTGATCCGTGTTTGCAGCTCGAGATTGCAAGTTTGTCATGTATTCGTCGCTTGACGACTCTGTCACATTTGTCTGTGGTGTTCGTGACGGGCTTTTGTGTTTCTTTTTTGGCCTTCTCATTCTGGATGGCTTCACTTTCACTTCCTTGACTGGCATCTCTGATTCAGAAGATTTTTCCTCAAACAACTGTATTAATTTTGAAACAGATGTCGAACTGTCTGCAGACCTTAATGCTTTGTCACTTTGTGAAGTGACAATGTCGCGTGATTGTTGAGGACTACTGGCTTGGAAGTTGACTACTGTACCACCAGCATAACGATCATCTGCCAGTGCGATATCTGTTTCTGGGATGGTCTTAACGTTTTCGCCGTAGTCAACTTTTTGACATTTTTCTGTCTGTGTTTCATGATTTATATGTGAACGACTCTCAGGCACAGTTTCTTGTCCAGATTTATTTCCAGGTATGTCCAGTACTTCATGATACGCTTGATCAGTTTTAGCCAATTGGGGGTACAAATCATTGCCCGGTCTAGGCTCTTCTGATCTTTGCAAGTTGTTTGGAACAGGGGCACCTTTAGTCACCTTTTCATGTTCGTGTGATCTCAAAGATCCTTTATCTGATATCACGTATTGGATTGGCGATTCTGCGTGCTTGGTTTCTTGCTTTTGTCCCTCATGCATTGGCTCCGAAGAAAAATTCGACTGACGAGTACCATCAGGTATGAAGATTTTACCCAAGTCAGAAGATGGACAAAGATTTGAAGAAGAATGATCTTTTCTCAGTACGCTGGTTGAACTTGATTTGTATGGCATTGTATCTTCTTCTGTTGTTTGTGTTGATTTTGTTAGTGTGATTTTCTGTACAAAGACAAAATGGGAGTTTTGCTCGGCTATATCATTTCTCCTGGGCTCATCTTCCGAGTTCTGAGACATTTTATAGTCTGTCGAATGTTCGGTATTCACACATGTCTGTTCAGTTTTGTCAAATCTCTGTACTGCTAATGAAGACTCTGTTTGTGAGGTTGAATTTTCTTGACCTCTTTTTCCCACATCATTTTCGGGATGTCCGGCTTTTGGCATGTGGTACTGAGGCAGCATTGCAGACAAATCTTCTTCTTTTTGATTTGTAGTGATGATCGTCCACTGGGTCTTTAATCTGCTTTTGGTCCAGTCTGATCCATTTTCTAAAGTGTCTGTGCTTTTCTGAATAACAACTGTCTGTGAAATGTCTGTGTTCTTATGATGAACTCCATCTAAAATTTCTCGCTTTTGCCAAGGTACAGAGTTTTTGCATTGGCTTATCTCTAATTTTTCTTTCGTCTGCTGTGCAACTTCAGTATCAGTCTTTTGATGCTGGTTGAAGCAATCAGCCTCATTGTCTGGAGGGGACGCTGCACATGCGTGTGATCGTTCCATTGATTTCTGATCTGGCAGACTTAATTCACTTGGAAATTGCTTCAATGTCTGGTATAGTCTGTCGAAAGAAGAGTCTGCACTGGGAATGACATTAGACTTGTTTGTTTCATCCAGATTTAAAGAGCAATGTTCACACGAAAGAACATCGTTTTGTTCTTGCAAAGTTGGTATCTGAAATGCTGTCGACCTGCTTGTATCTTCTACATTTTGCGGTGACTTAATCTGTTTCGTCCACTGCTTTCGCGCATCAGAGGGGCACAAATCTATTGGATCTTTTACATCATATCCTGTAGGTCCTGATGCTTCTCCAGGCAAGTCGTTTGTGTTTTGCTCATGAAAAGAGACATAGGCATTGGGAATAGAGCAATCAGATGGCTTCTGGGAATGTGCAGCAGAATCATTCAGAGCAGGCTTTGGTGGTTGACGTGTTTGTCTTTCTCTTGTCTCCTTTTTACGTATCTCTGACTTCTGTTGAGTCAGAGGCTCTTCGTTGAGAGTGTTTATTTGTTGAACAGTGCTGCGGCTTCTTCTGCACTTTGGAGACAACACGGATTCTTTCTGAGAACCCCCTCTACTTTGTTTGCAAGCAGAATTTCTTGTCTTCCCGGTTTCAGTACGCTTGTTTGCTTGCTTATGACGTCTTGAGGGCTTTCTGGGGGGCTCATGTTTGTTTTGTGCCACAGTCTGGGTATTTTGACTCGTCACACAGTCATTTCCTGTCTGATGACAATTGATGTTTTGGCAAGATAAGCTGTTTTTGTGTTGAAGCACATCGACCACTTTTTCTTGGAGCACAACGTGAACATTCTTTTGATTACTTTCAGTATCTTGCTCACAACAGATATTCTCATTACCTGATTCAAAATATTTTGTCCCTATCTCATAATCTTCCAGAGATCCTTTCTTTCGAAAGTATGACGTTTGTTCATGAGAGGGGCACACATCTCTTGCCGCAAGAGATATGATGGATATTTCCCCGGTTTGATCCTGTTCTTTCCCACACATCTCAGCCTTCAGAACTAAAGGTCCCATGTGCAAAGAACTAACATACACAGTACTGTGTTCTTCTGTATTTTCTTCAGATTTTTTTGTCAGATCCTCAGGCAGCTTTTCTTTGGATTCTTTGTGCAAAATCAATGGCATTAAATGTTGATGAACAGACGGGTAACTGTGTTTAGCCAGTTCAAGCCGAGATGAAAACTGTCCAGTTTGCATCTGTTCATCTGCAATATTCTCACAATCCTGTGCAAAAGCACTCATTGTCGTTTTATTAAATGCCATATTGTTTCTTACTTCCAAGTTTTCAGCTGGTTGCTCTGACCAATCAGTCATTTGTTTAAGAACACCATCTTTGCCATTTCCCTTCCGCTTTTGCACAGGCTGAACTAAAAGATGTGCAGAAATATTGCAAGCGGAGTTGTCTGCAGTATGAATCTCACGAACGTCATCTACTGTTCTTAAGCAGTTCAGAAAATCCTCACTTAAATTTTCCACATCAATCCTGGAAGAATAAAACCTAGGGAGATCTACAGGATATTTTGTTGCTAAATTCCTTTTTCTCGATGTTCTTGTTTCTGAAACATGAGGCTTCGATTTGGGAGGACAAACACTTTCTGTGAAATTATACGACAGTTCTTCTGAAGAAATACTCCGGTGAGTAGTACGTGATGTGTTTATTGTTTCCAGTGTCTGCAAAGATGGAGCGCTCACACTTTTAAGCTTAATTGTAAAAGGAACATCTGCAAAGCCATACATTTTCGTTGTCTTTAAAAAGTCATCTTTGCTGACCTTCTCTGAACTAAAATTTTCGAAAGAGCTGTTCATGAACATTCTATTAGACGAAAGGTCTTCGAGATTCAAAAGCTTAACTTCCTCTCTGCCATTTTTTTGTTCTATCAGCAAGGTTTTGACCCGTGAAAGTTCAGAGGTGCTTGGGTTTGTCCGTTTTCGT
>CM065724.1:27583627-27618627 GCA_033310375.1 Conus canariensis
TTCGGTTGGCGAAAAGTTGAGGAGAGGACCGACAAGGACAAGGACAATAGTAACTTTTACAAACAAGAAGCTTGGGGGAAATGTTGCAGCTGAAATGCCGCAATGTTCATTTAACTTTAAACAAACGTTTCCCATACCACCCCACCCCTTCCCCCACTCTCTCTCCTCTCTCTCTCTCTCTCTCTCTCTCTCTCTCTCTCTCTCTCTCTCTCTCTCTCTCTCCTTACTACATCTTTCCTCCGACCCATAGACCCCTACGTAGAGAGAGAGAGAGAGAGAGAGAGAGAGAGAGAGAGAGAGAGAGAGAGAGAGAGAGAGATTATTTATTGAAATAATCACAAATCACTTACTTACGTATCCATACTTTTTCTCCTATTTACGCAGTCATGTTTATTTCATTTTCAATTCATCAATCTATACGTCTGATTTTTCATTCCTTCACATATTCCTTTCTTCTGGGTTTTTTTTTTTTTTTTTTTTCATTTTATTTCTCTGTTTTCCTATCGTTTTCTCTCCTTTTTATCTGCACATTTTGAAATACACCAAATCTATAAGATCCGATTAAGATGCATGCGAGCATACAAAGCGAACACAACAAGGCCAACTGAAAAACCGACCTGACGTCCGTTCTAATCTACACAAAATGGGCACTTTGAAGAAACAAACGCTGGACCCGCAGTTCTCTTGGGCCCACAAAAAGAAATGGATATGACAGTGCAGGTTTCCATCATAATCCCTTCCCCCTCCATCCCCGACCCCAACTCCCCGCCCGCCTCCTCCCCCTTCGACTCCCACCCCACCCCCACCCCCCTCCCGTTCCTCCAAGAGAGAGAGAGAGAGAGAGAGAGAGAGAGAAAAAAAACTCATAAACGAGATATGAAGATGCTAAATCCATGTGTGTGCACTGTAAGCGTATATGTGCGTGTGCGTGTGCACGTGAATTTGAGTGTCTGTGTTCGTGGCTGAGGGTGTGGGGTTGTAAGCAGGGGAATCATTGCCTGTCAGTGTGTGTGTGTGTGTGTGTGTGTGTGTGTGTGTGTGTGTGTGTGTGTGTGTGTGTGTGTGTGTGCGTGCGTGCGTGCGTGCGTGCGTACGTGCGTGCGTGTGCGTGTGTGCATGCGTGCGTGAGTGCGTGCGTGCGATTGCGTGTGTGCGTGCGTGCGTGTACGTGCGTGTGCGTGCGTGCGTGTGCATGCGTGCATGCGTGTGTGAGTGCGCGCACGCGCTTGGGGAGGGGGAGGGGGGGAAGGCAGAAGTGAAGGGGAGGGAAAAGAAGTAGGGGATGTCGGGAAAGCAGGGGGCGTATACATGATTATATACAATTTTGCGTGTTGTTCGAGTGCAAATGTGTGATTGAGAGTTCGCTACATGTGAAGCATTTCGTGCTGTTGGAAAGCGCTACAGAAATGCCCCCCCTATTATTATCATTAATGGTATTATTATTATTAATATTAATTTTAGGCCTATTGTTATTAGCATCATCATTACTATCATTACTACTACTACTACTACTACTACTACTACTACTACTACTACTACTATTATCATCATCATCATCATCATCATTTTTATTATTAGGGGCCTATTATTACTATCATTATAATCATTAATATTACTATCATTATCATCATCATCATTATCATTATCATTATTATTATTATCATTATTATCATATTCTCATTGTCATGCTCATCATCATGATCGTCGCCATCATCAGCATCAATACTATGGTAACCTGCACGGATTGTAGTTCTATGATGATGTAATGTTATGTAAAAGAGCGGGAAGTGGATACACACACGCGCGCGCAAGAGAGAGAGAGAGAGAGAGAGAGAGGAGATTGGGTGTTGGTGCATGGGTTAAAATTTCAAGTGTTAGTAAATGTTGTGCCTAAAAGAATGCTTTATGAGAGTAAAGACTACACTCGCTCAAAGATGCACCAGAGTGCGTGCAATATCGTTTTCACTGTTATTCATTACCAGAACAATGCCTTAAGGTGCTCTTGGCCCAACCCTGTTTATAGATTTGATTTCTAAATAACATGCCCGAGGTGGTAGATTGTCTGATAAAGATCAATTTGCCGATAACACACACACACACACACACACACACACACACACACACACCCCCATATTGGCGTTACTTCTTCTAATGATGCCAACAAAATACAGTTTTGATTATCGGAATGACATATGATATAATCAAAGTGCAAGCGTCTCGTGTGTGTGTGTGTGTGTGCGTGTGTGTGTGTGCGCACACACACACACACACACACACACACACACACACACACATATTATATATATATAAGAGAGAGAGAGAGAGAGAGAGAGAGAGAGAGAGAGAAGAGAGAGATCAGTAAGGTTAAAAAGCCTATAGCAATTCTACAAGTGCTCAACCCCTTGGGCAGCAACATTAGATAAGACAAGTATTTAAGAGGAATATTAAAATTATCTACAAATTTGCTTCTAGCGCTTGGCTATCGTCAGGATGGGGTTTGGGTTGCCTACCGCCGGTGTTATATAGCGTGTGGGGCCCGGTTGCAGCTGTTTTTACGTGCGTGTTGGTTGCACGTGCTTTTTTGGGTTTTCAGGTTGTTGTACGGGGTGTGTTCACTAACAACGATTTCCATTTATGCCTGCAGTTATTTACTATTTCTGTTTTAGTATTAAGAGTTGCTAAGTGTGGTTTACATAGTATTAGCCATTTTTCAGTTAGGCATAGGTTGCATCTTTTTGAAATATTGCTGTATGGTGATGCCCTTTTTATGATTTTCCAGGATATGTTGTAGTTTATTTTTGTGTCTTTAAATTTCCAAATGTATTTACTCAGTTCAGTTTGGTTTTTGTATTTTTCTTTGTTGAATGACTGTTTATGGTTTGCATATTTGGTTTTGAAGTGGTTTTCAGTGATCCCTATGTATGTTTCTTTTTCATTTTCTGATGTCACGGTAGCCTGGTATACAATATTGTTGTGAAGACATTTATTGCTTAGTGGACACTGCTCTTTTTTGGTGCAATTGCAAGATTTCCTTTCTTCACCCTTCTTTGCTGTGTTGGTTTTCATTTTGTTGGATGCATCAATTAGGTTTTTGAGGTTGGGCATGCATGAGTACGATAGTTTGACAGTGTTTTTGTTAAATATTTTAGACAGTTTGTGTTCTTTTGGAAATGAAGTTGTTAAGATTTTGAAGAATTCTTTCCCTATGTTTGTTTTGAGTTTCCCGTCGTATGGGGGGTTGTACCATATGATTTTTCTTTTTCTATTTTTCTTGCTTGATTTTGTGTTGTTATCTGGGTTGTATTGTAGTTTGTAATTATATCCACTTCTTTGTAGTGCTTCCTGGTATTCTACTGCTGCATTGTTGAACACTCTCTCACTGCATCACAGATTTGATAGTCTCTTGTTTATGCCATGAGGTATGGTCTATAATACGGATGGTGGATGGTTATATATATATAACAATTTTGTAGTGGGGGAAACAAGTGCAGGCTAACAGTTTCTACGTCATTACATTAATGACTTGACGAAGACTTAAACTTAAAAAAAGAAAAGAACAAAGTGAAAAGAAAAAAAAAAAAAAGGGGGGGGGGGGGGGGGGGGGGACTGTGAAAACCCTTCACTAGCAGCATCTGGGGACCAGTGGAATCCATCCCGAACAGAGAACCATTGATTTCGCCTGCCCCGAGGCCTTTCGTCCGCTGGATCGGACTCATCAGGGAGAGGCTACCACAGTCGAGCGGGAGTCATGATGTGGTCATAGATAATACCTCTCGAGAAGCATATCGACGGCATGGTTTAACCGAATAAGCCAATAGACTAGTTGGTGTGATCTCCAATTACATAGACCTGTAATTAAGGGATTACAGATCTAGTACTACATTTATAGTTTGGAGCAGCTGAAATGACAAAAGAAGGGAAACAGGGTTTTCTGAATGGAGGGGATCGGTGACTTGGAGTGCATAGCAGATCTTCCAGAATGAGAAAACCATCCGGACAGCATCGGAAAGAGTGAGTGCCATGAGATCGGTTACATACTCCACTCAGGTTCACCCAAACAAATGATTTTGATTGAACTCGCTGCGCCCTATGAAAGCAGAATAGAGCAAGCTCCGTCACATCAAGGCTGATACTGATAAGAGTGAAAAGTATGCCTGGTAGCTAGCCAGCAGCTTGGGGAAATCGGGCTTCTCGGCCAAAGTCCTCATCTCAGAGGTTGGAGCGAAGGTGTTTGAAGGCTCTTCAGCATACGAACTCATGGAAGCAACCATCCCCAGATCTTCAGTATAAGAAGAGGACCAGAATCCTTAAGGCAATGGCAGAGGCAGCTGAAAAATGTTTCATCTGGATCTTGTCGGGGAGGAACAAATGTGAACTGAACAGGACATTAATTTCGCAGTGTAGAACAGGTGTCAGACAGCAATATGGCCTAAGATATCCGTCACTAAGGTAGAGTTAATTTCGCAGCGTAGAACAGGTGTCAGACATCAATATGGCCTAAGATATCCGTCACTAAGGTAGAGTTAATTTCCCAGTGTAGAACAGGTGTCAGGCAGCAATATGGCCTAAGATATCCGTCACTAAGGTAGAGTTAATTTCGCAGCGTAGAACAGGTGTCAGACAGCAATATGGCCTAAGATATCCGTCACTAAGGTAGAGTTATTTCCCAGCGTAGAACAGGTGTCAGACAGCAATATGGCCTAAGACATCCGTCACAAAGGCAGAGCCTTGAGACGTTCACTATACCGGATGGTTGGCGTCTGAAGACGTACAAAAGGGCATCTATGACGTAGATGCGGCCTGCTCTCCTTAGAATGCAACGAGTCCAGGGCTGAAATATGCCTGAGAGGGTGGTGTGGTGTGTGTGTGTGTGTGTGTGTGTGAAGACCTGCTGTCAAGCTCTCCCCAGTTTCTGTTGGTGATATTGTTGCTGTGCTGCCTATGTCCTTGCCATAGCCTACTTTGTGTATCTGGGGATCAGTACTAACAAAAAGATTAACAAAAAACAGTGCCCAGTAAAAGATCTGAAGGGGAAAAGGGGCGGTGGTGGTGGCAGGAGATAAAGGGGGAAAAAAGGGGAGAGGAGACGAATAAAATACCAGCCACTTCCCGGCACTCGCGGGGGAATAATGTGAAGAGTTGACAATAGCCCCAGTGGAGGGGATGTTGGAAAAGCAGAGAGCGTATACATACATGCAACTTAGCGGGTTGTTCGAGTGCTAAATGTGTGATCGAGCTTCTATTCGCTATGTGTTGTGAAGCGCTTCGTGCTACTGAAAAGCGCAACAGAAATGCCCCATTATCATTACGACAGTGCCCCCGAGGGAGAGTTTAACTACTCCAGCTACGCACTGTATTTCCAATGCTGCCATTAATTAAAACATGAAAAAGGGGTCACTTTTCTTTCAGCAGCTCTAAAAACCCTAGTGTTAGTATACCGAAGAGGAACAAATTAAGCGAGGTACAGAAAATACGCACTAGTGATAATGTGCAATATATACAGTCAACCATTCGTCTATCTAAGAAATTTTTGTCATAAAATATGAGGTGTGGAAAAAAAAAAAAGAAAGAAAACAGCAGCCTTTCGCTGCACTTCAGTTGCTTGAGAGAGAGAGAGAGAGAGAGAGAGAGAGAGAAACCCGTCACCCAGTCATAGCCTACTGCGCCGGCAGTTCCCAGTTTCGTCGTCTGCCCACTATATTATGGCAGAGACTGGTAAAACCGGCCAGACCAATGCCATCAAAATATGAAAATAGTATCTGAACTGCTCGGCTCAGCTGGAGAGACATAGGCCTTTTACTCTATTAAAAAATGTTCATGCAAAGATGTCTGACTGGAAATAATCTGAAAGTTTGGCTTACGACCTGTACGTGAGGCCAAGCCTGGAATATGAATATAGGCCTACCTTGCCGTAAGATCAGAAGCTTCGGACATGATCACTAATGAATTCATGAATATTTTGTTAGTAGACGTAATGAAAGCTGGTACTGGTCACAGCAGAAGGTCCTTTATTTAATCAGTGGGATGATCCAGATTGTTTGCACATTTTACCAATTAATTGATTAATAGACACACACATATATATATATATATATATATATATATACTAATAAATTCCAAGGATAAGTACCGAGCACCATTCCAGCAACTTACAGAGCAGCTAGGTGTTGCAATGACTGCAAGAAATATTCAATTATAAACAAAGCTTGCTCTTATGTCTTAGATTGAAGAAATAGGGGGAGATAAGTATTCATATCTGCAGTGGTAGATCATTCTGCCAACTAACAGTATGTGCTTGAGTGGGTGAATGGGGAAAAATAAAATAAATGCTTCTCAAAAAGAGCCTTTAGCAAGCTTATAGTCTCCAAGTGGGAGACGATCTCCAATGGGAAGAAAACCCACTAACATATAACTCCTGGTCAGATACCGATATTTCGAAACCTGATTGTTTCTCCTCAGTGACCACGGAAAGTGGTAATTTGACTCCTCTGCCTTTTCGGTTTTAAGAAGAATGCTATCCCAGAAAAGGCTGGTGTGCAATACCGTAGTATGTTTGTTGAGTTTTCAAAAAACCAACCAAAGGTGCCACCTAAGAAGCAAAAGAAAATCATGAAAGAGCAAAACAAGCTACATTTTCTTGCGAAAAGTAGAAAATATAAAAAGATAACCTCTCAAGACACAAGTGCTGAGGGCCAGTTCTTGGAATGAATCCGCAAGGGACTAAATTACAATAAACTAATAAATTCCAAGGATAAGTACCGAGCACCATTCCAGCAACTTACAGAGCAGCTAGGTGTTGCAATGACTGCAAGAAATATTCAATTATAAACAAAGCTTGCTCTTATGTCTTAGATTGAAGAAATAGGGGGAGATAAGCATTCATATCTGCAGTGGTAGATCATTCTGCCAACTAACAGTATGTGCTTGAGTGGGTGAATGGGTGAATGGCACCTTTGGTTGGTTTTTTGAAAACTCAACAAACATACTACGGTATTGCACACCAGCCTTTTCTGGGATAGCATTCTTCTTAAAACTGAAAAGGCAGAGGAGTCAAATTACCACTTTCCGCGGTCACTGAGGAGAAACAATCAGATTTCGAAATATCGGTATCTGACCAGGAGTTATATGTTAGTGGGTTTTCTCCCCATTGGAGATCGTCTCCCACTTGGAGACTATAAGCTTGCTAAAGGCTCATTTTGAGAAGCATTTATTTTATTTTTCCCCATTCACCCACTCAAGCACATACTGTTAGTTGGCAGAATGATCTACCACTGCAGATATGAATACTTATCTCCCCCTATTTCTTCAATCTAAGACATAAGAGCAAGCTTTGTTTATAATTGAATATTTCTTGCAGTCATTGCAACACCTAGCTGCTCTGTAAGTTGCTGGAATGGTGCTCGGTACTTATCCTTGGAATTTATTAGTTTATTGTAATTTAGTCCCTTGCGGATTCATTCCAAGAACTGGCCCTCAGCACTTGTGTCTTGAGAGGTTATCTTTTTATATTTTCTACTTTTCGCAAGAAAATGTAGCTTGTTTTGCTCTTTCATGATTTTCTTTTGCTTCTTAGGTGACACCTTTGGTTGTTTTTTTGAAAACTCAACAAACATACTACGGTATTGCACACCAGCCTTTTCTGGGATAGCATTCTTCTTAAAACCGAAAAGGCAGAGGAGTCAAATTACCACTTTCCGCGGTCACTGAGGAGAAACAATCAGATTTCGAAATATCGGTATCTGACCAGGAGTTATATGTTAGTGGGTTTTCTCCCCATTGGAGATCGTCTCCCACTTGGAGACTATAAGCTTGCTAAAGGCTCATTTTGAGAAGCATTTATTTTATTTTTCCCCATTCACCCACTCAAGCACATACTGTTAGTTGGCAGAATGATCTACCACTGCAGATATGAATACTTATCTCCCCCTATTTCTTTAATCTAAGACATAAGAGCAAGCTTTGTTTATAATTGAATATTTCTTGCAGTCATTGCAACACCTAGCTGCTCTGTAAGTTGCTGGAATGGTGCTTGGTACTTATCCTTGGAATTTATTAGTTTATTGTAATTTAGTCCCTTGCGGATTCATTCCAAGAACTGGCCCTCAGCACTTGTGTCTTGAGAGGTTATCTTTTTATATTTTCTACTTTTCGCAAGAAAATGTAGCTTGTTTTGCTCTTTCATGATTTTCTTTTGCTTCTTAGGTGACACCTTTGGTTGTTTTTTTGAAAACTCAACAAACATACTACGGTATTGCACACCAGCCTTTTCTGGGATAGCATTCTTCTTAAAACCGAAAAGGCAGAGGAGTCAAATTACCACTTTCCGCGGTCACTGAGGAGAAACAATCAGATTTCGAAATATCGGTATCTGACCAGGAGTTATATGTTAGTGGGTTTTCTCCCCATTGGAGATCGTCTCCCACTTGGAGACTATAAGCTTGCTAAAGGCTCATTTTGAGAAGCATTTATTTTATTTTTCCCCATTCACCCACTCAAGCACATACTGTTAGTTGGCAGAATGATCTACCACTGCAGATATGAATGCATATCTCCCCCTATTTCTTCAATCTAAGACATAAGAGCAAGCTTTGTTTATAATTGAATATATATATATATATATATATATATATATATATAAGATTTCTTGAGTCTCCGAACTACAACGTTGTTTCAAGCTTTCGCTCTCATCAGGTTCTAGAAGTTATTAGATGGCGTAATTTATCAGATGACATATTTTATCAGATGACGTGATATATTGGCTACGTTTTATATGTGTGACGTTCTGATAGGGTCTTTCTGTGTGTCATTTATGTTACGTTTGCTAGGAGGAACTTTCGTCTATGTGGGCATGCGCTGATCATCTCCACTCTTGAGTTCAAAGTTGCCATGCCTGGTTTGCACAGTATGTAGTATACTTCTCTGTTGTGCACAAGTTGCATCTTTTGCTGGAGGAGGAGTACGACCTGGCTCTTCGGACTATCTTCCAGGAAATGTCGTAGTCAATATTGTTTTCTTTTAGTGTCCATATGCTTGGTATACAATGTTCTGCCAAAGCCAGAACATTGTATACCAAGCAACTGTCACGGAGAAAAACACGCAGAAAACAGAGACCTACATTGGAATGACAGAAACAACACTCAAAACCAGATACACAAAAACCAGACAGAATTAAGTAACACATATGGACACTAAAAAAAACAATATTGACTACGACATTTCCTGGAAGATAGTCCGAAGAGCCAGGTCGTACTCCTCCTCCAGCAAAAGATGCAACTTGTGCACAACAGAGAAGTACTACATACTGTGCAAACCAGGCATGGCAACTTTGAACTCAAGAGTGGAGATGATCAGCGCATGCCCACATAGACGAAAGTTCCTCCTAGCAAACGTAACATAAATGACACACAGAAAGACCCTATCAGAACGTCACACATATAAAACGTAGCCAATATATCACGTCATCTGATAAAATATGTCATCTGATAAATTACGCCATCTAATAACTTCTAGAACCTGATGAGAGCGAAAGCTTGAAACAACGTTGTAGTTCGGAGACTCAAGAAATCTTATAACATGCTCCTATCCGGAATAGGTGAGCACTCTTCAATTCTATGAAAATGAATTAATGTTCATGTTAATGTTCATGTTCATGTCCATGTTTATATATATATATTATATATATATATATATATTGTAACGCCTGGCACATTTTGCTGCATGAAATGACACTAAGAATTAGTTGGACATGCTTTGGAGGAGCATTCTGTGTTCTTTATATTTAAGTCCACCCATGATACAGCTGCATCAGGTAACTTGGCTTCGTAGACCATATCAGTGAATTCAGATCCGAATGTCATGGTCATCAATACTGCATAGGCATACTCTCTCTCTCTCTCTCTCTCTCTCTCTCTCTCTCTCTCTCTCTCTCTCTCTCTCTCTGTCTCTGTGCCACGCACATGAATTCGGAATACCCTTAACTTTACAACTCCCCACCCTCTCCCCTCTCTCTCTCTCTGTCTGTCTTTGTCTCTGTCTCTGTCTCTCTGTCTCTCTCTCTCTTAGAAGTCATGCCCCACGAGGGGACGCTCACTCATGCTGGTTCAGCGACGATTAACAAATCGTTGTCAATAGCAGGCTTCAAAAGATAGTGGCTTGTAAGAACATGTAGCCTACCACCGAACATCAGCGAAGTGACAAGACAACAGCGCAGAGTCTTCTCTGATCGGTTACCCTATCGATATCAGGACTTTACACTGACTGCTCAGTCCTGTGTGGATGCGTCGGTGATCGCAGCGGCCGCGGCTGAACTATAGACCGTCAGGGATTCGGAATGAGCGGTGTGTGTGTGTGGGTGGGGGGGGGGGGGGGGGGGGGGAGGGGGGGGGGGGGGGTTAATGCTTTTGAAGTGGTGTGGAAGATGAGAGAAGGTCGGGAAAACAAAAACAGAAACAAAAACAAACAAATAGATATACGAACAAAAAACCCAAATCATCGACGAGTTCCTTTTCGTCTTTCCTCGCTTGTTTAGCTCGTGTCTACGGTGACTTCTGTTGTCCGCACGCACGCAGTGACGCCCCCTTGCTGAAACAAACTGCATTCAGCCAGCAGAGGTTTTACCAAGCCAGCAGGCTCTAATTACATGAGTTAATTATTCATGTCATATGCATATATTTACATAAGAGCTGTCACTGAGGTCCAGTAGCGCAGGCAAATGGCTGTTTTTTGCCTGTGCCATGACATGATTGACAACGCATGCCACACACAGTCTAGTGATTTCTTTTCCTGGAACGGTGAACAGGCCATTATAGGCCTTCTACACCGCAAGAATCAAGTATCAAGTAGTATGACAGGACTACCGTTCATAACGAAAAGCATCAAATTATGCATCATGACCAAAGTAGTCAGTTCATTGGCGGTAACATTCATCAGCTGGAGAGCGTTGTGGTCGATTTATGTGGATCACATTGATTATGATAAATAGTGTCAATAATGCAGTGGGATACGGATCGATCCATCGAATCGATTGACTTTGCAAATGTAAGTTCTAATTTGTAAGCATAGATGCTTTGCAAAATGTAAGTTCTAATTTGTAAGCTAGTGTGTTTGTGATGTTTTAGTGAGTGATTTTTGAAGTTATTTGTGATTTTATTTAGGCCTATGCGTGTGAGATTTTCTACTTCGAGGGCACCAAAGCTCTGGTGAAAGCTCTGCAAAGCAGAAAGACTCGGCCCTAACGTGAAAGCAACAGGCGCGCGAGCGTGTGCAGTCTCCCCAAACGCGAAATGCCCGTCCAGAGTTGTGCCGCTTGAACTGGGTGGAGTGAAGCAAGAATGAGTGGTTTAGAAACCGTCTCGGTAGACTTGCTATACAAGTTTCGGGGGCATACTTGATGTTTACACTATGTCGACATCAAGCTCGTTGTCCACCGACTCTCAGCGCCATTTATAGCTCACTTTTTGTTTTTCATTCTTCGTGAAGTCAGAAAAGCATGGTGTGTGTTCACTTCGTCCAGTGGTAGGTCTAAAAGATTACCTAGATTACGTAGACCGTCTCCTACTGGTTGCATTTTCGGGTCTCTGATGCGATTGCGTTCCGACCCAGTCTGTATCTGCTCTCACCTCCTTCCCTCGTTGGGTGTCAAAACGATTGACTTGGATCAATGTGGATCTTGCAGTAAGATTTGTTAACTCTATTGCGCAACACGAAATGCCATTGATACCACGTTTGTTCACAAAACGCTTTAACATCAAGTGATCATCACTTCGTGAAAGTAGCTCTTGAAACGATGTGTTTGCATTCTGTCGACAGGTCAGCGTGAGGTTTCAGCAATAACCGGAGTGTTGGATTAACTTTCGGGTGAAATCGACCAGAGTAGTTGGTAGACAGACTTATCAATTTCCCAGTGACACTGACAGTTTAATTAAACGTCTGAAATATGGAATCGCCGGTTGAAGGCTATGCATCACCACAGGGCGTGGCTCCGATTGGATTTGAACTCCAGAATATGGAAGAAGGTAAGTTACCGATGTGTACCGTTATCTTAGATTGAGAATTTTTAAAGTTATATTATCTTCAGGACAATGTGTGTGTGTTGTTCAAAATGTGTACAGATGAGGAGTGGGAGTGGGAGAGGGGGCGGGGGAGAGAAGAGGAGGGGAATTATTTGGGTCAGAGATGTCAACAGCACAGGCAAGTAGTGTTTACTCTTGTTATGAAATGTGATACAGATAGCCACAGTTCAAATTATCAAACTGGTTGAATGACTGAAAGTGAAAAACTGCATCAAAATAACTGTGTTGATCTGGATTAAAAATCAGGAAAGAAAGTAAAAAAATTATCATTATTGAAAAAAGAAATGTGGATCTTTCTCATATTCAGTGGTACTCTTATGTATGTCACTACATAGACCTTATCTTTCAGGCGCCGCCACAATATCTGAGATTATTGAACAAACATGTATATTAGCAACCAAATAAAATGAACGTAAATATGAAGAGAGGCAGGGAACAGTAAATAATAAACAATAAACAAGTATGGTAACTCTTGTTCCCACAAGAAAACATATTCAGTTCTCCAAAGGAATGCTGCTTGCGACACTGTTATTGTTTATTATTTACTGTTCCCTGCCTCACTTCATATTTATGTTCGTTTCAGTTAGATCGAGGTCATTTGTATTTGTTTCTGTCCGTCTTTGTATTTGTCTGACTTTATTCAAGTTAAAAAAAAGGCTGTGCCGGTCTTGAATAAAAGTTACTTTATAATTTATTCATTTCTCCAGTTCTTGTTGCTGTGTAGATGTGTTCAGTATGGGGTATATGGGCAACCTTGGAGCATCCTTTTTTGGGGATGTTTCCTTGTTTGTTCTGTTTGCTCTGTGCTGTCATGTCTGCTAGACGACTCGGTGTCACACACAGCATTCCTTTGGAGAACTGAATGTATGTTTTCTTGTGGGAGCAAGAGTTAACCAAATAGAAGTTTTGAAGAAAGATTTACGGTATATTGTGCTTGGTGAAAACTCATGAGAAGAGACAGAAACTGTGAAAGCAAGCAAAGTAAGTTGTGCTAAGATGAGTATTGCTGCATTTTTTTCTTGTCAGTATTTAATTAAAGAAAAAAAAAGTGGTTTATTTTGTTTTGTATACGTAAGAACTTAAAATTGATTCTAATGATCCAAAGTGATGTGATGAAGATGATGAGCAAATAAAACAGCAGTTGTCAAAAGCAGCTTTGCTCAGGAGATTTCTGGGTTAGCAGACAGTGCTGCAGATAAATTAGTGTCCTTGTGATAGTTACCTTGACAGTGGAAGAATTTCTGACAAGCACAAGGCTCAGCGATCTAAGTTTCAGCATCTTTGTAGGGACTGTGTCGCCCAGTTCCCCTTCTACTACTGTACTAGTTATATAGACTGAGAGACCTGACTGCATTGTATCTGGAACCAAAGACTGTCCCATTTGATAACTTTGCTTTATTCCTAGTATTGTATCACATCAGTGATTGGCTTGTAGACTTTACCAGTCTTCTTAATTGATTATTGGATTATTGTTGACTTTTTTTTTTTAATAATTTTTCATTAGTATGCAGTTGCTAACGTAATGGTCAAGCTTCTTTAAAAAAACAAATTGGAAGCTATTATCCTACCAAGTGTACATAACTTATGATTTTATATTAAACCAGTGTTACACTTTGCTGTGGTGGCAGCATGATCAGGCAGATCGTTCCACAAAGTAATAGCTCTGTTGGTAACAAAGTGTGAAAAAAAGATTAGATTTAGTAAACAGTTCTGCAAATTTTAGTGGATGTCCCCATCTGTAGTCTTTTAAGGCGAAAAGATTTTGGATGGTGCTTTCATTACAATGACCAGGCAGAATTATAGGTCTCAGTCATATCACCCCTCAGTTGGCAATACTTCAGGCATGGAAGTAGTTAGCTGCTTAATCTTTCCTTGTAGGTCGAATTACTTATTCCTGATATTTGTTTGGTAGATCTTCTCTGCATGCACACACACACACACACACACACACACACACACACACACGCACATGCACACACAGTGACACACACATCAACGCACCCACACCTGCCCATACACGTGCACACGCGCGCACACACAGAGAGTTGAGCTTCAAATGACACAGTGATTCTGGCTCTGAGATGTCATTCAGATAAAACTACAGGCCCCAAGTCAGTGGGCAGTCAGGATTAGATAGATCCTTTGGCAACATGACAATAAAATAGCCAGCCCTCTAGTCTCTTGGGACCCCCTGTGCTCTACACAATATTGATTTTGCTCTCTTTCAGGGGTGTTCCTCGGAGCCTCTCAGATTTTTTGTTTTGATTATGAATTTAAATGATAGAGCTCATCAAGAACTGCCCAACAAGTCTGAGGATGATGATCCGACAAAGTGTGTGTGTGTGTGTGTGTGTGTGTGTGTGTGTGCGCGCGCCTGTGCGTGTGTGTGTGTGTGTGTGTGTTATATGTATGTTTGTGTGTGTGTGTGTTCACATGAGTGTGTGTGTGTGTGTGTGTGTGTGTGTGTGTGTGTGTGTGTGGTGTGTGTGAGAGAGAGAGTGCACGTGTGTGTGTGTGTGTGTGTGTGTGTGTGTGTGTGTGTGTGTGTGTGGACTTTACATTGGTCGTAATACTTTGTCAACTTCAGATACGTCATGTATGACTGCATAAGTACATTGTTATGTTAATCATGACTTGTATGATGCCCCAGTCATAGCTGATCTGTGAACATTTATCTGTCATTGATTTGAGTGCACAGCTTGAACCTGATCTGTGATCATCCACTCCCCACCTGTGTAAGTCTCTTGGATTAGTTCTTCACCACTGCCAGCACCCCACACGTACACTCACACTCTCTTATAGACACACACACATACACACACACACACACACACACACACACACACACACACACACACACACACAACACACACACACACACAAACACACACACACACACAACACACACACACACACACACACACACACACACACACACACACATTGGATCACATACTCACATACACTGGTGACACATAATATTGTGCGCGAGTTAGAAAAGAGAAACCTGTCAAGCCTCTTGAAAAGTATTTCACTCCATTCCAACAGTTCTTTGGCTGATGCTGTGACATTTGTTGCTCTGTCATTCTTGCTCCCTTGTGTTACATCCTGTCTAGTCCTGACTGGTTGGCAATCAATTATTTACACCAGAAATCATCGTGATTCATTTCATGTCCATTGCATCCTAAAAGCCACTGGAACACGACTGAGGAAAGCAGAGGCCCTGAAGTGTTAATAATTGATGATCCATGGCTGATTGCAGCATTTATAGGCAGGGCACGTGCGTCTCATGTTAGACCGTTGTCAGAGAGCAGTTTGAAAATGTGAGAGGTCAGGTTCAGCGTTGGTTAGCTTGAAAGCGAATTTGGAAAGTTTGCTAGATTGTAATGTTGAAAGAAATGAGTTTTGATCTATCTATAGCAGTGAGCGTCTTTCACTGGGTAGTTCTTGGGAAGAAAACAATGAAGAGAGAGAGAGAGAGAGAGAGAGAGAATGAGTGCGTCATTATGTGTGCTGCGCACATATAACATACCTGATAATCTTCCTAGTTTTCCCACAACAGGAATAAAATCTATTGGCAACAGTCAGCAGGTGCATTTCAGTAGCTAAGAGTGCATGGTATGCACCACATGGGTGCGTGCGGGGGACCAGTGTTTAGCAATATGTGTACATTGTTGTGGTCCAGTTAGCTTGTTCAGCTGCAGTAGGAATTTGGAGGAGATGAAGTGTAAAGACTGTTTACAGGTTTTCAGGTTATAATTTCAAGCTTACGTTAAGACTCAGAACTCAGCTACTTTCAGGCCTCTGGGCTCTTTCCTGCTTGCACCCGTTCACATGCGAAAATGTTTAAGGCATAGGTATACCTCATTCTTTAACATCAGTTGCGAAATGCATGTCTTTAAAGGATCATCAAAATCTGACCTTGCTACTGGTCAGATGTATTATCTTGTTGTGGAAACTGTTTTTGTCATTGTCGGCAATACTCTGTGTGTGTGTGTGTGTGTGTGTGTGTGTGTGTGTGTGTGTGTTTGGCTGGCGTAAAAAGCAGAAAATAAAACCTAAGCAGGTCGTCATGACAACAGTCCAATTTCCCACGCTTCTCTAAAAGGTTCCCTTATTAAGTAAGGTAGAATAACAAAGCATGAAGTTAGCTCGGCCATGCAGATTCAAGCAATTTCTGCAGTAGTGAAAACAAATCAGGCAGAATGATGTGGATGACAAGAAAGGATTTTAACACTTCTTGTCTCTGCCTGTCTGTCTGTCTGTATTTCAACTCGTATTAGTTAAGTGTCATTCATGAAATTCAAACTTAAAAAAATGAATATCATTATCAGAGAACTTTTTGCTAATTTTTGACAGTCTGGAGATTCATATCTACTGTGCTAAGAGATGTGCATGGTGAGGGTTGAGTTCTTTCATCAATTGGTAATGCTCTCCCTATCTAACCCAGGACATGTTGAATTTATTTTTGTAGGTAAAGGACCAGAGAAAAAACTAGAACCATAACTGCCCGAGTTTATGATGGGTTAGCTCAGAAATACGGCAGCTAATAACACCCTGACTGACAAGGGTTTTGGCAAAGGTTTTTAACTTGTAAGTCTTGGCTTGCTCACATATTTTCACATCTCAGCAGTAATATGCAAAGTGTTTATTTATAACATTCTCGAAGTACAGCAAACAGGAATACAGACTTAAGCTGTAGTTAAAAGGTCATATAACGTTGAAAACATAATGATGTTATATTCATCATCTGTGCTGTTAGTGTAAGCTGTTGATTATACCTCAAGTTGCTGAAGCATGATATATATATATATATATTCTGTTATACTTCATTAAACAAGAGAGTGACATCACTGAATTTATTTCAGGCATTTTTGTGGGAAGATTTAAGATTTTTACCAAACTAAACGTGCTCTAAAGATAGGGTTTTAAGCACAAAGTTTTAAGGGGAGGGAAGGGAAGGGGAGGTGGGAAGCTACCCATTAGGTTATAGTCTAACTTTTACCAGCTCTCTCTCTTAATACAGCAAAATCCATTGCTGACTACCGTGCTGTTCAATTTCATTTACTCATTTGCTTAGAAAACTTTGTTCACAGCTGTTGCTTAGGTACAACACTCTGGCCACTGTCATTATTTAGCAACAGGAATGAAATCTCCTTGACACCACTTGACACTGGCATTCAAGTTGCGAGAAATGCCCCTCTTCAACAGCAGATGTTCACTATCACGTATTTTGATTTTATTAAATTCAATAAAAACACAAAACACCGTCTGTTTTAGCGCAAGCTTTCGAGCCACTGCTCTTCTTCAGGCCGCATGACAACAAGTGACGCAATAGAAAAAATGACGTCCATTGGTGACATTCTCTGTGACATCATCTCTCTCTCTCTCTCTCTCTCTCTCTCTCTCGTGCACAACTCCATCATCCTCCGTTTCTCTGTTCAGTCAGACCCACACATTGAGCCCTTGTGGATAGTTCGTCTTGAGTTTGTATCTCCAGAACCTCTCCCTCTCTCTTCGCTTATTGATGTCAAGATTTTTCATAAGTTGGATGACTGTGCAGCGGAGGTCGGTCAACTGGTGACCGGGGCCATTGAAGTGTTTGGCAACCAAAGTGTCCTTCTTGTGCCTGATGTCGTACCTGTGGGCATAGAAGCGCTCCGCCAGGGTATTGCCAGTCTCCCCAACATACTGCACATCATGACACGCTGCACAGTCAATCAAGTACACTAGATTGTTGGAAGTACAGTAGACCGCATCTCTGATGTTAAAAGTTTGACCTGTCCTGACGCTGGTGAAGTTAGGTGATTCCTGCAGATGTTCTTTGCAGATGATACACCGTCGTTTGCCACATTTGTGGCAACCTGTTGCATCTTCATGTGCATCTTCACCTTGATCGCCAATACCAGTCTGAGGTACATCAGGGGGCAAGCATGAAGGCATCAGCAGTTTGCGGAGGTTAGTACAGTTTCTTTCCCCCACGATTGGAGGAAATGGAACAGCCTTGGTCATCCTCCTGCTTGAATGGAGGACCTTCATGTATGTCTTGAGCCACTGGCCAAGTGGAGGATTTGAAGGGTTATGGGTGATGATGAACGGCACTCTCTCTGCATTGTTCTTTCTGCTCACATAGTTGAGAGCGTCACTCCTGGAGATAACTTTCACCTTCTCAATGGATGCCTCCACAAGTGTAGCTGGATAGCCCCTCTTGATCAATCTTTGCTGTAGTTCTTTGCTTCTCTGCTGGAATTTGTCGTCCTCAGAACAAATGCGGCGTATGCGTAGGCACTGTCCATATGGTATCCCCCTCATGCAGTGTCGTGGGTGACATGAGTTGAACGGCAAGTACATATGCGCATCAGTTTCTTTGGTGTGCAGGTCAGTGGTGATCTGACCATTTTCGATGCTGATGCTGACATCCAGGTAAGGGATAGCCACTGTTCCATAACTGGCGGTGAACTTGATCGTTGGATGCTGCATGTTTAGCCAGGTCAGAAACTCCTTCAAGTTCTGCTCACCCTGCATCCACAACATGATGATGTCATTGATGTATCTACGCCACATGGCGAGATCAATGTGCCATGGAGACTGTGCCAAGATCCTCTTCTCCAGCCAGCCCATGAACACATTGGCAATCGATGGTGCCATAGGCATGCCCATTGCTGTTCCGTGTATTTGTCGGTAGAGCTCTCCGTCAAAGTTGAAGACATTGTTAGACAGGATGTGATTTACAATGTCCAGTAGTTTGGTGGTACTGGGGATCTTGTCTGTAACATGACCAAACTCACTCATCATTTCTGCCAGGGATTCGCCAACTTCATGATGAGGAATGTTGGTATAAAGTCCTACCACATCTACAGTGACAATCAGGGTGTCCTCAGGCAAAGGTCCACTCGTGGTTTTCCAGTCTTCCAGAATTTGAAGGAAATGTGTAGTATCCTTCACGTATGATGGTAAAGCACGGACTACAGGCTGAAGCCAAAAGTCTACCAGTTTTGACAGATTCTCAGTTGGTCCATTGACTCCAGAGATGATAGGTCTTCCAGGTGGATTCTGGCGGTCTTTATGAACCTTGGGTAGGTGATAGAACTGATGAGTCCTGACTGCATTGACATCTACAATCTTGCCCCATTTGTAGCAGTTCTCATCAGTGACTTTGGCATCACGTAGATCTGCGAAGTGTCCGTTGGAGACCTGTGCAATTTGGACTGTAGTGTCTTGCTGCAGCTTTTCATAATGTCCAGTATTCTTCAGCTGGTGGTGCGCCTCAGCTTTGTACTGATCAAAGTCCTGCACTACTACTGCTCCCCCCTTATCAGCAGGTGTAATTCTCACCATTCTATTCTGAACCAGCTCCTTTAGTTCTTTGATGGCCCTGCGTTCATCCTTGCTGAGGTTTCGATGTTTAGGTGGTTGGGGTATGTGGTTGTCCACCAGTGTTTCAATGGTGTTACAGTACGCTTCAAGGCGTTGTCCCTGCCAGTAGGTGGTTGCCAGTAGGTCTTTTTGTAGAACTTCAAAGTAGCTGGCAATCTTGCAGGGGTGTCTTCATCATAGAAGAACTCCTTCAGGCGTAGTCGCCTTATCCCCTCCTTCATGTCATCCAACAATTGTCGTTCATCGTACGATGTTGGCGTGGGGCAGAATTTGGGGCCGTAGGAGAGGACCTTGCGTTGTTCATCTGATAGAGTCACAGATGATACGTTGATAACATGACCCGGTTCAGGGTTAATGACGTGTCTTCGTCGAAATCGGCGATTCCGTTTACGCGCCCTAGATGGCTGAGAGGCATGCTGACCCTGTGACTGCACTGGTGCAGCAGAGACTGTTGTTTTGGTAGCGTCTAACTGTATTTTGTACTCACTGTCAATGCGGTTAGGTGTTGCCGTGAAAGTCCGATTGTGTACTGATACAGGAGAGGTCGGCTTGCTGACATTTTCTGTCGTTCTGGTAGCGTCTAACTGTGTTTTACGCTCACTGTCAGTCTGGTTAGGTGTTCCAATGAAAGCCCGATCGTGTACTGGTGCAGGAGAGATCGGCATACTGATATTTTCTGGCTGCGTGTTGTGCCTACTGTCAGTTCTCTCAGGGCTGACGGCAGCATGCTGGGCCCTTTGTGGTGATAGGCCCCTGCTGTTTTCAAGCTGTCTTAGTTTGTTCATTTTTCTTTGGTTACAAGTTCTTGCCAAATACTCTTCTTTATAACTCAGGCGATGGAGAGCGGCCTCATACTCACGTTCACTCACTGTGCCTTTCAGCATGGTTTTGGCGATGTTCAGTTGATCATCCAAGTCCGGGGCTGCTGCCTCGTAGAACTCAGTGCAGGCGCGTATGATGGTCTTTTCTGCATGAGACAAAGTCGATCTGATGTTGTTGATCAGACTAGGATCATCAGGTAATCCGGAGAATGCGAAGTGAAGCGCTAAGCCTTTCGGTGTCAATCCCTTTGAGAGACATGAGGCCAGAAACTGCTTGTGAGATTTGAAACGCGTCAACTTGTCTGTCAAGCTGCAGCAAGTAGAAAATAGCTTATGGGGTAAACCAGATCCAGCTGAAGCGGATGCAAATTGATCTTGGTCGTTGCTCATCTTGATGAAAACAAATGAATGGTCAGTTCAAAGCTCATTCTACTCACGTTTGGGTTTATCGGTGGATCCTTGAAGGATTCTTAGTGTTCCTCACAAGTGGAAAATATAATTAAATTCAATAAAAACACAAAACACCGTCTGTTTTAGCGCAAGCTTTCAAGCCACTGCTCTTCTTCAGGCCGCATGACAACAAGTGACGCAATAGAAAAAATGACGTCCATTGGTGACATTCTCTGTGACATCATCTCTCTCTCTCTCTCTCTCTCGTGCACAACTCCATCATCCTCCGTTTCTCTGTTCAGTCAGACCCACACATTGAGCCCTTGTGGATAGTTCGTCTTGAGTTTGTATCTCCAGAACCTCTCCCTCTCTCTTCGCTTATTGATGTCAAGATTTTTCATAAGTTGGATGACTGTGCAGCGGAGGTCGGTCAACTGGTGACCGGGGCCATTGAAGTGTTTGGCAACCAAAGTGTCCTTCTTGTGCCTGATGTCGTACCTGTGGGCATAGAAGCGCTCCGCCAGGGTATTGCCAGTCTCCCCAACATACTGCACAACATGACACGCTGCACAGTCAATCAAGTACACTAGATTGTTGGAAGTACAGTAGACCGCATCTCTGATGTTAAAAGTTTGACCTGTCCTGACGCTGGTGAAGTTAGGTGATTCCTGCAGATGTTCTTTGCAGATGATACACCGTCGTTTGTCACATTTGTGGCAACCTGTTGCATCTTCATGTGCATCTTCACCTTGATCGCCAATACCAGTCTGAGGTACATCAGGGGGCAAGCATGAAGGCATCAGCAGTTTGCGGAGGTTAGTACAGTTTCTTTCCCCCACGATTGGAGGAAATGGAACAGCCTTGGTCATCCTCCTGCTTGAATGGAGGACCTTCATGTATGTCTTGAGCCACTGGCCAAGTGGAGGATTTGAAGGGTTATGGGTGATGATGAACGGCACTCTCTCTGCATTGTTCTTTCTGCTCACATAGTTGAGAGCGTCACTCCTGGAGATAACTTTCACCTTCTCAATGGATGCCTCCACAAGTGTAGCTGGATAGCCCCTCTTGATCAATCTTTGCTGTAGTTCTTTGCTTCTCTGCTGGAATTTGTCGTCCTCAGAACAAATGCGGCGTATGCGTAGGCACTGTCCATATGGTATCCCCCTCATGCAGTGTCATGGGTGACATGAGTTGAACGGCAAGTACATACGCGCATCAGTTTCTTTGGTGTGCAGGTCAGTGGTGATCTGACCATTTTCGATGCTGATGCTGACATCCAGGTAAGGGATAGCCACTGTTCCATAACTGGCGGTGAACTTGATCGTTGGATGCTGCATGTTTAGCCAGGTCAGAAACTCCTTCAAGTTCTGCTCACCCTGCATCCACAACATGATGATGTCATCGATGTATCTACGCCACATGGCGAGATCAATGTGCCATGGAGACTGTGCCAAGATCCTCTTCTCCAGCCAGCCCATGAACACATTGGCAATCGATGGTGCCATAGGCATGCCCATTGCTGTTCCGTGTATTTGTCGGTAGAGCTCTCCGTCAAAGTTGAAGACATTGTTAGACAGGATGTGATTTACAATGTCCAGTAGTTTGGTGGTACTGGGGATCTTGTCTGTAACATGACCAAACTCACTCATCATTTCTGCCAGGGATTCGCCAACTTCATGATGAGGAATGTTGGTATAAAGTCCTACCACATCTACAGTGACAATCAGGGTGTCCTCAGGCAAAGGTCCACTCGTGGTTTTCCAGTCTTCCAGAATTTGAAGGAAATGTGTAGTATCCTTCACATATGATGGTAAAGCACGGACTACAGGCTGAAGCCAAAAGTCTACCAGTTTTGACAGATTCTCAGTTGGTCCATTGACTCCAGAGATGATAGGTCTTCCAGGTGGATTCTGGCGGTCTTTATGAACCTTGGGTAGGTGATAGAACTGATGAGTCCTGACTGCATTGACATCTACAATCTTGCCCCATTTGTAGCAGTTCTCATCAATGACTTTGGCATCACGTAGATCTGTGAAGTGTCCGTTGGAGACCTGTGCAATTTGGACTGTAGTGTCTTGCTGCAGCTTTTCATAATGTCCAGTATTCTTCAGCTGGTGGTGCGCCTCAGCTTTGTACTGATCAAAGTCCTGCACTACTACTGCTCCCCCCTTATCAGCAGGTGTAATTCTCACCTTTCTATTCTGAACCAGCTCCTTTAGTTCTTTGATGGCCCTGCGTATTTTGATTTTATTGTGATTGAGAGTATGCAGTTCGGGACATCATCATGTCCACCAACGAGAGACTCATTGAGTACAGAGGATGTGTACAGAGGACGTTTCTGCAGATGGAGAACAACAGTTGACAAAGATAGTTGTTAATTGTTCAGACACTTTGCTTAACTATTACGTTGAAATGAAAGACAGAGAGACAAACAAAACAAAACGAAAGAAACAAACACAAACAAACAAAACAAACCCAACCTGGTAAAAGTTTCTGACTCAGTTAGGGTGTGGTTTATCAATTATTTGATGAAGTGTTTGATTGTACTGAAGGTCAAGAAGAGTAGAAGATGGGTTTTGCACAAATATATTCCACGGAACTCAGCTGTTTTCCAGAATCACTGAATAAGTTGTTTAGTGCATGCATGGACTGCTGATAGTGCCCTTGGTTTTCATTTCCCTACTGGATTCACAGTTGTAACAGAGTAGAATCACACAGCGTGTAGAATGGCGCTTTGTGATTTAATCTTGAAATTTCTGGATGTAAATGTGTGTTGTCTAGCGGAGAATCGTGCACAGTATGAATTTAAAATTATTAAAAGATATCTTGACAGTGATTCATTATGAATTTGATATTTTTCTACCCATATACACACACATGCGTGTGCTCACACACACATGCACGCATGCACGCACGCACGCACGCACACGCACGCACGCATGCACACACACACACACACACACACACACATGACATATAGATCTATCTATACATGATTTTAATTTTCTTTTTAAAAAAAAAAAAAAAGGGAAAAAAGATAGAAGAGAAAAGAAAGAAAAGAAAAATGTGAACAGAGGGGAAATAGGAAATGAGTTCAAACTGTGAAGTTGAAAATACATGTATTCTTGTGCAGATTCTCTCTCTTTCTCACTTTTTTTTTTAATTGGATGTCTAAAAGTGATACATATGGTAAATGAATCTGTGACCATGGACATGAAAGATGAGTATGGTCAAATGTTTTGATAGTATTTGATTTTTGTTAAGGCATGGGTGTTTGAACAAAGTAAAGTAGCAGAATAGTTGGAATACATGAATTATTCTAAATACTAAAAAGCATTCTTTATATATATGTATGCACAAAAATATGCAACAAAAATAGTTGGAATACATGATTCATTCTAAATACTAAAAAGCATTCTTTATATATATGTATGCACAAAAATATGCACACAATTACATATGAAAATATATTGACATACAGTAGCAATGTATTTGGAGCTGAAAAAAAAAAATCAAACAAGCAAACAAAGCAAAACAAAAAAGACACCCCCAGCACCCCTACCCCTCACCCACCCCCTGTGTTCTGAATCATGATTATTGCATAACATCATGTCTACAAGGGTGTACTTGATGTGGCAAGTATGTGTTAAATCCCAAACAGAAATCGCCCCCAGTTTCTTATCAGCACAATCAATTGACAGGGACTCAACTGAAAGCGTGGGTCGATGAAATAGCATGTTTCTTTCAAGCCACAGATCCCTGCTTTTCAGTATCGTGCTGGTGTAAGATAAAGAACTGTGAACACTTCCTCATGGATTAGAGGCTGTTTTGGGGAAGAGGTGGTTTTGTTTCCTTGTTGTTTTGTGTCCCTCATTGGTATAAATTTGTTGATAGAACATGTCCTGCTCAAAAGGCTGGTTATATTCTTCTTGGTGAAATGTTGCAAAGCAGGTTCAAGAGCAAGAATAACTTCACATTGATCTTAGAAGAGAAGTTATGTCAGGTGCGACAGTTGAGGCAAAATTTGAAAACCAAAAGTAAAGCAGTTGAAAAATTACGCACGTTGTATTGCACACTTAGTATCATCACTGCAATGCATTGTTACTGATTCTAGAATACAAAACAAACATAATTGTAATTTAGCCAATCTAGGGGATACATTTGCTCATGGGCATCTCATGCATGCACTCAAATGGGCATGCACGTGTGCGCGCACACACACACACACACACACACACACACACACACACGCACACAAACACATACTCATACACACACGCACACACACACACACACACACACACACACACACACACACACACACACACACACACATGACGCACATGTGCACACACACATGCACTTGAACATGTGCTCACACTTGCAAAATGATTTAAAGAGATATCGGCAAGTTAGGAGGATGTGAAAGAATAAGATGGGTGTGGTGGTTAAGGGGTTGGTGTGGGAAGGGGTGGGGCAGTGGTGACAGATAAAGAGTAGGGGTGTGGCATTTCAGACACAAACACACAAGGAAAGAGGACATGCAGAATGACACTTAGAGTAACCACTCAGATTAAGATTTAGGAAAGCAAAAAATATGCAAACACAGATGACCAAAATCAGTGTTTACATCTGTAAGAGTACATGCACACACACACACACGCACACACACACACACACACACACACACACACACACACACACACACACACACAACACACACACACATGTGCACAGACAGACAGACAGACAGACACAGACAGACAAACAAACACACACACACACACACACACACACACACATCAAACATGGTCACAATTTCATTTTCATTTTCATTGAGACAGAGTAGCTGTTTGTGGATTAGTCCATGCAACAGACTCAACTAAAACTAAAAGAAAGAAGAAAAAAGAAAAAGAAAACCCAACCTCCATAAAACAACACTTAAGAATTTGAAAATGTCATACCTAAAACAGGTTTATAAAACTGTTGGAAACACTGAGAAAGAAACAAGTTGTTTAAGGCAACAGAAAAATGGTTAGTTTCCAGTTCCGTTAAGTGGCTGATAAAAGTAGGGTTGGCAGGTCGGGGAACATTAGTCTTCAGTGGCTGACAAAAGATAGTGGTACCAAGACTGGATGACAGTGCAGGAAAAGCACTGAGTAGCAGAGTATTGTTTTCAGCCCTCTTTCTGTGTTTGTTTGTCCTGTTTTACCAAATATCTTGAGAATTATAAGTTCTAGTGCACCTTCACCAGATGTTTGAAGGGTCAGTATAAACGTGTGACTACCAACTAGGTTTAAACTTTTGCATCATTTCCCTCATCATCATCAATAATCATTGAAAACAAAACAAAACAAAACAAGATATATAAAAAACAAACAAACAGAAGAAGACTGTCACCTTTCATGCAATGCTCTGGTGGTGACCTTATATATGATTACTTTCCATGTTGATTCCCTTGATGAGTTTGTAGCTTAGTATTGGCAATTTTGTGGAATCAATCTTAGGATGAAAGTGGTGGCTCTGTAAAAAAAAAAAGAAAAAAAAAGCCATCATCATCATCGGTAGGAGGCTTAGAAGGTGGAGTCCTGCATATTTTTACATTGACATCTGTAGATCAAAACAGGCACCACTGAACTCTACCAAAGTGACTTGGGTGCATGATGACCTGATGTTGATTGCTTCCTGCAAACTGACAATGCTGGACTGCGACAGTATGACTCGGTTGTTGCTATGTGTGGAGTGGCCAGAATGAATGCGGTCCTTGAATCATGCCACTGATAATATACAGAAGATGAGACTGGAAAGAAAAAAAGAAAATAACAAATTGTGTGTATTTTGAAGTCTGGAGATGCTGAATCCACAACTGGCGACATGCTGAAGGAAAACCATTCACAAACGAGCACAGAGAGAGAGTGAACACAAATGTCTTTTTGTGCGCAGGTCCAGGGTCAAAACATTCCTCAATACAAGTGCTTACATTAATTTGGAAAAGTGAATTCAATAAGTTATAATAGTTTGTTCATATTCATCAAAATATCAAAATGTACAGCAATGATCTTTTCAGCAATTTTACAAAGAACTGTCTCTGAAAGAATATTGCAGCCTACTTGACCAGCTGTAGAATGATGTGTGATAGTCCAAAGTGGGTGTACTCTGCAGTTGCGAAAATGCTGTAGTGAGGTCTTGATTCCTTGACAACTTCCTTACAGCATGCACAGCTTTCATCATACTTTGTTGGAAAGAGCCAAAAGTGGCCAGGAGAGACTGTGGGGTGGTAGGGGCAAAACTTGAGATATTTCCCGCTTCCCAAAAGTGAGTTGTAATTCTTGATTTATGAAGTGCAGCAGTGTCATGAAGTGACAGTGAGTGTGAAATACATGTTTTTGACACTGCTTGAAAACCCAGGCCTTAGAACAACCGGCCTGTCCCCCACGTTCAACAGTCCGAGGCACTTTTGAAGGGGATGCCATAGAAGCTTACAAATCGGACAGTTCATCTGCAGTAATTACATATTACATTAGTGAAGGGTTAAGTTCCGAATGGTTCAATTATTTCTGACATGCAGGCCGACTTTTATGTGTCACAGCCAGCAAATGGGGCACCCAAGATGTGTGCACTTTTTTCTTTTTCTTTTGTAATATGAAGTTCAGTGTGAATGAGATGGTGAACTGCATCAACAGATAAATCCAGTATAGTAATGTATGGTCATCTTGTATTGCTTGCCTCACCTGCTCACCAGTTTTCTTGTTCTCAGAGCATTTGAGAGTTCCGAAACATAGGATCTTCACATTGGTCTCTTTCATTCCCTTGAAACCAACATACCCGTCTACAAATAGTATTTCAACAGTACAGGCAGACACCCTGTACACACTGTGCATATCTTTGAACATTTTGGGGGAGCGGGTCTCTACGCTGCAAACAAACGAAAATGTAAATTAAAAATCTGAGACATTTTGGGGGGAGGGGAAATGAGGGGGAGGGGGCTTTACAATTTCAGTTACAATGCACAAGTTGTTTATGACCTCACAAAGTCACAATCGTAATGATGTTGTGACCTCACAATCATAATGATGTATAGCTAGTTTTACAAAATTGTGCCATATTGATGACAGAAGATCAAATGACTTGAAGTATTGTCTTTGTTTGTACTCTTCTGGAGTGAGGGATATTGATGAACTATAAGAGCTCATTAGATATACCATGTGAAACAGATTTTTGCACAGTGTTGCAGTTGCTGCCATAGTTACTTGTTTTGGGGAGAAAGAAACATTTCAGCTGTCCTACCAGATGTATGTATAATGAAACGGCAAGTATGTAAGGATTGCGGCATATGACATGCAACATGAGATTGGTTGGAAGGTGAAAACTGTAACTGCCTCTTCCATGATGTAAAATGTTGGATAGAAAGTAAAATTCAGGACTGTCTGCACATGTCTATGCAATGTAAATGTCATGAATACAAGCACAATGCATTTGACTTGTTTATGTAAGAGTGGTTGCAGGGCTATATATAAGAGTGGTTGCAGGACTAGATATAAGAGTGGTTGCTGTATGTCCTGATGAAAGCTTTGAATTGCCAAGTACTTGTGAGGTCCTTGAAAAGCCCAAGGTTGAGAGTTAAGTACTGGGAGTATGTGGCAGCTGTAAGGATTTGTGTCCCCGTGGATGCTTTTTCATGATCACGATGGTTGACTTGTCTGCCATGTTGTCATCCTGTTCTGCTCATTCGGCACAGTTAATCAGCCATTGATTATCAGATCATGTGTGGTCATCCAGTGCTACCGTCTTTTCCTGTGAGGAGTTCAGGGCCAAAACACTTGACTGAAAGGGGGGGGGGGGGGGGGGGGCAGGCTTTCCCCAGAGAGTCTTTTTACCAAACTGTTTTGAAACTTTACTGTGTGGGGAAAGCAGTGTCTACGTTAATGCATGTGCTGTGTATGGGGCAACAGGTACACAGTATGACTGCCTTGGGGCTACTTTGCCATCGGATGATTGCTTTGGTGATAGAGCTGTAAATGGCTTTGAAGAGAGTCGCAGTAACAAAGAGAAAAAGAGAACGAATAAATGAACGTATTAGAAGTACTAGAAGGGTATTCGGGAGAACGATGACCTCTGCGGAACTAAAATGACAAAACCATGGGGAAAGATTGAATGTAGTCCAAGAACAAAGCTGTTGAATTTTGATGCGAGTCTGCACCATGGATAAACCCATTAAGTTTTAGTATGGGGTGGGTAGTGATAAGTGCAGCTTTTGACACAACACAAAGGATAGTATTGATCGTATGTTTTAGCACTGTATACATGTTCAGCACTTCTGAGAAGACTTCACTTCTATAAAGAAAAAAAGTAAAAAAAAAAAAATGTATTGATTTATTCAATATAAAATTTACAGATGACTATTATTAATGAAAAAATATATTGATTTATCCAAGTAAAACTTACAAAAAAAAAGTCAACATACTGTGGCAGAGAGTGATTTTGTACTTTTGCTTGGAGTTCATTTCTTAAACAGAAATTGAGTTCTACTGTTCCTTGTGGATACATTTTTTCAGTGAATTTCTGTTTTCCCTGTAAGATTTGGTAGAAAAAAATAAAAAGGATTCAAGGGAAGTTACTAGAACGTGTACGAGAAATCAGATGAATGAACAATATCGTTTCACTATTTTGTAAACAAAAGAAAAGAAAAAAGAAGTCTTGATCTGGATCTGGTTCAACAGGTTTTCCCATGGGCCGCATTCCATCTTTCAACTGATGTTCGTTAAAATTATTATGTCTGTGGGGGTACCAAGAAGAAAAATGGACACTTGTTCATTAACTTATTATTCCTAGTTCTTCATAAAGAGAAATGAAAAGAACATGAAGAAATAAAAGAAGTGGTGGATAAGAAAGGTAACAACAAGCAGAACTGGTAGATGGATGTTGCTCATGACCTTATTCCTAGTTCTTCAGAAAGAGGAATGAAGAGATAATGATGAAAAGAAATGATTTGACAAGAAAAGTAACAACAAATAGATGGATGCATTAGATCTACAGTTACTATACATGAAAAAAACATGGCATCTGGTAGCGAAGAGTGAAGCACTGACCCCAATGAACACGCCTAGGGTGTGCGTATTGATCGCTGGGGAACCCATTCATGTGTCAGATGATACAATGACGTGATTCAATCACCTTCTGTGGCCAATCACATCTTTCGTTTTCCCAGGAAACTGTAGAGTTTCTACTATTGATTGACTAGCCACGCCAAGGAGCCTGTTGTGTGTGAGACGGTTTCTCTGTATTCACTGAGCTTTGCGACATCCTGTCCATGTGTCAGGATGGCATGAATGAGAGGATTTATGTATTAGAGATCTTCTTTTAAGACTGCCTCACAGTTTTCTTGCTTTCTCACTCTCTTGGTTACAGTTAGATGGATGAAGGAACACCCACAAATGAACACCTACTCAGACACTCGTAGACATTGAATATAGACACATACAGACAAACAGACACACACACACACTCTCATAAGCACACACCCACACACGCACACACACGCGCGCGCATGCACGCACGCACGCATGCACGCACACACCCTCTTTCTTCCTCATTCTGTGTCTGTCTGCCTTCTTTTTCTCTGTGCTTTCCTCTCTTCCTGCCTGTTTCTCTGTGTCTGTCTTCTTTTTCTCTGTGCTTTCCTCTCTTCCTGCCTGTTTCTCTGTGTCTGTCTTCTTTTTCTCTGTGCTTTCCTCTTTCCTGCCTGTTTCTCTGTGTCTGTCTTCTTTTTCTCTGTGCTTTCCTCTTTTCCTGCCTGTTTCTCTGTGTCTGTCTTCTTTTTCTCTGTGCTTTCTCTCTTTTCCTGCCTGTTTCTCTCTGTGTCTGTCTTCCTTTTTCTCTGTGCTTTTCTCTTTCCTGCCTGTTTCTCTGTGTCTGCTTCTTTTTCTCTGTGCTTTCCCTCTCTTCCTGCCTGTTTCTCTGTGTCTGTCTTCTTTTTCTCTGTGCTTTTCTCTCTTCCTGCCTGTTTTCTCTGTGTCTGTCTTCTTTTTCTCTGTGCTTTTTCCTCTCTTCTCTGCCTGTTTCTCTCTGTGTCTGCCTTCTTTTTCTCTGTGCTTTTCTCTCTTCCTGCCTGTTTCTCTCTGTGTCTGCCTTCTTTTTCTCTGTGCTTTCCTCTCTTCCTGCCTGTTTCTCTCTGTGTCTGCCTTCTTTTTCTCTGTGCTTTTCTCTCTTCCTGCCTGTTTCTCTGTGTCTGTCTTCTTTTTCTCTGTGCTTTCCTCTCTTCCTGCCTGTTTCTCTGTGTCTGCCTTCTTTTTCTCTGTGCTTTTCTCTCTTCCTGCCTGTTTCTCTGTGTCTGTCTTCTTTTTCTCTGTGCTTTTCTCTCTTCCTGCCTGTTTCTCTGTGTGTGTCTTCCTTTTTCTCTGTGCTTTTCTCTCTTCCTGCCTGTTTCTCTGTGTGTGTCTTCCTTTTTCTCTGTGCTTTCCTCTCTTCCTGCCTGTTTCTCTGTGTCTGCCTTCTTTTTCTCTGTGCTTTTCTCTCTTCCTGCCTGTTTCTCTGTGTCTGTCTTCCTTTTTCTCTGTGCTTTCCTCTCTTCCTGCCTGTTTCTCTGGTCTGCCTTCTTTTTCTCTGTGCTTTTCTCTTTTCCTGCCTGTTTCTCTGTGTCTGCCTTCTTTTTCTCTGTGCTTTCCTCTCTTCTTGCCTGTTTCTCTGTGTCTGTCTTCCTTTTTTCCTGTTAAATGTGTTTTTCCCAGCACCACCTCCCACTTCCTGTCACTACACAACCCCTCTTTTATATGAATGTGGAAAAGGAAAACATTTTAAGATGTGTATCAGTAGTTTTATGTTAATGTGGAGCCCTAAAATGGTCTGTCTGTCCCTTTGGCTAGTTTTGATTGCTTTGGGGTGATCAGCAAACTTTATGAATATTGTACTTTTGTTTGTACTGAGATCAAAAGAATGTATTTGTGAATACCTTAAAATGTAATTCTTAGGATCAGTGGACCTAGTTATATGCCCCCTGATTTCTTTCTTTCTTTCCTTCCTTCTTGTTCCTTTTTTTTTTTTTCTTTTTTTTTCTGTGTTCTGTGCTTTACTTGTTTCTGTTTGACTTGTTTTATGTGGACCATCAAAAGTGAAGTTAGTCTTTGGATGTAGCTGGTGTACAATACCGCGACACATATTGGTTGGAAAATAAGATCCAGCGAAACATCTTTCAACTTTTAGGGGTACTCTTTAGTATTGTATATTGGCTGATTTGTTTTGCTGCCGTGGCTTCTTTAATTTACACTAGTTTTATGTGTAAATGTGTTGCACGAAGCTCCCTGTGTGGTGTCTTTTTGTTACTAGTATTTCAACTGACATGATGACAACTGTCCCCTTTAGCAGAGCTATTAGGGTTAGATTGCTAGAGGGCCCCCCACCAACGGAGGCCATGCATTGTGTGCGATAAGTCACTTTGGAGATGCTCAGAAATCCCTCTGTAGGTAGCCCTGATATTAGCCCCTGCGGTTGGTACTGGGCTGTAAACAGCATGAAGTAAACTGAAATTCAAGAGGCTAAGACAAATGCCATGCCCCCTTCTGACCTGACAGTAATTGATCTGGTTGTTATGTCTCTGCAATATGTGAGATGCGACCTCATCCTCCACACCCCTCTAGGGATGCCCCTCTCTCCTCACTTCCTTTCTCACACAAAGACTACACCCCGCAGTTCCTTATTTGAAAAAAAAAAAAAAAAAGTAATGGAAAGGAAGATCTGTTCCCATGGTCTGGCATTGGCGATGCAGAAAATTTCTTATGCAGAATCTTGAGTAGTACTGGTATATTTAATTCTTTCCAGCTCTTAACGCCATCTTGTCCTTCAGAGTCCTTGCACTAAGTTGCAGCCAGCACAAGTTAAGGAGTGAAACGGAAAAGGAAACAGGCTAATTTTTGAATGTTTGAAGTGAAAGAATATAATATAAATTATTTACCCGCATTTAATCTGCATCAGCAAGCATGCAGAGGACTTACTTTGGTAATGAGGGTTGACTAGCAGCTTTCCTTCGTCTTATTGGTGACTGCTAATTGCTATGATGATCAGGCTTTTCATGGCCACCCTGCTTACTTAGCTAATAAACATTGGGTATTGGTATGGCAATCAGAGCTGTCTCATTTGTATTATGAATATTACTTTGATGCTTTGATGAATTCAGTTATGGAGAGTTCTTCCTTCATTGAAAGTGGAAGGAAACTGAAACAGAGCAAAGGGAGGGGGTTGGGGGGGGGGGGGGGGGGGCACACAAGGTGTTAATGGGTGTAATATTCAAAACGTCTTCCTGACAAGGAGCATGACTTTTTGTTCTGTTGTTAGTTTCAAATAAGCATATTTTGGAGATATTGGATTGCTAAATTTTAGAAAGTCTATTTTTTTTACAACAGTGTTTTACATGGCAGGTCTTGTAACATATGTGGTTTCTTTGCTGTTTTTTGTAACCCTGATGAGTCTAGTCAGGTTTGAGAGATACAGAAACCTGCAGTGTTGGTCAAGAACCTATCAAAACTGTATGTGAAGTGGAGAACATACCATTGTACCTTTAATCCCAGCGAACTCTTGATCTTGACCGTAAAATTTTGACGCTTTAAGATTCTACAAGAAGGGATCACTGTGTTTTAACTACACAGATGCTACAACCAGTCTGCAAAACCATGGGGGCAAACCTATTACCCCCCCCCCCCCCCCTTTAAAAAAAAGAAAAGGAAAAAAAAAACCCTAGATAGTAATATTAGTATGCACTGATGTGATTTAAACAAAATCATGCAGTCATCTTGCTGTTGTTTTTAACCATTACACTGCTGCACTGTGAGTGACTAGACGTAGCAGTACTCTGAGCTGAATTACTAAATGTGACAAAGATAACGTTACTGTGCAGATAACAGGTGTTTTGACTGCGTTTCCTTGGGCACATAACCAAAGGTCAATCGGTTCAACGATCCTGTCTGTCAGGTGTCGGATCTGAGATTGAGAGAGCACGTGTAAATCTATTTTTGTGTGTGTGCTAAGTCTGATAACCTGAAAGTGTCATTCTTCCTTATCCAGAGTAAAAGTGTGTCATGCAACTGAGCCCACAAGCTTAGGTGTTATCTTGGGGAATGCAGTGGGCGTGGGCCAAGAATTCTCAGCTCTCACGTTATTGGCCAGTTTTGTTTACTCTTGATCATATATATTGGACAGTTTGGGAACAGCATGGTGTTCTCACTGTCAGTGGTGTCTTCATTGTCTGTGTAAGAGCAGACTGAGAGAGCGAGCTCTTGGCAGTTTTGGAGTACATGTGGATTCTCCATCTGTGGTGGAAACGTAAAATTCTAGGGTTAATTTAACGTCACGTTCTTGATCATATTGTGTTTTCAGTACACAGAATTTCTGCATGTGTAGCAGTTTGTTATTTTTCACCTAAACTTCACATCTTCTTGTGGTCTGGGCATAGTGTGTTTTCAGTGCATAGAATTCCTGCATGTATAACAGTTAATTGTTTTTCACCTGAATTGCGCTTCTTTCTTGTGGTCAGCTGGTAGAACACCCTGCAATATGTCGTCAGAATTAGCGGTGCATTGAAGTGTAAAATCTGTGCCCAGCAGACATCGGTGTGATCAAATTAGCTGGCGACAGTTCATCAGATAGGGCCTGACCCTGTGGCCCAGTGTATTGATTGTCAACATTCAGCCTGTTTGCTCAGCCACACAGTATTTGTTCCTGTGAGAGCCAGAGCATCTGATGCTGATGCAGCGCATCCTGCAAAAAGTGATGCTTCTCACGTGATTAGTTTTTGCCATGCCAGGGCAGGAGCTGATTGTTACACATGGATTTAACACGTAACAGTGAGTTGCACAGATTATTAATTCTTTATCTGTGGGTACTTCCTCTCACTGGTGCTTGGTAGCAAGATATCATCTTGCAGCCAAGCACTTCCTTCCACCTACCTCTCCCCTCGTCTGCAGGATGGAAAACAACAATTAAGAAGGAATCTTCAAAATATAGTGAAGCTTGGTATTTCCCACTTGATGGGTTTATGTGCTAGATATCAAGAGCTTTGCTGAAGGCTTGTTTTCTTTTCTTACAGTTTTTCTTTTCAGATTTGTTGTCACTGTCAAATTCAGAATGCCATAGGTGTGCTTCTTAGATATGTCTAAGAACAAACGACATGATGATAATGAGGGTCTGATGTCAGCTTATGTACATAAATGATGTGAACAAGCAGTTTGTTATTTCAGTTTTTTTTTTTTTTTTTTTTTTTTTAGTTATGTTTGATAATGATCAAGAATTAATGTTGATTAAGATTAAGAATTAAAGTTGATTGCAAATCCCTTGTCTGCTAATGATGGGTGTA
>CM065724.1:27623627-27628627 GCA_033310375.1 Conus canariensis
TTCGTAAGCAGTATAAGTATAAAACGAAGAATATTCCGGACTTCCCCATGACAAGTATATTCGACAGCCATGGCAGCGAAGAGTACATGCCCTTGCCGTCGAGTTATCTCATCAATTAGGCACCGAACGGGTTAAAGAGTCCCTTTAAATTTTTCTGGATTTTTTTTTTTTTTTTTGTGTCTCTGTTTCAGTTTATCTAGGGGGAGTCATTGCTTTCTGACTAGTCCATATACTTGGCATATCATGTGCTAAGGTCTGAGGTCACTTTGTGCAAACGTTACACTTAGATCAGTGAGTAAATTAATGAATAAATGAATAAGGTGTGGGAGAATGGTCTCATGGAGTAAACTTAATGCTGACTCCTGACCCGTGCATTAACCCTGTATGCTGGCCTGGCTTCAGTCTGTGTACACCAAAGCAAGACTCTTATCAGTTGAGATAAGCTTTAATGATTCTTTAAAACCTTTGAAATCTTTGAGCTCTGGAATCCCTATTTCTTGGATTTTGACGCCCTTGAAAATTGTAAAGTTTGTTCAAGGGTATGTGAAAAGTCTTGGAAATTGTCATTTTAAAAGTTTTTTTTTTTTTTCCTTCACAGGGAGGTGTCCAGAATAATCTAAGTGTCATGTACATAGCTATGCTGGTGACTTGTTGTAGTGGTCTGTGCAGTACATTATGCCTGGAGTTTCTCAATGTTCACCACAGGTTTTACAGTCCTCTAAAAATGAAAGTTAGAATGTTCTGAAAAAAAAAAGTCCTTGATTTCTTGATGTAAAGAAGTTTATGAAGCCTGAGCACTGTTTGTTTTTCTGTAGGTTGTTATTGAGAGGTTCCACTGTGCCGCTACTAGATGAGGATATCAGAGGGTGGACCTGTGATGGAGGAGATCTTTTCACGATGCTCTTACTTCTGCGCAGAACTAGAATTTCTGTGATATGCCTTGACTCATGCTTTGAGCTCATTGGTACTATCAGTGAAGTTAATTGATAAAAGTGGTGATGATAATGAAAATAATGATTATAACAATGCTGATAATGATAACAGTATTGTGCATTGTTAGAGTGCTCTGTTGATATTGGTGCAAGCGTTTGCCAGGTGAATATCCTAGGTCCAGTATATATATATTTGTGTGTGTGTGTGTGTGTGTGTGTGTGTGTGTGTGTGTGTGTACGTGTGTATGTACATGTGTATGTGCGCATATGTGATATTTTGGTTTGTTGATTAAACTTTAAAAGTAATAGAGATAATGATGTCCAATATAGATTTTCTCTACCTCCTCCACCCTACCTCCAACCCTTTCCCACCTTCTCTGTGATTTTTATTTCTCCCGATGTGATCCCTTCCAGAGCCCCTGGTGATTCTGGTTTTGACATTTAAAGGGAAATCATTTGTATCAAGGAAGACAGGTCACTGTTGTCTGTCCTGTCCTCCCTCAAACCTTCCTCTGCTGCCCTCCCTCCCCCTCTCCCACCCAAGCACATACAAACATGCACACACATGCTCAAATGCTTGCACACATACATGCATGCACACACACTCGCATGCGTGTGCGCGAGCATGCGCTCACACACACACATACACACACACACACACACACACACACACACACACACACACACACACACACACACACACACACACTTGCTTGAACATTCTGCCCAACCTGTTGAGAAACAAATGGTGAAGTTCTGGAGGCAAGTTCACCCGTTGCTGGTCTCCTTTCGTCTGTAAGAGCTTACAGAGCTCTTGCACTGTACTTGCCAACAGAAGCTGTGGTCACAAATAGTTCAATGTCTCAGAATCATGATTTTGTTTTTGTTTGTTTGCTTTGTTTTGTTCACACACCACTATGAGAAAATCTAATTTAATCCCTTGCCTGTTTATCGTCCCTTCCCCATCTTTAAGTTTACAGTTTGTTCCCCCACAGCGTGAACATTACGTGAAGTATAGTTACTCAGGCGATCTGTGTTTGGTGGGTTTTTTTTTTTTCTCTCTCTTTCATCTTTTTGTTTGTAATCAGAAGGTATTCATATCTCACTGAATAATTTCACAGAGCTTTTTGTACCGTCTCCTCACAGGGATCATTCCCTTTGAATAGATCAGCAGGAGTAAGTCCACATCATGCTGTTCAACACTTTATGTCTGTGACATTGAAAGGGAACCTGTCCTCTCATCTGCCTTAGTGACAAGCTGAGGGGAAAGTCCCACGCCCTCCTCAAAGCTCTTGTCAGTGACAGGATTGCTACACTGTGGCATGGGTGATAGGGACACGGTCACATAGAAAACAGAAGCAAGCAATGCACTCGGCAGAACGTGTGATCAGACCTTTAGCTGCACTCAGCAGAGCATGTGATCAGACCTTTAGCTGGATGTTCTGTAGTTTGACTCGAGTTCGCATGCTCAGATCACACGTCTATCAGCGTGATCACACATCTATCAGAGAACTTCCTTGACATGGGAGTAACAGTTGGGTTACTTGAAACTTATTGATATGAACTGAAACTTTCTCAGCACGGTTTTATAGATCCCTGTACGTAACATTCTCTCAATCATATGTGAACTGCAACACTAGAATATAATGGAATTTCCACATGTTTTGCCAAGAACATTCTCAGTCCCATCATACCAGGCTTTTTCACTTCTGTTGAACATCACACTTCAAGATATGATGTATCATTCATTTTTTTCATGTTTTATTGTAAGATAGAAAGTTAAGTCTGTGTTATTATACCTGTTTCATGGTCAGGTAGAATGTTAAATGGTTTGCTTTTACCTGCATGAACTACAGGTGTGCCCAGTAAGGAAGCCACCACCGGGGTGGAACTCCTGGGGGTTAAACGCATTGATGAAGGTTTTATTCATTTGTCTGTTTCGTTTTGTTTCTGTCGGTTTCAGTCATTCTTGTGGAGTGCTGTCAACACAAAACTGTAGACCAGTTGTGTGCTCATATTTTGTTATCTACTGTACTGCAGCTTTTTGTACAAATAAAATGGATGGTGAACAGTTCATTTATCTATTTTTGTGCTTTGCACCTTCAAGTCTGCCAAAATGAACAGAGTCCATTTTTTTTTTTTTACAATTCTTTAGTAAGCCAAAGTAAAGTAAACAGACCACATAAAAGTGTTAACTCATCCTGTCAACATGAAACATATAATGATTATATTCTCCATTCATTTTCGTTCAGTAAAATGTATACTTCTGTATACGTTAGGGCAATACTTGAATTTTTTTTTTTTTTTTTGTAAGATGGGTGTTTTTTTCCCCAGAACTACAAGAAGTTCTGGGAGTCAAAGGGCTAGATAACTAGTAAGCCAAAATAAAGATATGCACACTAAACCGGGTGCAATGTAAAACTTATTTAACATGTAGTGCAATACACAGTGAATTTTTGACAGAAAAGGGTTTTTTTGAGACATCATAAACGTTGTTTGAAAAATTGGGCCAAACAAACGTCACCAGATCGCAGCCAGCATGAGAAGTTTCTTTGTACACTCTTTAGCAGTTTGTACAATTCGTACTGAACGTCAGTTTTTACTTCACTCTGTTCGTTGATCTGATTCTATCATTGTAAAATTCGATAATTTTAAGGGAATTAGCAGCTCAGTGCACACAGGTTTTGTTCTGACAGCACTGCATTGTACTTTTATGACTTTCGTGTAGTGCATACAGTGATCAGTTCTATAAAGTTTCCAGTGTGCGTTGCTTACAGTCTTGTGCTGTCCTGCTTTCACAGTGTATCCTCAAATCAATGTCTTTAGGCAGCAGACCAGCTGGAAAGTAAGCCGGAAAACATGTATTGGGATTTTTGTACTATGAAACAAGTAAACACTGCAAGGTGAGGGCATGATCAGCTGTTTTAATCCAGAGGCTGAAAGGGGCGGTGATGATTTGGTGTGTCTGGAAACAAACTCCAGGAAGTTGGTTGGTTTGAGACCTGTCATCTGAGTTTGTATGTGTGATAGAGAGAGAGAGAGAGAGAGAGAGAGAGAGAGAGAAGAGAGAGAGAGAGAGAGAGAGAGAGTATGTGTGTGTATGTTTTGGTTGGTCTGAGTAGGTCTAAAGTGGTACGTAACTCAAAAAGAAGTTTAGAATTGCCTTGCTAATTTGAGTGTTATTGTGAGTAAACATAATATATAGTATATTGCTTCCTCACAGCCTTTCCTTTCCCCCTTTTTTTTTCTTTTGTTAAACTCCGTTTTTCGAATCTTTTTCCTCAGTTGATTAACCAATAAGGTACATTTTAGGTAGGGGATGGAGGAAATTATAAAAAAAAACAACAACAAATAAACAACCCCCCTCCCCCCCACCTCCTTGAAATATGCTTTACTCATCATGCTGCATTTTACAAGAGCTTATTTTTGTTTTTGTTTTTTTTGTTGTTGAAAACTAAATCATTCCTTTTTCCCCTTCATATAGAATTTGAGAGTATTTTTAGTATGATAGAAAGATTTCTCTCAACGCAGTTTAACCCGTCATAAGCAGTTTGAATATGTAGAGATGTCAGTATAATTCATTTCAAGATTTGGATTTCATCAGAAGCCTTCCCATTTTATTAATCATAGCTTGATTTTATTTATCTTACTTTTTACCGCTTGGAATGTTGGAATGCTTCATTAATTTGGCATACTATATGTCTATGTTGTCGACTTGTGATTTGTACAAGCTATGTGGTATGCCTTCTTTTAAAGTTCTTACCCGGTCTCACCTATTGCTAATTGTCCTACTCTTTACCAGTAGGGAACTCAACATGGGGACATAATTAGTTTTTTTTATGGTGTTGGGAGTAACTAGTGCTGATGATGGAAAAACTTGCAGGTATTGGTGAAGAATCTATATTTAGAATTTCTGGTGATTGGGTGTTTTATGTAAAATGTAGGTGTGTGTTCTTGTTGAGAGCATTTCTAACAGTCTGCAGGTGCTTGTTCCTGTGGGAGGGACACTTTCAAATGCATGTGGGGTCTCTGTGCTCTAGGAGAACTGGCAAGGCTATGAAAACTTGT
>CM065724.1:27636127-27641127 GCA_033310375.1 Conus canariensis
TCTCTCTCTCCACACACAACACACACACACACACGCACACACACACTCTCTCTCTCTCCTTCACTCTCTGTCTCTGTCTCTCACTCTCTCTCACACACACACACACACACACACACACACACACACACACACACAACACACACACACACTGTCTCTCTCTCTCTCTCTCTCTCTCTTTTACACAATCTAAATCCGAGTCATAAAGAAGAGTCAGCTCATGCTATTTGAGTGGAACCGAAGTGGCCAGTGGACTTGTAACCTATGTGTATAATTACATATGTGTGTATCAAATTACAGTAGTAGAGGTAGAGGAAGTCACATGAAACTACACATTAGCAGGTAAAGATGTAGTCTAATAACGATGTAGGATGAAAAAATGTTGTTTTCAATTCATGGTGTGTGTTGTTTATGCTTGCATGTTTGCGAGTGTGCACATGCGCACTTGTGTGTGTGAGTGAGTGTGTGTATGTGTGTGTGCGTGCATGCGTGCGTGTGTGTGTGTAATGAGTGAAATAATTATAGATATGAAGAAAAAGAGCAACTAACCCCAATAGTAGGATGACTACAAGTTGCACAGGAAAAGATGATGTCCCTGTGTCATCTTTTCCTGTCCTTGTATATCTTTAAGTATTTTTTTATCTTCTGCATCAACTCACAAGTGGGCATGTAACAGAAGACTGTAACAAGTTGCTGTTGGGCATGTGGGCATTAGACTGGCCCAAACTGGGGAAAAGAAAAGAAGCAAGGAAGTCCACATATCAGATTGGATTAAATCATACACACGCACACACACACACACACACACACACACACACACACACACACACACACACACATGCACACACACTCATACACACACATGTGCGTGCGCGCACCACACACACACACACACACACACACACACACACACACACACACACACACACCACACACGTACACACACACACACACAACTTAATGAGTGTGACTCATTTGTAATCAGAATGTATATGGAACATGCACATTTTATAGAATGGTGTTCAAGAATGGCATGATATGAGAGGAGGGGGAAGGGGTGTGAAGGGGCTGATAGAGATGTGGAACAGGAGTGAATGGGGTAGGTACATTGATGGGAGTTGGACAGAGGATGTGTGTATGTGACTGGGTGAAGGGTGGGGGCGTGGGGGGCAGGGGGGGGGGGTGGAGAAGAGAGGTTATGCCAGCCTAATTAATTTGGTATGTGTCAGCCATGTTGATAAGGAAGAAGCGTTGCAGATGGAAGAGAACGTGTTGAGAACGTGCACGTACACTGGTGGGTGGGGTGTTGGGTGCTGAGACGAAAATTTAAAAAAAAGTTTTGAAGGCGTGGTGCCCAGGGAACATCATTTAGAACCCTGACAACATCCAAATGCGTTGAAGTTTTTTGGCTCAGGGCCCTGCCTCACATAGTAGACAATGAGGGGGGAAGGGGGGGGGGGGGGAGAGAAAAAGTCAACAGAGGTAGAGAGGGGGTGGTTTAGAACCCAAGGAGTGGAGAAAGGGGGAAAAATAGAGAGGAAGAGGAAAAAAAATGTGGGGGGTGTTCTTAAGTGGTTTTATCCTAGTGTTATTCATAGTTACACACTGCAACTATAGTATTAACTGAAAAGAGTGTATCCACATTTTCAAACAGGCTTTGGACATTGGGGGAAATGTCGGAGGGGTTGGGGGCAGGGGTATATTGTGCAGGTGGTAGTGGTAAGTGGACAGAGGCTGTGCATATGTCATGTGTGTGGGGTGGTGGTGGTGGTGAGGCGTGTGTGTGTGTGTGTGTGTATGGTGTGTGTGTGTGTGTGTGTGTGTGTGTGTGGGAGGGGCAATATGTGTTTGAATGTAATTTTTCCTTTATACTTATTTAGTTATGTGTGTGTTCATCAAATGTCAGTCAGTCAGTTGGCATCCTTTGAGTCGTCAGTCTTTTTAATCAGTCAGTTGGTCAGTCAGTAGAAAAAACAACAGACTATCCGTTGATCAATTGATCTTCATTAAGAAGCAAAAAAGATCGGGGGGTATTCAAAGCAGGCCCATGGAACCAGAAACCAAGACCGGGGCTGCAAAAAACAACAACAACAAAACAAAAAAGAATAAAGAAAAGGTGATGTAAAAGAATCTCTATTGCAGGAGAGAGAGGTTTTTTTTGACACTGGAAACATAGCTGTATTCAGTTTTGTCTGTGCCTGGAAAAAGTTGATACGGCAGAAGAGGATGGATAACCATCATAGGAGACTGGAGCTAGGGACGACTCTCACACAACACTAATACCAACGGAAAGACAGTACCTAAATAGAGGCAGTGAACATTGCAGTTTTCATGTTGAGCACCAGAAGAATTCTAATTCGCAGCGTTAGACTGCAAACTCAGTGCCATACATGAATACGCAAGCAAGCAGCTGTAATCCCGTTGATCAATGTCACAGTGTCACAGGAGACACTGCTCTCTTTGTGGTCTGATTTGAAGCTTGCTGTCTGGGTTCTGCCCAGAGGGAGGGGATCAGTGGGGAGAGGGTCTCCCAGGCAGACTTATGTGTGCTGATTTGCTTTGCAGATTTCGCTGCACACTTTTCAGAAGGCGTCATTAACTGAGACTGGTTTTTTTTGTGGGTTTTGTTGTTTATAAATTAAAAGAAAAATCCCTCTGGAATAGTTGCATGGAACTCTTCTTCATGGTCATTGTGCATAATTTTGTTTCATATGCAAATTGGCCCGCACCCTTGCCTTTCCTTCCGTCAAATGCAGCATGTAATTGTAAGCTAAATTTTTTTTATTTAGTTTTTCAGATTTAGATTTTTTTACTTTGTATTAACCATCTTTGGATTTGTGACGGGTTAATTCTGTTAATTGTCTTGTACACTAGCGAACATTGGTGCATTTCACATTCAGTAAGAATATTTCATGTTTTTCTCCCTGATAATTTAATGTGCTTAGATGATATAAGTTTTGTGATTTATTTCCATACTAACAGTCATTGCTCTATCATCATCATCATTTTACTGGAAATTCCGTAAATTAGCCTTCAGATTGCAAAATGCATGATTGGAATAATTCGAGATTGTAGGAAAAGAGAACATACTGGGTTGTGAAGATTTTCTTCTGTGAGCTGCTAATGATTGTGAGGGTGGAGATAGTGAAGATGAACTCAAGATCTCTTCTCCCTGATTATACTTCACAGTGGAGAGTGTACAGCATTATTGATGAAGATGTTGCTAATGGCTTTGTGGTGACCTGTTTAATGATGGACATTGTGGATATACTGTGCTTTGGATGGCATGTGAAACCCTAGATATTCAAGGTTAAGTATTATGAGTGATGTTTATCTGTTGCTGTTAAACGTTGTGGTGGGAGTGATAACACTTGTCGTTTGCTTCAAAGTGTGTCCTTGTTGATTGGAATAGAAATGACTGTGATAAATTTCCACAAAGAACAGAGGATGAGATGACGTCATGATATCGTAAGCATTTCTTGAATTTTATTTTCAAATGAAATTCAGCTTTATGTTGTAATCTTGCAACTAAGTAGTGAACATTCTAGTTTTCTGTTCTGCAGTGTTTATTTGTTCACGTGGAATTTTTTTTGCATTTTTTGTTAAATTTAATTTGTTTTAATCACTTACGATTTTTTGTTGAGAAATAGAGCAGAATGGCTGGCAGTCTCAGCCTGGTCTAGTCACATCCACCCTCACAGCTGTCAACACTCCCTAATTTTTCTGGAATATCCCTAGATGTAGAAATTATTCCTGAAATCCCAAATTTTAGGGGGACAAAATCCAGAATTTCAAAATTTTATTTAAAGATGTTGTGTTTGAAGGGTCATTCTTGGACAGGGATGATAAAGTCCAAGTGATGTTATGTTGATGTTGGCAATTAGAAGTACAGACAGTGCATTTTATATATAAACCTCATTGTCATTGAAACATGAAATTAGAAATGCTCTCCAGTCAAATGTCGAACTGCCTCCTTTTTTTACTCCATGCACCCCCTTCATCCCATGGTTCCTGAATTTGATGGCAGAAGGTTTTCAGCTCTGCATCACAAGGATGTCGGCAGATCAGATACCATGTCATGAATTGCTGTTATTGTTTGTTGCTGTTTCAGGATGTAATTCTTTTCTCATGCTCTGAACCTGTGCGGGATGTGACATTTTTTTTTTTCCCATGTGAATTTGACAGCCCAGAAGAAGCTCACTGAGACTGGCTTCGCTATAAAGATGAAAGCTGTGAAGTATTGTGCTCATTGGTTAGGAAGTCGAAGTGTGAAGAAGTTGTGCTATGTGTGAGTTTGACTGAGTAGCTTTATTATTTTTTTTACCAGTTACTGGATTAGGACTGTTGGTCAAATTTGGATCACTTACTGTGTGAAATCTTTTCGTGGGTGAAAATAATGTGTGGTGGGTATATGTTTTGTGTGCACGAGCACACAACAGTTTACACACACATGTGCATGCATGCATACACACACACACACACACACACACACACACACACACAACACACAACACACACACACACAACACACACACACACACACACAACACACACACACACACACACACACACACACACACACACACACACACACACACAGAGCCCTTTGTGGTCGGCTGGGCTATAAACAACATTACCTTACACACAGACACACCTGTAGAGAGAGAGACAGAGACAGAGTTATAGACTTAGATCACTAAGTCTATATTCACACACACACATGCAGACAGACACACATACAGAGACATGCATGCGCGCGCACGCACGCATGCACGCACGCACGCACACACACACACACACACACACACACTCACATGCACGCACATGCATGCATGCGCATGTGCGCACATGCGCACACACACACACACATAGAGTCTGACACACACATACACACATGCACGCACATGCATGCACGCGTACACACACACACACACACACACACACACACACACACACACACACACACACACTCAGAGTGTCACACACAAGCATGCATGCATGTG
>CM065724.1:27646127-27653627 GCA_033310375.1 Conus canariensis
TTTTTGGCTTTCCATGTATCCATATCCATTTTCCTTTTTTTTTTTTTTTTGCTGTTGTTCAGTCTCATTGTGATTCTTTTTCCCCAGCTTCTAAACTGTAATGTTTTTTTTGTTTATATGTAAAAAAGAAAAGAAGAAAAAGAAAAACTAAGTCTGCTTGTGGTTTAAGTTTTTCACAATGATTGCTTGACTTCTTTGACAAATTGTGTATTTTTGTTTGAGTGTTCAGGTTGCTATGTTATATGAATGAGTTTATTTTGTCTTGTGTGTAATATTGCTATATGTATATGTATTCTGCAAATTGCGTACATGTTTTATGAAGAACAACAGTATATGTATTAAAAGAAACTACACCGGAATAAGAATGAGAGAGTAAATCAAAGGTCTTAGTTACTTTTTGGCTTCAGGTTTAATGACTGTAACAACCTTTTCTATTGGCTGGGTACTATTTTATGACAATACACCTGAGTACACATTTGGGGATCATGAAAATCCTACAGCCAGTTCATATTTTGCACTTTTAATGATCATTAATGGGCTGAGGAAAAAGGATTTTCGTGCAATGAGGTTGAACATTTTGCGCTGTATTCCTGCACTGACTCCAAGCCAGGTTAATCAGCATTGTTGCACAGGTCAGGTAAACGCATCTCCCTTCAGAAGCAAAAGCTTGATGCTTCGCCATCCCTTTCATCCTTATCAAAGCATGAAAACATTTTTCGGGTCAGTAACCATTTTTTTTTATTTTATTTTTTTTAATATTTTGTGTTTTCCTTGCCCTGTCCAGTGAAATGATGCAGTCCTTGGAGTAGGTTGACTAACCGCATGTGGACATGGATGTCACTTGTAACTGACCGGTTTGGTTGGAAGCACTCTCCCTCTCCCTGCCCCTGTACACTGTTGTGTACGAATGTTTTTGTTTTGTCTTTTTTTTTTTTTTTTTTTTAATCCTAGTATTTTCCAGCCTTCCCCATTGTTTGGTTTACCATAGTAAGTTGGAAATTTAGTTTCTTAAACTGTAAACACTACAATTTCGATAAGACATGCCCAGTTGGTGCTACTTTTCCCCTGCCTTTTGTACGTTTTCCTGCTGAAGTGGTAAGACTGAAACTAGGGTGTCTGAATGGGAAGCACTTACGATCTCGCATGCACAGTGGTACAGGCTACTAGATGGGACTCTAGCTGCTGACATTACTGTAATTTTCCAGACTATTAGGAAAGATATCCGTGGGTCAAATTCTGACTGGGGCACCTAATATCATTGAGAAGTGTTCTATCTATGACAAAATTGGTTTTGACAAGCAAGTGGCTGGCTATGCCAGTTTGTACGTGATCATAGTTCCCATTAGAGTCGGTTTCAACACAGCTCGAAAATATCAACCATCCAGTGTACAGGTGATTCCAGTGTGAATGTAGAGCAGACATACAACATATGCAGGATTAAATTTAGACTAACACAAATATCATGTGAAACTGTCATCACGTATACTCTGAGCTTTGTCGTTGTCAGATTCAGCAGCAGCACACTGCCAGTCATTGTTGATAGCAGTGCTGAAGCATTTGCACCACACATATGATGTGGAAGTCACTCAGGCATAAAGAAAGAACCTAACTACGGAAAATTTCATGTTGAGTTTGATTTGAATGAAGCGTCTCTTTTGAATGAGGTCAGCTCAGACATGTCCCCAAATGCAGAAGAAAAGAGAAAAAAAGGAAAAGACTGCTTGTGGCTGAGCTGGAAACAGATGTGGTTATTCACACTTGTTTCTGCCACTCAACTTTAGTCTTTGATTCTCATGAGGTGATTGAATCTTAAGATATTTATGATTTACAAAAAAAGAAAGAAAAAGATATATGTTTCATGAATGATTTGTTTTGCCAGTTTTACTCTGTAACTTTTTTTAAAATTGTGATTTGGACTCGGCTTTATTTGAATTAATGTATTAATTTTGGCCCTGTCAGTAGCCCTTTTAAGTGATCTTGTGTTGTAGTCTCAGCTCGGGCCAATTTATATATACATTTGAAAATGATTAACCCAATTTTTTTTAAATCCATATCTATGGACAAAATAGCTTTCATCAATAACATTAAGGGGTATGTCATTCACAGGGAGAGTGCATTGATGGCTGAAAATTGCATCCAGTTGCAAAAGCAGTAAATGCTAATGTTCGAAACCATTCATTACATTTGCAAAGGATCAAGGCCCAGTTAACAAAATCCAGTCACATGTCATGCATAAGAAAACTGAGAATATGAGTGGGAAGTATGCAATCATTGTGAGACATCCACCTTAAACTCTGCACCCTGTAGTCTGGTCTTGGACAGGGAGTCATGGGGAGGTGAACGCCTGTGGCAGTCGTGCTAACAGCGCTTGATAACTTCGAGGAGAGGTGCTTGTTTTCTGGTATAAGTGTTGGTTTGCTGCTGGACAACGTCTTCTTTTTTTGTTTTGTGTAAGGTGTGGAAAACTGAGTTAAAGCATTTCTTCTTTAAAGCCTGGCCTGGGTTTTTCACTTAAGATCTGCTGTCAGTGCCTTAGTCTCACATGTGCAGATAAAGGATGGATATCACCAATGACATATGTAAAGTTTCTTGGAAGCCAGTAGATGTGATTTGCCAAATGAAGCTGAATCTTGTCATGGCAAATATAATCAGGGTGAGCCTCCTGTAGCTCTTTTTTTTTTGTTGAGCTCTGAACAATAGCAAACTGCAGCAAAAAAAACAAAAACAAACAACAACAGAAAAGCAGGACTGGCTGAGCAGGTTTCTGATGATGGGATTGAAGAGGAAAGAAATGGGAGTATGTGGGCGGAAGGCTGCTGATCCAGTGTCCTGTGGGAAGAAGAGTCAGACAAAAAGAGATGTATACAGTAGTTAATAATGTTTGTTTTTCCATCACTCCACTGTGGTAGGATTCTTAAAGTATCAGCTTGTGTGGAATTTTCTGTATATTTACCAGGATGGTTTTATGTCCATGTGTAGAGTTGCTAGAAAGTTATACCTTTCTTCTTTCCTTTCCTCATCTTCCTAGTTCTTTCTTTCCATAGTTTTATTCTTTCTCGTTCATGCTTTCATCTCTTCAGTCTTGCCTTTCTCTGGATTGTAATCCACCTCCCCCTTCTAATGACAGGACTTTGCTATAGTTTTGAAGGATCAGAATTTAGCATTTTTCATATTTTCTTTTAAGTCTCAGTATGCGTTTGCGCTTTTAAAAAAAGCGTACATATACACTTGAATGCTCAAATATGCACACATCATGCTTACATTTGTATAAGCACATGCATGCACACATGCACAACACACACACACACACACACACACACACACACACACACACACACACACACACACACACACAGAGTCTCTTTCACTCTCTGTCTCTCCCTGTCTCTCTGTCTGTCTGTCTGTCTGTCTCGTCGACAAAGCACAGAATCTAAAAGCAGTTTGAAAAAAAATGCACATATATTGTCTGACCATTCTAGTCATATCAATCCATTTTATTAAGTCTTGAGCCTATTTGAGCATACCTCCATCCATGTTACAAGTTTCCTATGCACATAGTTAGCATCTTTTGGCTGTAACAAGGATTAAATTAAGCATTATTAAGGGCTGTCACAAGTTTCATGTACTCATATTTTGTATCACACATTCCCTTTTGCTGCAGATTTGCATATTTTGACATTAACTATCGTTGGTGATTCCAGTCACATTCAACGGTTATATTCAAAGTAGGTATTATTTTTGCCAGTAGGTTTTCATGTTTTTGATGTAAATATTTAAGAGGTCGTTCCAGTCACAGTTATCAGGTATACTCATGGGAGAAGAAAAATATGTGATTTCTGCTGAGGCTTGAAACTTATTGACTGAACATGTCTTGTATGTGTATATGTCTTTTGTATGGTTTAGCTCGACACTCTTGAGTTGTATTGCTCTGTCTGACTGGCTAGCGCTTTAATTGTGATACTACATGAGGAGTATTGCTGTGTAGAGACTTCCCGAGTATTTCCCCCCATTGACTGGTCATTTAAGCGTAGTTATTGCTGACCTGCCTAATGGTAAACATATCAGTATCTGCCCCTCAGCGCATCTGCCTGCACTATTGCCCCATTTTTCCTGAAGTTTTATCAGTCCTGCAGTATCTTTTGTACAATACGTGCTGTGTAAATATTTGTTTATTGTCCTTCTGGGTGTCTGAGTCTGCCCATCTTTGAGTGTATTCAGATATGATTTAATTGATTAAGATAGCAAATCACATAAGGGCCATTAGTTCAGGTTGACTGATTTTATTGATAAGATTGATGTGCTTGAGATTTGTCTGTAGGGAATTGCAAAAAACAGAGTAGAAAAAAGGGAAGGATCTATTACAATTTTTTTTTATTTGTCCATGTTTACTGAAGACTTAGAAGGTCCAGCGCAAACGACGGTTGATTCCCTTACGTTGGGTCAGTCGGTAATCTGCCGTGTGATGTTGAAGCAGTTTCTGTCCACTTCATGGACGTCTTGCTGGACAGTCTGATACTGGCTGTCATCAGCTGGGCTGTAAACAGCATCACTGGACCTGATGGCGATTCAGGTTGAACCGACTTTGTTCAGCCAAACGGCTGACTGACACTCTGACTCCCTGACAAAGTGGGAGTTGTCAAGTTAGAGGGATGGTGGGTGGGGGTAGCATAGCAGGTGGGTTCCAGCATATATTCAAGTCAGAGCAATGCACTACTGAAGACCACTAAGAGGACGCGCCGGTACTGCAGTGTCTCCTCTGGTGTGTGACCATATGACGCCCTGAAATTGGCAGTTCTCCTTGTATCATTGGCTTTAAGATTTCAACTGAACAATGGAGTAATGGCGCCAAGATGTGATTTTTTTTAATTTTTTTTTTTAATAGTTTCTGTCACTTGTGATATTTTTCTCTTAGCAGATAAAATTAAAATCTCTGCAATAGCTGACATAAAGTTACTGTTCATGTCACATCTTGTGAATACTGGATTGTATCGTATAATGCATTGTACATTATTTAATCTTACGTTTTCACACTAGGTTTTATATCTGTGACATTTGGGTTGCTGTCCATAGAGACTGTGTCATAATGATAAGGCACTACCAAACTAAAGACCACAGAACTTTGTCTCTGGTTTGCACATGGTGCACACATGACTTCAGTTGAGTGTCTTATCCAGGATACAAGCGCTCAGAACACCATTTAAGATCTAGTGGGAAAAGGGATTTAGAAACGTGTGCCCTGTGTGCCATATGAACCATGGACACAGGAGTTTTTAGCATTTATGCAAGTGTATTTTCTTCAAGGCCAGATTTATTCAGACCGAGGTCCTTATGCCCACACACACACACACATGGGTGCGCACGCACACACACACACACACACACACACACACACACACACACACACACACACACACACATATCTATGTGTCAGTCTATCTAGAGAATATGTATAGATATATATGTATATATATATATAGATATTTAATATGGAGAGAGAGAGAGAGAGAGAGAGAGAGAGAGAGAGAGAGAGAGAGAATTGAAGTGAAAAGACATAACGAGCAATCTAAAAAGGTCTTTAACGATATTTTGAGCATCTGCTACTTTTCAAGGGACAATAGCGTAAACAGAAGAGTTTACATCAGCATGAATGTATGTATATATATGTGTGTGTGTGTATAATTTTTTTTTTTCCTTTATTTCATTAACATGATTATGAATGCATTTTATGTCAAAATGAGAAACTGGAGCCTCTTCCTTTTTTTTCTTTTTTTTTAAAAAACTAATACGCATGTTTTCAGATTTGACAGCATGAGTAACGTGTATGTATGCGCATGTTTGTATGATTGGCAGCATCATCCAGGAATCATAGATTTGTGATGTTGGCACTTTTTTTTTTCATTTAATTTTTGTTTTCTCTCACAGATTTGGTACTATTGGATCATGATCTTGAAGATTTGTGAAATAGATTTATTCATGTGCATGCATGAGTTGTCTGTGTGTTTAGTGGGATCATGCTAAGAGATTGCAGTTGCCTTTGAGTATTGCTCGATTGAAAGAGAATGTAGAACTATCACTGTTAGAAAAGTGAGCGGTATGAATCCGTCACTCACCAGTCATGCTCTTTGTGATTGTTTTATGTGTGTTGGTGTGATGTTGCTACCGTCTGCATGTCCATGCTTATACAGTGTATTGTAATGCATGTTGGAGCATGGTTTGGTAGATTAGTGTCAGATCAGTTTTGAGACAAAGGCTTGAAAAAGTTTATCTATGAAAAATAAAAAAAGTGTGTGTGTTTGTGTGTGTGCACGTGCCCGTGTGTGTGTGTGTGTGTGTGTGTGTAATAAGGTGGTAGTATTAGTGTTTGAACACATAAATGTTTAGTTTAAGATGTGTTCTTTTTTTCTTTCAGATTCGAGGTGAATTTATGAATTATGAATGGATATTGGAAGAAATAGGAATATTTGAGAATGTGAATTAATTCCTGTCTCCAGCACTGAAATCAAGGAAACATTTTTGTAATCTTTAGACATTTTGTTAGTTGTTAACTTTATCTTCAGACCTTAAAAGCCTGATTAGGTGCTTCATATAGATCTTAAAATAAGGGAGCAGTAGTAATGATGTAGTTTAATAACAGTATCAACAAAGTTATAAAAAAAAAATCATGAACATTAAAAAAAAAAAAAAATCCAAATGAATATGTGACTCATCAAGACAAAAGGTATGATAGGTCTCCTTGGTGATCTTGCACAGTATGCTAAGAAAAACACTGATGCAGTTGTTGTCAGTTTTGTGATGTGCCAGGTTTTAAATTCTCTGAACACTTTTAGGTCTTGTCATCTATCAGCTGCTTGTCTATGTTAATCTTCTTATGTCAATAAAAAACAAGTTTCAGTGGCTGCTAAAGATGTTCTGAATGTGTAGTCGGCAGATTTGTTTTTTTAAATTTTTTTTTATCCCTTATTAACCAAAATGGCTGATCACTAACCAAACGAGTGCAGAAGAGCATCACTTTGTTATATAGTGATCTCCAGTGACATTTTTAAACCATTAGATTGAGAAATAGAATTGTCTTGGGTTTGATTTACATCACAGTCTAAAACTGACACTTCATACCTTTTTAGATGATGGGTTACTTATACATTTATGGCACATAGTTTGTGCATTTGCGGTCTTCTCTCCCAACAGGCTGGAACTTAAAGCACAAGCAGCATGCAATTATGATTTTATAAATCAATAATACAGATGGTAGATAGAATTCTCAGCAATATGAATACATGCTTATTGTTTGTATTTTGTCTGTGATCCCATGTTCAGTTTCCTTTAATTCATTTATTTATTGATTGATTGATTTGTTGTTGTTGTTGTTGTTGGACTCCTCAGAGCCAGGAAGACAAAACGCTGTTCTTCAAAGATGGCCAGAGAAGGATCGACTTTGTGTTTGCATACAAGCACCAGGACACGGTGGATGAAAAGAAGAAGACAAGGAGGGAGGTGTTTGAG
>CM065724.1:27658627-27733627 GCA_033310375.1 Conus canariensis
TCTGTGGGTCAGTTGACTGATAACCCCTCAGAACAGTCTGTGGGTCAGTTGACTGATAACCCCTCAGAACAGTCTGTGGGTCAGTTGACTGATAACCCCTCAGAACAGTCTGTGGGTCAGTTGACTGATAACCCCTCAGAACAGTCTGTGGGTCAGTTGACTGATAACCCCTCAGAACAGTCTGTGGGTCAGTTGACTGATAATCCCTCAAAACAGTCTGTGGGTCAGTTGACTGATAATCCCTCGAAACAGTCTGTGGGTCAGTTGACTGATAATCCCTCGAAACAGTCTGTGGGTCAGTTGACTGATAATCCCTCAAAACAGTCTGTGGGTCAGTTGACTGATAATCCCTCAAAACAGTCTGTGGGTCAGTTGACTGATAATGCCTCAAAACAGTCTGTGGGTCAGTTGACTGATAATGCCTTGAAACAGTCTGTGGGTCAGTTGACTGATAATCCCTCAAAAGTCTGTGGGTCAGTTGACTGATAATCCCTCAAAACAGTCTGTGGGTCAGTTGACTGATAATCCCTCAGAACAGTCTGTGGGTCAGTTGACTGATAATCCCTCAAAGCAGTCTGTGGGTCAGTTGACTGATAATCCCTCAAAACAGTCTGTGGGTCAGTTGACTGATAATGCCTCAAAACAGTCTGTGGGTCAGTTGACTGATAATCCCTCAAAACAGTCTATGGGTCAGTTGACTGATAATCCCTCAAAACAGTCTGAAGGCTTAGGGTTGAGTGGATAGACCCCTGGACCCCAGCTCAGAATTAATCTAGGGTTTGAGTCTCTGCTCCCCCTGATGTACAAGAGATGGATCTAGACCTTTCTGATCTTTTAAGATTCATCGCATATGTGCAACAGGTCTGCTAGTGCTAGTTCTTGAACAGCACACCCCAGTCACCCACGTGATCAGATAGGCAGGATGAAGATCCAGGGCAGCATTCAACATACTATGGAAACATGCATACGCACATCCACCAAGATGCTTAGAGAAGAAACGGGTTCAAAGGTCGCTTAAAGAAACAGATCTTGCTGGAACCACACAAGTCCGGTTGCTCAAGACTGAAGAGAGTGCCTGTTGTGACTTCAGCTCAGCCGACAATCAATTGTGGGCTATCATGAATAGATGATATTTGGTGGGAGATAGGATAGAATGGTTGAAATGAGTGTGTTTGGGACAACAAACTCCAGAAGTTCGCATGCATGAACTGAAATTAGACCAGTAAAAGAAAGGTGTAGATAGTACTGTTGAGTTGTAATATTAGACAGTGTCTAAGTATCAAGATTTTCTTGTGTATCTGTTCGCTTTCCTTTATGTGACCAAGTTTCATTCATTATCACTGCATCTTCATGTGTGTGTGTGTGTGTGTGTGTGTGTGTGTGTCTTTTTTCCTTTTTAACTTAAGTGGTATTGCTTTATATTTTCTATCGCTTGTTTTCTAAAGACAAACATACGCACATGTACAGACATATGTATGAATACACATGCACTGGCATGTACACACTCACACTCACACAGTTATGCATGCACACACACGCACGCACGCACGCACGCACGCACGCGCACACACACACACACACACACACACCACACACACACACACACACACACACACACACACACACAGTGTTTATTCTACCGTTTTCCACTGTCTAAATCCTCTAAGTGTTGTCAGCACTCTTCTTCATTCACACTCACAGGCCTCAAGTTGTTAGAATGTCTGTTGCTTCTTTGTGCTGCAGTGAAAGAGAAGACCTGGTATCCTATGATTCCATGGCGTCACATCTCTCTCATGTGTTCGTTGTCTCCCTTGGGTGGGTCCGTCCATCTGTTAGCAGTCTTTTGCCTTCTCTTGCATGCACATTTTCACCTCTAATGCAGATGTTATGCCTTTTCTGAATAAACTCCTGCCTCCATACTTTTTCTTTTTTAACCAATTATATAGTGAAGACAAACAGCTAGTGAACACAGATTATTTGATATCTTGAAATGGCTATTGGATCACTACACTTATTTATAAAGAACTGTTATCATTTTTGTTTTTATGAAAGATTTGTGTATAACTACAGTCACAGTGGTGTTATCGTCTTTGAAGAGTTTAAAAAAACAAAACAAAAACAAAGCAGTACAAAATAAAAACAAAAACCATTCACACACTAAAAACCAAACACAAAAGAAAGCAAAGACATTTTTGGGTTATCAATGAATAACGTCCACACACCAAGAAAGCATGCAAAGAGAGGGGCAAACAAAATCAGGTCCATGAGTACCATTGTTTAACATGACTCTTTTTACATACGTACATACACTACATTATTCAGCTGATGATTTCATTTCTCTAAAATGTGCACAATTGTTTATGTTCTGATTCACGCCATGATTTTGCATAATACACAAGAGCAGTAATTTTCCCTCCATGATTAGATAAAAGTTGCGTAACTTTGAAACAGTCTTCAACTAACTTGTGTCACACTGTACAGTTCTCAGTTAATGTGCAGAATAGTCCAGTTCCTGTCTGAGGTAGTAGAACAAAAATAGCAAATTAGTCCACAAAATACACATTAGTGACATTAAAACTGATTTGCATGCACCCCTACGAAGCACTTCTTTTGGGAGCTGACAGATTGAAAGATTTCATGGAGGGCAGGCCAGTACATTCAAAAGCTAATCTAAAGTATTCCTGCTTGGAATTTTTGGAATCAGAAATGAAATGAGGCAGGGAACAGTAAACGATAAACAGTAAACAAGTGGGGTATTTTTTGCTCCCATAAGAAAACCTAACACAGAGTAACTTTTATTCAAGACTGGCACAGCCTTTTAAACTTGAATAAAGTCAGACAAATACATAGACGAACAATCTAATAGTGGGGGAAAAAAACAAGCGCAGGCCAACAACTGAACTGTTTTCACAGCAATGACTTGGCAAAGATTTGGACTTAAGGAGGGGGGGGGGGGGGGGGGGGGGGGGGGGGAGTTTGAAGATGGAGAAACTGGGAACATGAAATTAAGAAAATATGTTACAAATATGAAAACTCTTCACTAGCTGCATAAGGGAACCATCGCAATCCCTTTTGAAGGCAGATATATTTGTATTGCCTGCTCTGAGGAATTTTGGAATTTTTGGTTTCAGAATTCACATTTATCTTGGCTTTTGCTCTGAATGTTCAGAGTTTTACTCTGTGGTCAAAGTTCAGCCAAGAGACACAGTCAGAGCTTCACAGTAACAACAACAGCAACAACAACATCAACAACAACAAAACGTAGCATGCAGCCAACCTCCACCGTTGACCATGCAAAACTAAGGTCCACTGTCTTTGCAAAATGACCTGGACCATACAAAAAAGAAAAAAAAAAAAAATTACAAAACAGGAACAGTGATTCACTGACGGATAGTTCCTGTTAACAGTGCTGGCAGCCTGCAATGGTTTGAAGTTATGTGCCTTTCGTTCAGGGAGGGAAAAAACACTACTTTTGAAAAAAAAAACTTTTTTCTTTTCTCTCTTTTTCTTTTTTTTTCTTTTTTTTGCTATTGAATGTTGAATGCTCTTGATCTTGCTGAATTTTTTTTTTTCTTTTTTTTTTCCGCACCACATTGATCTGTTTACACATCAGGTTCAGCAGTGCAGTGGTCAGTATTCATTTAATAGGAGACTGTCTCACTGTGTTAGTTTGTTTGTTCGTTGTTTGTTTGTTCGTTTTTGTTTTTTTTTTCCCTTGTCAATTTCTTTGCCTGCCTGTCTGATGGTCTGTCTCTTCTCTGTACCTGTCTTACAGAACCCCTCTGTTGATCAAAATTTGTTTACCACTGCTACATTGTTTATCAGCGGATGCTGAATTAGGCTTTTTACCACAATACTCTGGAAAAAAACTAACAGCATGAAGCATGTACATGAAGCAATTTCATTCATGAATATTGATGTAACAGTATGTATGGTATATAGTCCATCATATTCAAAAAGCCAGGTGGAAGGAAAACGGTATGATAGTCATTTGTGTAACTCTACATGTGTGTGCGTGTGTCAGTGTCTGTGAGTGTGTGTTTGTGTGTGTGTGTCTCTGTATGTGTATGTGTGTGTGCGTGTGTGTGTGTGTGTGTGTGTGTGTGTGTGTGTGTGTGTGTGTGAGTGAGTGTGTGTGTGTGTGTGTGAAAAATCTGTTCACAACACATAATTCTTATGTCTTTACTTCATGGTTTGCTGTTTGTGATGAAACTCTTGACAATGTTGTGTGCTAACAAGTTGAATAAGCACATTTTTTTTTGGTCAAGTCATGTGAAAGTGCGCTTCAAAAAATGTGTTATGTTAATTCTTGGGGGGGGGGGGGGGGGGGGGGGGGGAAGAAAACAGTTGGCGTAACTGGTGAGCCCCCTGTACTTGTGAGGAAGATCCTCATTTTAAAAGTCATTCTTAAAATCATGAGTGCAGTGAAAAGAAATTGTAGATATCAAAATTTTTCCATAGCATGGTGGGTTTCTGGTTTTTATGACGTTTTCCAGCAGTTAAGGTTTATAAAGTACATTAATGTGTTACAAGTTCGCGTGAATAAAATCATGCAAGACAGTCAAGTTGTTATTGGTTTGATTCGTTCCAGATAAAGTCACATTATGGGTGTCCTGTAATATTTATTCATGATTACTAGGTTGTGTGTGTGTGTGTGCGTGTGTGTGTGTGTGTGTGTGTGTGTGTGTGTGTGTGTGTGTGTGTGTGCCTGTATGCATGTGAGAGTGCATGCATGCGTGTTCAAATGAATATAACTTTTAGGTTACCAGTGATGGCAGTTGATTTTTGTATGTTCTTTTCCATTTTCTGAAGATTAAGTGTGAAGACAGAAATTTGTTTGAAAGTGAATGCTGTGTGATTTGTGAGGAATATTTGATTCATATAAAGATTTTGTTGTTGTCACAACATTATACTCTTTGAGTGTTTTTCTTTGTGAGGCGTTTTCGTGTAGTAAGAATCAAATGAATGTAGAGGGATATATTCACTGATTATGTTTCATCATTTGTCCCAGCCTTAATTAGGTGTAACATAGTAGTATATTTAACCATTTGATGTGTCATCCGTTGTTACATCTCGTTGGTTACAGTATGACAAGGACGACAGCATCGTGTACGTCAAAGTCCACGCACCATGGAACGTCCTGACGGCACAGGCGGAGATCATGAACATGAAGATGCCGCTTGCCGTAAGCTGTTGTGATCTTTGTCCGTGACATCACTTTCATTCATGTGTTATTTGCTGGTGCAACTTTCTGCCTCTGTTTTTCAAATTATGATTTGACCATTGACTTTTTTGTGTTTGCTTCTCAACCTTCAATCGTATAGCTTTTATTTTCCAACATGTGTTACTTGTTTTTTTGTGTGTTTTTTTTTGTCTGTCAGCGAGATTATGCGAAAACTACAGAACCAACTCTAAGCTTTGTGAAAAGATGCAATGGTGTCCCACAATGAACGCATTTGATTTTTTTGGTGTGGATCTGTGATTAGGATCCAGATTAAATGGTGGATCAAGGATCGTTCAGCAAGATTATTAGAACATTTTTCACGCCCAATTTTAATAAAACTCAGTGGAAAATTGGAATGTGGCCCAGGGATGAGCTAGTCAGATTTCCGCGCAGACCCATGGTGCTGGTCAGGATGAAATGGCGGATCCAGGATCTGTTCGCATGACTGATGAAACTATTATTACAAACATTTTTCCACTGAATGTGAAATTACTGTTTGGCATTGGTAATTGTCTGCCTAGTGACATTTTTTTTTTTTTTTTTTAAATAGCATATCAAAACCTTGTTGCCATACAAACAGAGCTGCCAAGAGCTGCCCTTGTGGCATAGCATGCTACAATTTTGACACTACTACACTGCTATGCTTTGTGACAAAATGCTGCATCAGAAATCAAATATTTAAAAGAAAATAAATGCTTCACGGACTTAGTGCCAGCTTAAACAGAATCGCAGCAAAATAGACTGTTGACTTCATCTTTAAAAGAAAATGGTCAAGTTCAGTAAAGAGAGGAATAAAAAGCAGATGAAAAATCGCTGGGGGCAAGCGTAATTTTTCTGCCTTAATGATTGGTTTTGTTGTCAGCCATTTTGATTTTTGGTAGGTCAAGTCAAAAACATGTGATAACTGGGGAGGTGTCCATCTTCTTACTCTGCCATCATGCCCTATGTGAAGTGAAAATGCGACAAAGTGCTGCTGAGTCAGACTTGTGATATTGCATGAGAGTGCTACGCCTGAATTTGGAATGCTACATATTAAATGTCAAAATGCCACATTTTATGCTTTGGCAGCCTTGGCAGCTTTGTATGAATGTTAAATGTTACCATCTTTTTTTATATATCTTGTTTTTGTAATTTGTTGTTCAAGTTTGTTTGTTTTTTAAGAAATTTTTTAAAAATATATCCTGTTTAAAAACAAAATACACAGTACCTAACTTCCCCTGTTGGTGAAATAATGTTTTCACTCCCAGTCATGAACAGATTCAAAGGGGCAGATCCAAGATTTGTTTGAGTCTGGTGGAGGTCAGCACTCGATAAAGTGCCATTCTAGTTATTGTTTTTAATTATCTTTGTTGTTGTAACCACCTTCTGGTGGTTTTAGGTTATGTGTAACAGAATGCTCTTGAACAACAAGGACATACAAGAAGACTAGGCAAAGCATAAGATCTTTTATCTTGAGGTGTATATCTTTAGTCCTCATTCTCTCACTTTTTCTATCTCTGTCTCTTGTCTGTCTGTTTCTGTCTTTCTCTCTCTCTCAGTGTATTAATAACTTTTTTTATTCACTCTATTTCAGTGGGTTTGTCAAGATGCTTCCCCCCCCCCCCCCTTTTTTTTTTTTTTGGGGGGGGGGGGGGGGTTATGGTGCCATCATAGTAGTAAAACACACACGCTCTCACAGACACACACATGCACACACTCATTCCTTTAAAGTTATAGATTCAATTTAGATTTATACAAAAGGGACTTTTTTGGTGTGTGAGTATGTGTTGAGTATATATGCATATTTAATATATATTTGAATGCGCCATGGGCATCCATTCATTGACTCCTTCATTCAGTCTGTCCCTTTAATTGATACATGTATTCTAGCAAAAATGAAAATCAAATCCAGAATCAACTTTTTTTGTTATTGATATTTATGTATTGGGGCTGAATCCAGGAGCAGTCCTCATGTTGTTGTTATTGTAAATAGCATTTATGAACATGTGTGCAAAGATGCAAATGTGTATATACATATATATATATATTTAGTGTGTGCGTGTGTGTTGTTGTTGTCGTTGTTTTGAAGACCAGGGACTTGCTTAGCCAGAAATCTCAGTTATAAGTTGAAGCAAACTGATGTCATTGTTTCACACAGTTGATGCACATGTATTTTGTTTCTGTAGGAAAACGACATGGTAGAGTCGATAGGAAGCTGCTGGGAAATGTGTCCGACCCCATTCGACTTTGATGCTGACATTCTGCCACCCATCCCCGACTATTTCACCGCTGCCTTTTCACGGGAGAGGGAGAACCAGTAAGTTTCAGTAGCGGCTCAGTCGGGTGATTTGCCGGGATATATTTTGGTGATGGAGAAGGGCGGAAGGTGGGGGTGGGGGATATTGGTTACATAGACTGAAGAGGAATAAGTGTCTATAGATGGCATTTACTTGGCACATATATATATACATATATATATATATATATATATATATATATATATAATATATATATATATATATATATATATAATAATATATATATATATATAATATATATATATATATGGAGGAATAAAAAAGAAATCAGCCCAAGAACTGTAATTGAGGTCAAATTTGTTGATCACTTCAATCAACTTGATGAATGCATTTTCTCCAACAGTCTAACAGGTATACTACTTTGTAGGTACATCTGAAGAACAACAGTATAATGATGTGTAACTCTTCAAAATTCAAACTTTAATACTTAAAAACACTGCAGGATACTTGTAAATGTAGGCAGTCAAACTGCACATTTGCCTACAATCATATATGTTCATTTTCACATACAGTGTACTTATTTTCTTAACCTCATCTCTCTTAATAATAATGTCTTGCATGTGTGTGTGTATGTGCATGTACATGCGCACATGTATGCTCACCATCATACAAAAGTGCATACAGACAGACCTACATGCATAGTTTCACAAACTTACGCCACACCAAACTACTACGCTGGATGTCAGACTGCGCTGCTTTGCTCTGTGGAACACTTCAGAGTGTTGGGACTTGTGAGGCACAAACACTTTACAGCAGACTTCATGAAAATCTTGTTCAGAGATGTCCCACCTGATGTGATATTTGAATTTCTGAAAGAGATCAACATTTATTCATCTGATCTTAGGTTTTACAGAAGAAAGATTTTTAACGAAGTTTCTGGTGTGTTTTTAGGTGTATTTTAAAGGGTTGTGTGAATTTTTCTTTAAATTAAAATTTTTTTTTTTTTTTTATGACTTGTGAGTTGACTTCAACGTAGTGACATCCCAGATAAGGCCCTTCGCGGTCGGCTGGGCTATAAGCAACATTACCTTACCTTACCTTACCTGACACTATGCCACACCACATTGTGTCACACCACACCATACCTCGCCACATCACACCGCACCACTTCATCAAGCATGTAGCATAGCACAGAACAGTAAGTAAACCAGGGAATGGTAAAAAAGCAAGGGGAGCGAGCGCCGTGACAGTCGTTAGCCTTCTGTGCCAAGTCCTGCTCTGTCCCCAGGGTGGGGGAGTTTCAAGATGATCGTCGTGTAGGCAGGGCTCAATGGTAAGACTGCTGCTGCTAAGTAACACAGACTTAACAATCGTCACATTGTCTGGAATTTTTTTTTTTTTCTTTTTTCTTTTTCTTTTTTTTTTTTCCACATGGTTGTTTAAACTTTTTTGCTGTGCCCACTTTCGCTGCTCGCGTGCAAGCCTCGCCCATCCCGAGGGGGAGATATTTTGTCAATCTGTAAAAATTTCTTGTGTTTCTCTTGCCTGATTTCTGTTGTTTATTTGTAGGCGATTGTAAGGGTTTTTTTTTTTTGGGGGGGGGGGGGGGGGGGGGGGGAAGGGGGAGTGAGGGGGTTGACTGGAGAGTGTGCAGGGCCTCATAAGTCAGTTGATCTGATTGACAAAGCCGTTATTTTCGGACATACTGGTTCTTGCGAGGCAAATGTTTGTTTCATTGGGAAAGGAACAAAACAGCTGTATTGCCTTAATTGTGGAAATAATTTTGGATACTTCAATATGCAGAATGATGGTAAAGTAGAGAACTCGACATGAGAACATGAAGAGTTGAATTTAGAAAGTGAACATGAAATTCACTCTGTTTGGAGCTCTTGAGAGGTTTGCGTTTCTTGCTGTGCAACCAAAGAGAGTTTCTCAGTCAGCAAGCCAATTCCCATACCTCGCGAGAAAAGATTTCTACATGATCACCCTTCATTTAGGTAGGAGGAAGGAAGGTAAGGTTGTGAATTTTGGGACCCTCCTACCTCCCCCTCTGCCTTCCAGCCTCCCCCTCTGCCTTCCAGCTTTTTCAGCTTCCCACCAGGCTGGAATGTGTGCAGCTGTGAACATGAAGAAAAGAGCTAACAACCACCACATCTAAAAGCAAAAATGCCCCACCCTACGCAAAAAAAAAAAGAAAAAAAAAAAAAGAAGAAATAAAAGTGCCATTCCCATACGGAAAAAAGTTCATTTTGCAAAATGATGGTGTGGCATATTACATACATGAATGGCAGATGATGAAGTGGAAAATGACGTGGCAAAAGTGGGCACAGTGAAAGTTGACCATCACCTAATTTCTGCCATGGAGAAGAAATATACACTCTGGCATTTCTGTGTCTTTCTCTGTCTTTCAGCCTTTACCCTATCTGAGTCTGTCTTTCTGACTCTTGGACTTGAACCTTCTTTTTTTTTTATATATCTTTTCTGTCTGTCTCTCACCAACTCGCATGTTTTCTCTGTAACTGGATAACTCTTTGGATTCTGTAATGCTCTTTCTTGAGCTTTGTTCTCTGATGTACTCTGATTGTGCCACATTTTCCCTCTAATATCCACTGTCTGTCTCTGTCTGTCTGTCTCTGTCAGTCTGTCTGTCTGTCTGTCTCGTACCCCCCCCCCCCCCTCTATCTCTCCCTCTCCTGTCTCACTTCTTTCCCTGTTATAATGTCTGTCTGACTTATCTTTCTAATTCTTTCTCTCTCACTCTCCTTGATTGTCTGTCTACACAATTGGACTTACCAACCGTTTAGTAAACCTGTAACAAAATTCTTTGAAGTTTAATCCAAGGGTTTATTGGAACTGTTTGTGATGTGTGCGTGCACGTATGTGTATGTGTCTTTGTTTGTGTGTGTGTGTGTGTGTGTGTGTGTGTGTGTGTGTACATGCACACGTATGTGTGTGTGTACTTAGGTGTGAGAACATGTTGGGGTGTGTGTGTGTGTGTGCGTTCACATAAAGCTGCTGTTTCATCTTTTCTTTCGTCAAGTGTATACATCATATTAATTGATCGCAAAAATGTTCATTTGGGCTTACAGATAACTGACACATTGTTTTTCCTTGCTTCTTTTTTTTTCTCCCTTCACCACGGACATTTGCTTTTGCTGCTGACAAAAAAATGAATCCCCGCAGAGGAGTGTAAGACACATTTGAATGTCAGTCGTGATGTCATTTAACCTCAACTTGCATCCTGGATGTTTGTGCCTGACTGTTGCATTTATTGCTATCCTGAGTTGCTGACCGGCATACCTTGGTTGAAATCACGGGCCTGTTTACTTTAAAAATCAAAGTGGGTGATGTAAGTGGGGAGCGAAAGTGCTTTTTAGGAAGAGGCAGTAAGTTGTGTTGCTCGACAAAAACAAAAACAAAAAAGAATAGAAATTAGTCAATAAGAAAGGTAAAGAGAGAAATATACTTGTGTGTTATTCATTATTATATTTGATATTTATCCAAGTTATTTGAAAGTAGACACAGAGGAATGTTGATTAAGAAACGTTAGAACAAACATGGGACATAACGTATGCATTAAGAAGAGGGCAAACACAGGTTGCAGTTAAAGAGACTGAATTATAGGTATCCGTTGCATTAAGCCGCTCAAGGCGTACATCTCATACTTTTAACTGCCACGTTCTTTTTACATCAAATCTACCAAACTACAAGATGAATTTTCGAGAGATTAACTGGGGAGCTTTTTTAAAAATATGAACCAAAAGGGGAAAAAGGAAATATATGTATATGTATGCATGTATAGTTGGCACCAGATCTTTCAAATCTAGTCGTGAATGCAGATTGACATGCATGTGTCCCTCTGTGTGTTATTGATGTATAATACTGGACACTGTGGTCACCCACCTGCACTGTAAAGGTTCAGTACATTGTCACCACATCTGGGTCACCCAGGTCATTGTCACTTAAGTGTGAATTGATTGCAGTCACATCCGTTTTGCCTGTACCAGTGTCTGAGCCGTCATGGTCAGTTCAACAGCATTAATTACAGCAGTGTCTGAAAGGGAGAGTTTACCCAGGTAGTACACAGGATATTCAGGGCTCTCACTCCCCTGCGAATTTAAGGATTTCAGCAGTTTGAAAAAATCAGAATCTGCAAAAACGAAAAAACAACAACACAGATCCAAATGTTTTAAAAGGAAATTAATAATCAGAGGGAAATGAGAAAAGTGGCATGAGAATCAGCTGAGAGAGTATGCTTATGCTAGTAAGATGGCACTGATGTAAAAAAAAAGAAAAAAAAACTTGAATAAATCTGTTTGTGAGAGTGGGCAGTCACCATTCTGTCTATCCCTTTTGAAAGCAAAATGATATCACACTCTGATGTTGTGCCTCAGCATGTGGCTGTAAAACTGAAAGACATCGACTAAAGCTGTTTGAACAAATAGTCCTAGCGGTGGATGGACCAACATGTGGATGGTAGACCACTGGATGCTTAGATTGTTGTCAAATTGTACTGTTTTGACATGTAGATTGATAGATTCCAGTGCATTTAGTTTAGTGCAATAGAATTGGGCACAGAAAATCTGATGTGATGAGACAACAGTACAATTCAATGTAATGAAGTGCAGTATGGTGCAGTGCAGTGCAGGTCGGTGTGGTACACCACAGCCCAGCACAGCACAGCACAGCAAATTGCGATGCATTACTATTATGGTTCAATACAGAACAGTACAATATATTGCAAAAAGTGATGTGTAATGTGACACGGTATGATAAGTTGCATTGCAGTGCAGTACAGTGCAGTGTGTTGCATTGATTCAGTACAACACATTGCAGGAAAATACAGTAGTACAGTGGGACAGTGTGCAATACGATGCAAATAAGTTATGAACTAAAAGAAAAAGAAAATGAAGATTGGGTAAACAGGTCGTGATTACTAATTTGATTTTTAGTTTGGATCTCTCACTCCCTCATTCCTTCCCCTCCCTCCCCTTCATCCTCTCCCTCCCCTCCCCTTTATTCAACCAGTGTGTGTTCATTTTTTTTTTTCTTTATCCAGAGATGTTTGAATCATTTACTTACTTCAAATGCGTATATTTATCTTTGGCTTATATATATATATATATATATATGTGCATGTGTGCAATCTAAAATGCGAGAATGTGAGTTCACATACAGGCGTGTTTGCACAAGCGTATGCAAGTGTACACACACGTGCATGCGTGGTGGTTTCGTTCATCATTTTCATTTTTGTGCATGTTGGTCATGCTCAGTTGATGTCGTTTTTCCCTCAAAATGAACAAAAACAAAACAAAAAGAAATTACTCTCAGTGAATGTGTGTGTGTGTGTGTGTGTGTGTGTATGTGTGTGTGTGCGTGTGCGTGTGTGTGTCTGTGTGTGTCTGCGTGCAGATGTGCGCATGTGTGCATGCTAGTGTGCATGGATATATGCGCATGTGTTCTTTCTTAACCTGTGAGTGGGTTTATCATGCGGTCTGGAATAGGACATTTTTTTTGGTAAATCACTTTTTAAAAGTTTTGTAAACCAAGTTTGTTTTTGCATAGATCTTGGCAGACTTGTTTTGATCGAAACATTTTTTTTTTTTTAGAAAGTTGATGTGTTAAACAATATTTGAGATTTCACCTCTAGATTTCTGAAAAATTGAATGTTTAAAATGTTTAAAAGATCAGACATGCTGTTGCAGAATATTGTAGTTTTGCTTAATTGAAGGGGTTTAATCACATGTCAGTGTCAAAATGGCACACATACCTTTACATTCTTTCTTTCAATTGCAACCACTTTCAAAAATGATTTGAATATTCGGTAAAGGTAGTTTGGAAATTGTGTATGAATTTAGAGAGAGAGAAAGAGAGAGAGAGAGAGTGTGTGTGTATGTGTGTGTGTGTAAAATGTGTGCATGCACCTATGCCTTATATGTGTGTGTGTGTGTGTGTGTGTGTGTGTGTGTTGCTGTGCAACATTTCATGTAATCGAGCCTTTCATGTATCCACCTGAAAATGTTTTATTTATATAAATGTATAAATTAAGATGTTGTATATTTATATAAATGCATAAATTAAGATGTTGTATATTTATATAAATGTATAAATTAAGATGTTGTATATAATTAACCTAATCTTTTCATATGGTTTTTTTTTTCTTCTGAAATTTGGTTTGAAGTGTGTGTTTTTATTTTGTGTACATTAGAATGTTTACCTCTCTTTAAAAAGAACACCCACATTTTATTTGTTTTACTCAGTCCTTTCAGCAAAACCTTGGCTTTTTTTTTTTTTTACACTGTTTGCATATTAGTAAGGTATGGGAATAAATTTGGTACTTTTCTTGGAAAAAAAAGATGGTTCTGGTATTATTACCTCTCGGTCAGTTTTCAAAAATAGCCATTCTGAATGTTTCAGTTTTGACGGTGTGTGTGTGTGCGAAGTATTCTTTGGTCTTGTTTGCTGTGGATTTCCGGTAGTGATTAAGAGGATATACCCAAATGTTAGATTTTGTGTTCATGTGCGTGATTACACATGCTGTTTTCAGAAAGCGGTTTAGGCTTGTAGGCATGCATCAGCCACACATGTGTATGTGTGCTCATACATACACATAAACACTATGTGACAATCACACATACACATGTACACACAAACACACAGAGAGCCACATTCTCTCTCTCTCTCTCTCTCTCTCTCTCTCTCTCTCTCTCTCTCTCTCTGTCTGTCTGTGCCAGTCTAGTAAAAATTTAAGACTAACCTGGCAAAATTTACACATACCACAAAGTACATGCGCACAATTTGTGTGTATGCACGCGCGTGTGTGTGTATAAATATGTAAAAGAGAGTGTATGTGTGTGGGAGAGTGCATGTGTATGAATTGGTTTGTGTGTGTGTGTGTGTGTGTGTGTGTGTGTGTGTGTGTGTGTGTTAGAGAATAAGAAGAACATATTCTGCAACAGTCTTTAGGAAAATAACTTCTGAATGGTTTTACAGCAGTTCTGTCAATACCATGAATGAAAAACTCCATTAAGTAAACTTTCATCGAAATGGATGCCTGTGTTTGCTGATTTGATATTTTCATTTGACTTTTGTTTTTCTTCTCACTTTTTTTTCTCTCTCTTTTTTTTAATGACATTTACGGCTTGCTGAATGTCACTGTGCATGAAATAGAAGTAGCTGTTTTAGAATAATGACTCATGCTCTTTTTCTATAAAATCATTTTATCATGTGATTGTTAGTGTATTTGGGTTGTATGACAGCTGGGCCATTGTCTTTTTTTGTAATGAAAGTGTGTATTTAATATAACTGGAGCAAGAGAGAGAGAGAGAGAATGAGCAAGAGCAAATGATTTACTCAGAGATCTTTAGCCCTTGTGAAAACATATGTGTGTGTGTGTGTATGTGTTTTAGAAAGAGAGAGAGAGGGTGGGGGGGGGGGGGGGGGCAGGGGGGGGGGAGACACGAGAGAGCCAGTGAGAGAGTTGATTATTCTGTTTGATAGTGAAAGTGTTTGTGAGAGAGAAAACATGCTGTTACTTGAGAAGGGACAGAGATAATGGAATTTGTTTTGTTCTGTTTGCAATCAGTTTCATGCTTATTGTTTGTGGATGTGTGTGTATGAGTGTGAGTGTGTGTGTGTGTGTGTGTGTGTGTGTGTGTGTGTGTGAGTGTGTGTGTGTGTGTGTGTGTGTGTGTGTGTGTGTGTGTGTGTGTGTGTGTGTGCTTGCTTGCTGCTAGCATTATGCATGCACGTATTTGCGGAAGTAACTTGTGAGTGAGAGAATGAATTATATCTTACTGATTCACCATCTAAATGGACTAACTTCATACCATATTTCTTGAATATTTCTGTTTCTGTTGTTCTGTACAGACATAAATTCTTTTGCCTTCCGTCTGGTTGGTTTCTAATTTCAGGATTGTTGTAATGTGCGATTATCATTTTAAATAATGGAGATGAACATCTGTACTTGAAAGAAGTGTCCTCAATTTAACCCAGACCTACCTGCTGTTATTGGCCTGAAAGCGGACTGTTTCTTATCTTTGAAAGGAAATCAGAAACAAGTTTATCAGAAATTGTCAAAATTGTTCAGACTTACAGCTCAGTTATATGTGATAATAACAGAACCAAACTTTTAATGTGGAAGCGTATGAACCAAAATATTAATGTGATCATAAACATAGTTTCAAATATGGCTGGGTTATTTCTCAAAATTATTTAATTTGATCATGAAGATAGCTTTATACATATAAGTTTGTAACTGGAAATGTTGATGTGATCATGAACACAGCTTTAAACATACAGGCCTATGACCCAAAATATTGGTGTGATTGTAAACACAGCTTTTAATATGCAGACTTATGATTCAGAACAATTGTGTGATTATGAGCACAGCTTTAAACACAGATTTTTATAACCAAAAACATTGATGTAATCATGGGCTTAGCTTTAAACATGCAGGGTTAACACTTGAAATGATCATGTAGTCATACATAACCTGACACTTGCAAACATGAAATGGCACAAAAGAATGACGTGATTAGGAACATACACTTGACCATGCAGGTAAGCAGTTTTATTCATTAAGTTGATTTTTTTTTTTTTTTTTTCTGTTATTGAACTCACACTTACTTTTGAAGATTTGCCTTACTGCTTGCACAGGCTTTTAGATAGACTTCTGATTTTTAATCTTTTTTTTTCTTAAAGACCGTGGTCTTTTAGTAAGTGAAACTGATACACTGAATGGTGATTGTAGCGGCGCGGAAATGAGATCAGTCTGTAACTTGTGTTGAAATGGGGGTTGGCAGGATAGTAAGTTTTTGTGTTTGTCTATGAAATGTATGGCTGACTGATATTAGTTTATTATCAAGAATGAAAACACTTTGTTGGAACGAGATAGCGAGAAACCGTGCACAATTTTTTTGTTTTGTTTTGCTTGTAACCTGTTTAGTGGCTGCACTGTACTTGTCCATTCTTGAGAACAAGGGCATCTTTGTGCAAGTGTGCTGATTTTTGAAGTTCAGTCAGTCTCAGGACGGCTTTTGACAGTGAAGTGTGTTGTGGCTGCTGTGCACAGGTTCATCATCAAGAACAGGGACACCTTCTTCTCCACGGCCCAGCGCAGTCTGCTGGTGTACCAGCTCCTGCAACGCTGCGTGTTTGAAGAACACGAGGAGAGAGGGAAGAGCAAGTTTGGTGAGTCCTGAGCTTCACTTTGTGTCACTTTCTTTATGTCGTCATTGTTTGGTCATTATTTGTCCTTGCCTTTCGTCCATGCCTTTCAGTGTTGCTCCTTGATCCGTTCATTTTCACGCGTCCTGCCGCACGCTTGTCACAGTTCCACTGCCGAGGAGTTGTCAATTGCAGGTGCTCTGCACACTGCGCCTGAACAGTCTTCATTATAAAGTTGCCATTTTAACAGGGGGAAAAAAGTGCACGCATACACACACACACACATGCTCACATGTACGCACATGCACACATACATGCGCACACTCGGAGACATGCGCTCAGCACACATACTGGTACACACATGTAGTCACACACAGAGATTAATATATTTGCTTGACCGTCTGTAACTGTGATGTGTGGTTGCAGGGAGAAGAACCACTCATAACGTGGAGTTAGAGGTAGGAGGCCGCTGAAGCCCTATGTTCAGCATGCCTGTAGCACATTTGAAATAACCATGGCTGAAACCTATTTATCTTTAACAAAATTTTGTAGGAACATTCCATTGCCATAGGTTCACAGAACCATACATGAACACAGCAGTTTTTTTATTTTTTTAAAATTTTTTTTGAGGTATCATACTAAAGTAAAGGGGGAGCAGCCTGATGGTCACACAGAGAAACCTGTTTTGACAATGCAACAAGCATAAGCCCCAAAGGTATTTGGATGCGAAGTAGCAATTCTTCACAAGTCATAATTTTTTTTTCTTTTGTTTTTTTCTTTCCAGGAATCAAAAAGATGGTCAGCAATGGTTGCTACGATGCAGCATATCCCTTGCATGAGGTAAACTTTGTTTTTTGGTGTTTTGATATGAATCTGTACATTCTTCTTCTTTTTTCTTTTTTTTTAATCTGTAGTATCCACATTCTGTCGTCTTTCTGTTCTCTTTTTGCCAGTCCAGATCTAAGATTAGTGTTATTTCAACTTTGTTTTTCTTCCCTTTCATTTTGCTAGCTTTTCAGCTCAGTGGAAGGAGCTCAGCTGCCCTTTCTCAAGGAAATATGAAGGGATATAACTGATCTTCATCACTTACTGGACCATACACACATTAACCAGTTGACCTCCTCTGCCCCATATCTGAGTGGTTCCAGTAAAATCAGATATAAATTTTCAAAAAACTTTCCAAGCTTTGCTTTTGTTCGGAGTATTGAATACTTTGCTTTTGTTCTGAGTATTGAATACTTGAGTCTTTATGAAGAGAAATGAATTAACTGTTTTTATTTATAAAGAGAAGTGAATGAGCTGCCTGTTGAACTATTTCAGTACTCTGCAATCTACCCATGATATTTGTTTTTTTTTATGGGTTCAGAACGTAAAGATTTATGGCGTCAGAATCACCAGTTCAGGAAGTTGATGCCTTGTTCCCAGTATTCAGCAAAGTTGTTTAGACGCAGAATTTCTTTATATTGACAGTTTAGATTTTCTGGTATCTGAAACACTTTTTTCAGGGTGTATAAATTCATACAGTTTCTCTCACTGTGTCTTCATGTGCCTGAACTTTACTGAAGATGCTTGTGTGCTGACTGTCTGCCAATTTAATGTGTCATCTGCTAGGTGGGACAATGTTTAATGTGGAGAGCATTTTGAAACCCCAAGTAGCGTTCAGATCATGTTTTCTCATGTAGAAATACCCATCTTGTGAATTGGACCATAGTCCACAAATGCTGCATATTTTGGAGTGAGGAAAGAAATGGAGAAAGCACTCAGAGGATTGTGCCTAGGATTTTTGTTTGTTTGTGTATGTGTTTGTATATCCAACAACAACAACAACAACAACAACAAAACTTTCCTCGGCATACATTGAACTCTCACTCAAATCCATTCAAACCGGAAAAAAAAGATAACTCAGTTCTAATATGTTTCACGGATTATTTACTACAATATTGTCAAACATGTACAAATATGATTAATAACAAAAAATATGTAGTAATTTGCATCCGGAAATGTACAGCAAAGAGAAAGATCATGTTGATGAAAGAATGGAGAAGAGAGAAAGAAGGAACTGTGGAATGGAAGACAGAATGAGGAAAGAAATTTTAAAAAGTATTAAAAAAAAAAAAAAGAAATGGAGAAAGCCCGTGATGAACACACCAATGTTGTGTACGATGTGACTGTGACAACATCAGGAGGGATATAGCCAGCCAAAAAATAAATAGTCTAACACAGTGATAGAAATTTTGTGTGAGTTTATGGGAAAAGAAGCACAACTCCAGCGGCTAAGTGTCAGTGAAAATTTTGACCACAAGTGCTCCTCTGTCCAAGCATAGACTCATCAACGTGCTTCCAGTCTAGCCAGTCAGACTCCAGGTCACAGCTGTTTATTTCAATGATTGTCTGTCACAGTCTTCAGCAAACTGTCCCTCAAACCTCAGGTCACAGCTGTTTATTTTAATGATAGTCTGTCACAGTCTTCAGCAAACTATCCCTCAAACCTCAGGTCACAGCTGTTTATATAAATGATAGTCTGTCACAGTCTTCAGCAAACTGTCCCTCAAACCTCAGGTCACAGCTGTTTATTTTAATGATAGTCTGTCACAGTCTTCAGCAAACTGTCCCTCAAACCTCAGGTCACAGCTGTTTATTTTAATGATAGTCTGTCACAGTCTTCAGCAAACTATCCCTCAAACCTCAGGTCACAGCTGTTTATTTTAATGATAGTCTGTCACAGTCTTCAGCAAACTGTCCCTCAAACCTCAGGTCACAGCTGTTTATTTTAATGATAGTCTGTCACAGTCTTCAGCAAACTATCCCTCAAACCTCAGGTCACAGCTGTTTATTTTAATGATAGTCTGTCACAGTCTTCAGCAAACTATCCCTCAAACCTCAAACAACAATCACAAGTGAAAATGAAAGTAAAGACTTAAGTTGGTTTTTTTTTTCTGTAGTCTGTAAGTCCATATGTATCTCAGTCTGCATAATATGCATGTGTGCTTGTCTTTTCTTCTTTCATGTTGTACTCAAGTATCAGGTCAAAAAATTTGAAAAGGAATATGTAAGCGAAAATTTGCATCCAGAAGAAAAATAGAGAAATATTATTCTTATTGCACAAGGTTCATTTAAATCATGATGTGAAAGTACACTTGGAATACTTATCTGGCAAGCAGTGAAAAAAAAAAAAGAAGAGAAAATAGAGGAGAGCCTGAAGAAACAAGTGCAGAAATTTCCTTGAAACCAATTCAGTGCACTGATCAGGTGATAATTGCCTATGTGTAGCAATCTGGAGTATCATGTTGGTTATGTGTATATGTATGCAAGTTTGTCTTCTCAGTATAATGGAAATCATGTGATTTGAAACATTTTGTTTTTTGTTTTTGTGGGGGATGGGGGGACAGGGGGTAGGGACGGGTGCTTAAGGATTTATTGATTCATAGATCTTGGATGATTGGTTAATCGATATGAGATCAACCATTCATTCGTTTTCCTTCTCTGCGACCCATTTATTTTATTTCATTAACAAAAAAATAAATAAATAAAATAATAATCTACCTTTGTGTAGGGAGAGTTCACCAGTGAGCACTCACTCCTGACAAGAGGGAAAGCCAACAACAGACACGTGAGTGTGACATGTTTCATTTACAGTGAAGAGGTTGCTTAGTCTTAACAGGGCAATAGAACTATGTTTCTGTGTTTATTTGTTCGTCTGTCCATCTGTTCATCTCTCGAGTATGTGATGTATACATCTGTGTACATAGAAATTATCTGTTAGGCTGTATATATGTACGTATGAGTATAGATACTTTGTATGCTTGTCTGATTGTATGTATGTAAGCATATATGGATATATGTATGAATGTGTAGATTGATTTATTTTGTTTAAAAAAGGTTTGATGTAACGTTGGTTTATTCTTTTCTCAGTGAAATGGCAGTAACAGAAAAACTTGCGGATATACATACTCATGGTTGATTCTTCAAATATTGAGTTGTAGTTGATTTGTTATTAATTTATTTGTTGGGTTTTTTTTTTCAACTTACTTATAACTTCTGATTTCTAATTTACATTTTACAAATATTTTTTATCCCCTCCCGGTCTTAGAAATTCTAGTTTCATTTTCTTCTCTTGGACAATTTCCAGTTTCTCACTTGAAACCCTGATGTCATTGGTGTTGTAATTCTGCATGAATGAATGTATTCTTGTATTTCTATATTGGTATTGTAGACCTGGAAGTTTGCTGTTTGTTCCAGTTGCTGTATGAGACATGGGCACGGCCGGGAGCTTGGTACAAGTTTCAGCCTCTGGATCACATTCGGTGAGGGAGTGAGTGGTGTGTGTATGTGCCATTGTGTGCATGCTTGTATGTGTGCATGCACACACATGTGTGTGTATGTGTGCATGATGCATATGTGTGTGTGTAATTTATTTCCATGGCTAGTCACAGAATGATATGTCTTAGGAGTGCTCTATGATTCCAAATGTTTTTCCAAACTGTACACGCTTTCCTTTGATCTACTTGTTAAGAGTGTGTACCATTTAGAATTGAGTGAACATTTCCCTAAGATTTTGATACCAGCTTTGACTGTGTCTTACAGCACAAGACATCTGTTCTAAAGGTATGCTGCATGAAATTGTACTGCTAGCTCTTAAAGACTGCTGTGAGTTTGATTGTAGACGTGGCACTTTTCCAGCCTGTAAAAAAGAAAAGAAATCGTAACGTCGGTACTGTAGCCAAGCAAAATTTTGTGCTGCTTGAATCAGGCCTGGGAAAAATCCCTTCCAGCCTTTTCTGTCTGTGTGTGTGCTGCCTATCGTGATGTGAATTTACCAGAGCTCATTCATCTATGCTGGCTTTATTCCTCATTGCGCAAGGAAACGAGGTACTATGAACGTAGATTCTGCATTTCTTCCTTTTTTTTGAATGGATATACTGATAGCTGGCAAACTGCTTCCCACACATCAGGGGCTCAGACTTTCCCAGCATTGTGAGGAGGATTTCCTGTTGTAAATAATGGAGAACCTATTGACTTACGCGAGCAAACAGTGATCCCTCTTTGGATTGGTCAAAATCCAGTTTCATCGTCATCAGGACCATTTGTGCTTCAGCGATGTTGGCCTTGCATTTTGTAGTTTAGTATGTCGGCAGGTAAGTCCTTGACAATGTGGACAGATTTTATGGAGTGAGAATGAAGATGCTTCAGCTCTCAAGTTGAGCATGAAACTCAAGGGGGAGGTTGGTAAAACATGGGTTGTTTCATTTCTCATGTGATACACAGGGAGTTTCTTTTTCTTCGTTGTTTTCCTTTCTTTTCTTTTTTTTTTGTAAAAAGAGCAAAGTTTAGCTTTTTGTTACAGAAAATGTTGTAATTAATCTTAGAATTGTTCTCGTTTATACATGTAGAGAGAGATAGATAGATAGAGATATAGATAGATATATAAAGATAGACAGTTTTTTTTCAAATGTAAGAGATAGTTATTATGCATGGTTTTGTGTTTCCAATGTCTGAGTGAGTCTCTCTTTGTAAATGTACTGTTGTTGTCTGTCAGTGTTATATATATATTTTTTCCGCTTGTTGTCATTAATGTTTAATGTTAATGATAATTGCTCTTTGACCTTGCAGGAAGTACTTTGGAGAGAAGGTGGGCATCTACTTCTCGTGGCTTGGTTTCTACACAGGGCAGCTGATTCCTGCTGCCATTGTGGGCCTCGTTGTTTTCTTCTATGGCGTGGGTACCTTCTCCAGTGACCCAACTAGGTGTGTGTGTGTATGTGTTTTGTGTGTGTGTGTGTGTGTATGCATGTATGTGTGTGTGTGTTTATATGTGTCTTTGTGTGTATATGCATTGTGTGTGTGCACGTTTGGGCATTTTATCCAATACTGTGTGTGTGTGTATGCAATGTTGATAGTCTTTGTTTAAAAATGTCAGTGATGTCTACAAGTAATGTTGAAGGATTGATGGTAAGTGAATTTGTTTGTGTATAGAAAATGGTTTGTTGTTGTTGTTGTTGATTTAGTTTTGTTTTGTTCTCATGTGCATAGAACAACACAAGCACGAGTGAATATGCACACATATCCAAAGACATACATTCACACACAAGATTGCTGGGGCATATGCGCACACACACGCATGCACTCACACACACACGCATGTGCACGCATGCACACACACGCACACACACGCACACACACACACACACACACACACACACACTCACACTCGCACAAGCTTGTCGCTCGAAAAATGGCTCAACTGTACGGCTGTGCAGCGGTGAAATCTGCAACAAAACGGGCCCTGGTGCCAGCGTCATGTGTCCGCTGTGTGACGGCCGCTGCCCCTACTGGTACCTGTGGAAAAGCTGTGTCTACTCCACCGTCACCTATCTCTTTGACAACGAAGCCACGGTGTTCTTCGCAGGCTTCATGGCCCTCTGGGGTGAGCAGTCGCTTTCCTGTCTGGGTTCCTGTGTGTCTCTGTCTGCGTCTTTGGTCTGTGGGTCTGTAACCGTTAGTCTGCCTATCGGGACTTTTTTTTCTTTCGTCTTTATGTTATTTGTATCCCTGTTCCTGTCTTTTTTTGTGTGTATATTTTTCCCTTTTAGACATGATGGCTGTCAACAGAATCGTAGAAATCCGCGAACAAAGGAGAGAGCGGAGGAGTAGGTAGAGTGCAGACCTGTTTACGAGAATAAATTCGATGCATTTTTATGTACAAGTTTATCAAAAATATGATGAATAGAGTAAAAGAAAGGGAAAAAAAAAGTTTTATGTACAAGTTTATCAAAAATATGATGAATAGAGTAAAAGAAAGGAAAAAAAAAAGTTTTATGTACAAGTTTATCAAAAAATGATGAATAGAGTAAAAGAAAGGAAAAAAAAATGCCAAAAATAAAGGAACCAAAAAAATAATAATTGAAAAAAAAAAAAAAAAGGAAAAAAGAAACTAAAGACAGAGTTCTTTAGTTGTTAACCTTCTGGGGAGTGTGACCCATGGTGGTGTTTTGGTGTGCCAATTAAGGTGCTTTGATTAAAGAGAGACAATTCTTGCTAATGGTCCTGTGCAGTATCTTAGCAGGCAGAGCATGCTTTTTTGACAACATGCCAAGACATACCAAACACTGAGGACTACAAGACCCTGTAAGGTGACAAAAGTGGCGAAAAAGCAGGAATATGTCCCAACGTATGCCAGTTAACCAGATAATTAAGTGTTTGAAGGACGTGTTCTTACTGCAGTTACTACAAGATCAGTCACATAATCCTCCACTACATGATGATAGAGGAAAATGAAATCTTACCCCCACCATATCCCACCTCCTTGTTTCTACAAGAATTTGGAAACGGCCCCCACTGCCCCCCTCCACAAACTCCTTAACCTTCCTTCCCACTTTTTACAAAAAGGATGGAAGATCTTGTATGTCCCCTTTATTGAACAGTACACTCGTTTCTATGGAAAAGTACATAAGCACATTTTTATGGTACGCAGGTCTGAGGATGGGGTAGAAAACAAAAGGCATGAACTTTGGGCAAAAATACACTGTGCAGTTAGCAAATGACTAGCAAGGAATATGATATCATATTCAAGTTACCAGCTTATGCTCTTCTGTTTTAAATCAAACGAAAGCTGAAGGAACAGAAAACAGCCATAAGATTTGATCTCCTTTACTTTTACTACTCACTTTATCACTGTCTTTTGCTGTCTCTGTTTGTTTCTTTTTCTGTATGTCTGTCTTTCTGTCCTTCTCACGCACCTATATGCTCGTGTGTCCTTTCTTGCATTTTCCTTTTTCTTAGGCTTCTCTTGCGTTTTAGTTTCTTTGTTTCTTGCATATTATTTCTCGTGGTTTCTGTGACATGAATCCATTCTCGCTCACTACTGTTTTTGTCTTCTCACTTCATTCTCTTTCTCTGCCTCTTTTCGTGGGGATTGGGTTTGGATGGGGTACTCTGACCTTCCTCCCTTATTTGCTTTGATCTGTCGCTTTTACCTCCTCTTTTGCCATGTTCTGTCTTGCTGCACAGTTTGTCTCTTTTTTTTTCTATGTCTTTTGATGCTGTAATTCACTGTGGTGCAAAGAATGAATGTAATGAATAAAGGGGAAAAAAAAAATATATATATATGAAGGGAGAAAAACTAGGTCTTGACTGGTAATTGTACTTGTGGGGTGTGTGATTGTGGCATTTTGTTGGTTTGCTGTGTCGAGTGCTTTGACCGATGAGCAGTGACTTGCTAAATCTCATGTACAGAACTGCATCTTATTTGACTCTGCCACCCTGACATGCCAAAAGGCAGTGGCAGGGATGGGCTCTGGCCTCAGGGAGAAAAACTTGAAGCAGGAATTTCTCCAAAAGTTTCCCAGTGAATTATGCATTAAAGAATTTTTTGTCTGGTAAATGAACACTTTCTGCAGCTGCTGTAAGATCGACTTCATTATCAGCCATTTTGGCAAATGTGACATTACCCATCAGTGGGTCAAAGTACAACATTTTTTCTAGAATAATGCTGTCATTTTAATGAAAAAGTAAACCAGGTGCATTTAAGGGTAAACTTGTCTGATGAATAATAACACTCATGATTTGTACTTGCATTGGTTTCATGAGGAGGTAATGCATTCTTGTGACTGATGTTTTCAGCTGAATTCTTCATTGAGATGTGGAAACGAAGGACTGCTGAAATAGAGTATGACTGGGACGTGGCCGACTTTGAGGAGGAGGTATTGTTGGTTTGATGTGTGTGCTTCCCTGTCTATGATGGGTTAATTTGTTGTTGATGGGGTTGACCAGGGGTACGCCTGGGCTCTTTCAGTATAATTTGTATTCCTACCAGGTGTAAAATCTGTGCTGGACATTTCTCCATTTCTGTTACTCACCTTTATGCTGCCTTTTTATGTTTCGTTTACTTTCAACTGCTGTGTGTGTATGTGTGTGTGTGTGTGTGTGTGTGTGTGTGTGTGTGTGTGTGTGTGTTTAACTGTACTAAAGAAGAAGATGAATAATATGCAAGTCATCCACTGTCTTTGCAGGAAACGGTGCGTCCTGAGTTTGAAGCATCTGTGAAGAAGCGGCGGACAAACCCCATCAACAAGGTACATGCTCTACCCCAGCTTTTGCCTTTCGACAGTGTTACGCACCTCTTTCGATACATCTCAAGTCATAGCTGAAACACATCTGTTTAAAAAGCATATCACGCCGGTAGCTAAAAATTTCATTTGTAGTTTTTTATTTGTAAGAAAAAAAAGAAACATTAAAAAAAAAAACGAACAGTGTATGCAAAATTACCTTGATTATAATTAAAAGTCCAGTAGATGAGAATGTTTGCTTTAAAAAAAAAATTTTTTTTCTTAAAGCTTTCTGGTTTTGTATTGTATGAGCAGGTGTTAATTACCTTTTGTGATAGAGGTTTTAACAGTTTAGTGTTTTGCTGTCTTAAATGAAAAAAAAACTAAATGGACAGGTTCATGGTAGATTTCCATTTATACTTTGTGATCTGATTTGTTCCAGTCAATGATATGTCTGTGCTTTTGTTCTGCATTCGTTTGCTGTCTTTCCGTGAATCACAGTACTATTATTACATATGCTTGAGAGGCTCACTACGCATGTGGGCCCATGTTTTAGTCACAGAATTATGGTAATTTCTTGGCAGTAAAGTACTCTAGCGTGTAAGCCACGCCAGCCGAATTGCAAAAAAAAAATAGAAAAAAAGCAACACAAGCAGTAACAGGTTGCTTAGAAGCAAGGAAAGAGCAAGTAAATCTGATGAATCAAGAAAATGGCACAATGTAATGTAAACTGAGGAGTGTAAGTTACAAATATGCTGCATGTTTCAGCAGTCTACATCTCTGAAACCAGTGATGATTCAGGATCATTTGGATGTGAAGTTGTCCAGAGTAAGAGCTAAAATGAGTGTGATTAGGCTGTTGCTTCATAAGAGAACAAATCGGTCTTAACCAACTAGACAGTGAAATTTTATCATGCACTGACAGCAGCTGTACAAAGAACATAGAAAATGGGTGAAATTTTGAATATCAGTTCTCATTGTCAGAAAACTATATAAACAGGCCTCTAATGGTGTAGTAGCTGCCGTGGTAAGAGGTAAGAAAAAAACAAAACATCAGCTCATCGCCCAGGAAATATGGTAGCATAAATATCAAAGCTTATGTAAATTGAAAGCTGTCAGATTTTCTTGCAAAATGAGGCAACTGCAGGCAGAAATCTAAACAAATTTGAAAAATTATTCATAAAGCTCGGGCAAAAAAATGTAGACAAACAAATCACGATGGGTTTCAACTTCGACCTCTTAAGTGTTTTTCAGGCAAGAGACGCAACATTCAGGACAATGAAAATGAACAAGCAGCCACATGTCTTCATCCAATACGTTCATTTTTGTTGTCCTGAGTGTTGTGCATCTTGCCTGAAGAAGACCTGGGAGGTCGAAACGCGTCGTGTTTTGTCTCGTGATTCGTTTGTCTACATTTTTTGGTGGAGCTTTATCAATAATTTTTCTAATTTGTCAGAGTTTCGGTAGAGTCCTGATCAGTGAATACTTGCGTTCTATATCATGAAATATGCAGCAAGCAAACATGAAATGTAGTGTAGAGTGGGGTTAAAAGGAAGCACCACATTATGGAATTTGTGTTGATGAACTGTAAAGGAAAAGAACAACAACAACAACACTGTTTTTCTTGCCCTGGATTCCCATTACTGTGGGTAGGTGTCCAATTTCATCAGAAGCCGATTCTACAAGGTGATTGATTTCCTTGTGGTTTGTTTCGTGTCCTCTGTCACCCGCTGACGACTCTTCTTGTTTCGTGACCCAACGTGAGAACTCGGGTTTTGTCATGGCTACTCCTCTCTGCACCAGCATCGGTTTCTGTGACTGAGGGTTCCTCACATATGTGGTGTTGAAGTGATCTCTGTGCTGTTTTCATACCAGCTTCCCAACTTGTTTGTCCTCATTCTTTTTTTATTTTTTTAATTATTCGTTTCAGCTGGGTGTGGATAAAGTTGGGCCGTGAGGGGGGGGCCACTGTTTGAGAACAAGGAGGAAAGAGAGGAAAGGAGAAAAAGAAAGCAGGCTTTGTTCTATCCATCAGATTACATATTCGTCCCTTGACCATTCATTATAGGGGTAACTTGACAGGTACACACCAAAGCAGAGATCATGTGTCGGGAGATAGAGAACTCTGATAAGAGCATAACCATAAATACTGAAGACAGGAACATTGGTTATGTCTCTTTGTTTGAGTGTGCTTGGCTATTTATAGATGTTTACGATTAGTACCGTGTTAGGTAGGTATTTTCAAGGGTAATGGTGGTTTGTTGGTATATCCAGGTAACAGGGTGTGTGGTAGCTGTCTCTGAATATTATGTTGCACAGTCAGCATTCAAAATATTGTGGTGTGTGGAGATATTTCAAAGTATGGTTGTGTTTTCGGTATTTCAAAATAAGATGGCGCTTGTAGGTATTTACAGTTATTATGGTGTTTAGTAGGTTTTTGAATATTATGATACGTGGTGGGTATTTGCAAGTGTTATGGTGGTGGTGGTTGTTAGGTGTTTCAAAATGTGATGGCGCATTGTAGATATTTTATAAGTATTATGGTGGGTTGTTTTTCCAAGTATTTTTGTATTTGGTAAAGGGTATGGTGATTGGAAGGTATTCCTCACACCTTGGTACATGGAAGGTGTTTCCAAGTACTATGATGTTTAGTAGTTATAACATATTGTAGTGTTTTCATGCTTAGTAGATAGATCCAAGTATTATTATGATGGTTGGAAAGTTTGTCCAACTATCATGGTGGTTGTTGGTTATGTTCAAGTATCTCTGGTGATTTGTAGGCACTTCCAAGTATCATTGTAGTGGTTGGTAGGTATTTTCAAGCATGAAAGTGGTTTTTAGGGTTCCAGGTATTTTGGTGCCTGGTAGGCGTTTCCAAGTATTATGGTGTTCACTGTGTGTTTGTCTCTTTTCATAAACCACCAAGGGGATTATAGTTCTTGATCTTTATTGTGTGTTCCTCCTCGTTCATATGCAATACATACGTAACGTTTCTGACAGTCTCAGTTGTGTGGAGCTGGGCGAATGGAAATACCTGGTTCTGTATGTTCATATGGTTCTGAATCGGAAGCCCGAGATGGAGAGCTACCCACCTGGCTGTTGCACCTGTCTGCCTGTTGTTTATGATTTGTATGTTGCAGTCATTGTTTCTGTGTCACTTACCTTTCAACCGTTTTGTTTCACAGGGCTGTTAGTACTGCACAGTTGCGGTTATTACGAGTACGCATTATTGTGTTCACTTTGTTGAGTAGGATGCCTTGATTAAATAATGTCAGAATACACGTAGGCAGCGTGCACATGTACACAGCTCACAAAAGCATTGAATTGCCGTGTTTGCCTTTCAGAGATTCAAGGTGATGTTTTATAACTCCTGTTGCAGCTTGAAGGATTCCAGCACATACCTATAGAAGAAACAGCTCCAACGCAATCAGCAAACACCAGTATACACACACACACTCACACAAAGAGACACACACACACACACAATCAGTGCCAGAATCCTCCTTAGTTTTCTGTTTAACTGACAAAAGCCCAAGTATATTCTGAGTTTCGTGCAGGAACAGGTTTTGTCTCGTTTGTGTTCTGTATGCCTGTTTTATTTTTGTCATTGGTGTTGTTGATATTTTCATCGACAGTTCATGCTGTAAACTGAAAGTTACGCGTGCACCTTTTCTTGTGAAGCACAGACACTCATTGTGGCCAGCTTGACAACTGGCCACGACAGATCTACCAGAAACAAGTAACTTAGGGTTCAAAAGTGTGTTTGCCTTAACATTTTCATTTAATATTTTTTGCATTGGAAATCAGAATTGATTTGAATGTTTTCAGTGTTTGGGGAACCGAGTGTACATCTCTAAGCAGGGACACATAGTAAGGGGAATGATCTTGTGACGAGGCGGATGTTGCTGTTTGATTCCTAGTCGACGTTTAGTTTTTCCAGCCCCTTCCGTGTGGCTTTTGGTTTTGACTGTGGATGCAGAAGACCACACCCGTTTCACAGAGTGATTTTGGCTTTTGCTTGTTTTCACACTGACTGGCTTTCGCATTTTAATTCACTTAGCAACATTATTCAGACATGAGACTTTTCAGATTTTAGCCTGAATTCAGGGTTTTTTAAGTTTCTAGGTCCATTTTTGAGATTTGCATAAAACTGCAGAAATTTTGGGAGGGTACGTTTGAATAAGACCGTTGGGTTAAGATCACAAACCAGTCCAGTATTATATTTCAATACAGTTTATCAGAGCAAGAATCTGGGGACTCAAGACATTTTTCCAGTTAAAATCTGAGGAAAGAAGAAACACTTTGAAGATCGCAGGCATTGAGCATTGATGGAAGGCAGGATGGCTAGAACATACTGTCAAACTCATAAGAGTTTGCATGTCTGGAGGGAAAAAAGGTTTCGCTTCTGGGGTCTTCGCCTCCAGATTCTTTGAGTTCAGGCCATTTTCCTAGGAACCAGCCTGTAGGTATGACGCAGTTGCCTGGATCCTCTTAAATTTTTCAGGCTTCTTCTATGTGCTCAAGTCTCATGTTTGGTTGGTTGTCAGTACATTTTTAACTGCAGGCAACTGTACGTTGGTTGCCACTGTCATTTGGGTTATTGTTGGCAATTTGCGATGTGATTGTAATTGACAATTTTGTATGCAAAACAAAACAAAACAAAGCAAAAAAAAACAAAGATCTTTCCTGACACAGACAGTAGTGATTTTGTTAAACATACATTTTTTTTTTTTTTTACTGCAGCTAAAACGATGACTACTGCAGAGCTTTTTTGCCTCCAGATTATCAACATTTTGACTGGAACCATCTTTGGCACAGCAGTAAACGTTGACTAGAGATTTTACATAAACATATTTAAATGTATGAACAGAAGGGTTAGTACACTTCACACCCAAGGCTATTAACCCTTTTCCTCCTACATTTGTGGCATGCTGATGGTGGTGACAGTTGATGATAACTGAAACTGTGGCTGTAAACTGACTTTGAAATGTTTGGCATTTTTACTAACCGGCCACAGGAGTTAAATCACTGCCACGTAATTTCATCGAGTTTACCTACTTCAGTGTTTAACATGCATTCAGTCTTGATGTAGCCTTTGTGATGGGCTGGGCAACCAATGCAACCACCGGAGTTGTGACCCTAGTGTGACTGAGAATACTTGGGCTGCAGTTGAGACTGATGTTTCAACTGCAGCAGTAGATTGTGTATTGGTTTATCCATGGCGACATTTCAGATCTAACCAAAGGCATTTTTTTTTTTGGTAATTGGATGGAGAGAATGGTTGATGGTTGAACTATAACTGCATTGTGTGTTGGTATAATAACAAGGTCCTGTGAGTAGAAATGACTGACATTTTAGTAAACACAATAGCAAAAGTTCAGCTGTAACTGCTGTTCACTATTCCTCTTTGTGTGTGTATGTGTGTGTGCACTTGAGACTAAAAGCAGAGCATGTGGAAATGTCATAGTTCAGTGTGTGACTGTGAGCATTTTTGATGGAGGATGCCACCATGCACCTTCATGCAGGTCCAGTTTGGGGCTGCTGCAGGAAGGAAATCGCACCACACTTGCATTCGTCTTTTGCACCGTCCTCATGCCTCTTCATCGTGTGTTAGATAGTTTGTCTTTGAATGTATGTGTGTGTGTGTGCCTGTTTGTGAGAGGTTTCATGGCTGCGGATCTGTTGGTCTCTGAGGTTTCAGGATGTCAGGTTTGGTCATGTCCTTCTATGTCTGACTCTTGTATTTTCAGCTGCCACTCATTCTCCATTGTTCTGTCCCCTTTCTCTCTGATCCCCACTTTTCATCCAGTTTCACTGAAAGATCTTGGAAGATGATTTTTGCCATGCTGCATGTTGGTTTGTTTCATGAAGTGACGTCACAGCATGCCCTTGTGAGTGGAGTTTCCAGTGTATTGTCTGTGGAGATGGCTCTTCAGCTGATTATGCTGTGGTTTTGTCCCCTCTGCCTTTTTTTTTTTTTTTTTTGTGTAAATGTGGAGGGTGGCAGTGATCTTTGTGTTTCTCTGTTTCTGCCTGCCTGTCTGTCTGTCTCTGTCTCTCTTTGTGTGTGTATGTTTGTTTTTATTTCCTGATTTCCATGCCTTCCTCAAAAATCCATTTTTCTTTTTGAACAATCTGATCGCCACACCTTCCCCAAAGTGCCATTTTTTTATTTTAATTTTTTTACAATCGTCTGGTCACATTGAAAACATGTTAAATTGATATTATAGCATTGCATTCAGTTACATAAAAATGTGTCCATTATTCATTTACACACATTATATAGGGTTGGTTATTGTTTTAAGAATCGCAAGATCTTTGCAAAGAGGCGTTTAAAATTTCAAAACTGAGAGTGATAAGAATAGTGATGAAAATTAAGACCACATAAATTAATAGACAATGCACATTAAATTTTGAAAGGTTTTTCCATGGCACATATAAAAGAGATCACCAAACACACACACACACACACACACACACACACACACACACACACACACACAGAAACACACACACACACAGAAACACACACACACAGAGAAACACACACACACACACACACACACACACACACACATATGCTCAAGTAGCCTCCAACTTCTTGGCGTCTTGTATTCATCTTTTTATTAGAAATATGAGCAGAATGTTGTATATGTTATTGCATAAATGGTATAAATAATGATTTGATTCAGTGATATGTTTTCGTGCATGCATATGTGATGCATGTATCTATGCTATTCTAGGATGTATTAGAGCAACAGGGTTTTGTTGTTGTTGTCTTCGTTGTTTGTGTGCTCATTTCTTATCATATGACATTGCCTTGGCTTTCTGTTTTTGTTTTTGTTTTTTGACTTTTTTTTAAAGTTGCCTTCACACTCACAAACACTTTATTGACTTTTCATGTCACAGAGAGGAAACAATGGCCCAGTGAGTGAGATCCTGCGAAGCAGTTTCACCATTTTAGATGCTTTGATTGCTATTTTCATCGCTCATAGACATTACACTGATTTTTTTGCCTATGTGAATCAGTGTCGTCCCACCCCCATACACCCTTCCCCCATTCTCCCCTCCTCAACCAAAGAAACCAAACAAACCCCAGCTTGCTTGATTGACATTGTCAATGAAATGATTTTTTTCCCACCAAATTTTTAATAGTTTGATTTATAATCATGCCTCATGCGCATCATACATCACAAGGACCGTGCGCTGGTCTGATTTATTATCTTGCCTCATATGTGCATACATCACGGGGACCATGTGCTGGTTTGCTTTCATGCTGGCAAATGTCATGACATCTGTAAAAAGGCCTGTGCATGTGGGTTTTTTGGTTTGTTTGTTTGTGTTTTCCTCATATTTACCTGTCCAAATCAGTGCCTTTTTCGTACCTGGTGTGAAACAAATGCCTTACCATCAGAGGAGAAAAAACAAATTGTAAGAGCACGAGAGTTAACCATGCCCCCAGTTCGGGATAAGACAGTAACTGCTCTTGATGAATCATTCTCGGTAGTGAACTCTTTGCTTACTGATGCCCTTTCAACTTCAGATCATTTCATCAAGCATTTAGGAAAAAAAGATAATAACAGGGAAGCTGCCTTTTGTTTTGTGTAACTGTCTTTTGCCTGAAGGCTTTCTCCAGTTTGTAACCAAACTTGAACAGCGTACAAAAAGTTAACAAGGAACAACGATGGAAGGAATGGAAAGGCCAACTTGATACTTTTTCTGGAAAGAATGGAAAGGCCAACTTGCTTCTTTTTAGAATGTGTTCACCCCCTTCTCCACAAACTTCATCTGACGTTTTTTTCCTCTTCATTTTTGTGTGTGTGCCTCATTATAAATGATTAGCAGCTACAGTTATGTTCTCAGGTAAATTACTTGAGCGCAGAAGTACACATTCGTACCATCTGACATATTCATGTGCCATCTGGCGTATTCCTTGATTACAAGAACAGAGTGAAAAATTGAGAAATAATTAAAACGGGAGTAAAATAAATGTTTCTATCTCCCACCATCTATGTATCAGTTCTTCTTCGTCTTTTTTTTTTTTTTTTTAAAACAAAGTGTGTTTGGATTAGGCACCTTTATGACAAAGCCTCAAACTACCCCCACCTCCCCCCCCCCCCTCCCCCCCCCCCCCCCTTCCTTCCATGCCCTTCTCCCTCTTTCCTTTTCACCTTCGGTAGTTGTCTGTCCCTTTATACGCTGATGTGTTACATATCTTAAAGGCATCAGCACCATGCTTCAATAAACTTCCTGCTTTTTTTGTTCTTCAGGATATCCGTTTGCTTCTTTCAAAAAAAAAAAGAAAAAGAAAAAAAAGGAGAGAAAAGAAAGCAGAGTTTCTAGGACTCTTCTGCTTTACCCCTCTCAGTATGTCAGTTTCTCTTTGCTGTTTTTTTTTTCTGAAGGAGTTGACATCCTCGAAAATGATGAAAGGTATGCAGGCCCACTATGGTGTTGAGATGTAGTGTCATAGAAGGAGAAGGAAGGTGGGGAAGTAAATGTTAGGACATGATGACAACGACGACAAGACAGAACTCATGTTCGTGACAAAACAGCCTAACCATCCTTCTCTGCCTTCAACTGTCACTATCAATGACTGTGCTGTCTCTGTCTCCACCTCTGTCCGCAGTCTAGGGGTCATACTTGACCAATCCCTCTCCTTTGAGAAACAGGTTTCAAATATTTGCAAGATTGCCTATTTAGAACTAAGAAGAATCAGCTCTGTACGTCACCTTCTCTCTACAGATGCTACAAAAACTCTCTTTGGCGTCATATACTTTACCATGTCAGACCATAGCATTCAACGGCAGTTAGCCAGCTCTGTCAGGCCGAATTTTTTCCGTGGCCAATGCAGTCATAAGACAGTCACGTGATGTCACCCCACTTCCGGCCCCGGAAGAAGCCAGTGTCAACTTCCTATAAGTCATTTCATCTTCGGCCTGCCGTCAAAGCAAGATAAGTCTTGTGCTCTGTCTCGCCTATACTTGCCTTTGTGTTAACTTTGCTGTGTTTTGTTCTATACTTGATTCAGTTGTGGCTTGCAAATGTGAGGCTCTTGGTGGGAGCGTATTTATCAAAAGATTTGTCTCTTTTACCGGCACTCTCGGGAGCGTATTTATTAAAAGATTTGTCTCTTTTACCGGCACTCCCGCGACTTTGTTACTCGCGATCGTCGGCACCGCTCGCCGGTCGTGTTCCCCCACCATATTGCCGAGCCTCGGGTTCAGCACGCATTTTGTGCTGGTTCCGCATATTAAGGTTTAGGGCTCAATAACTATCACACCTGTACTCTTTACCCTTCACAGGTAGAACGTGTTCGAGTAAGGGTGTGTGACACTGATCTGCTTATTAAGATTTAGTGCCCAAGAACTATCACACCTATACACAGTGATACTCCACGTGTAGAGATTGCTATTAATAGCCATACCAGTCACACGACCGGTGGCGTGTACGGGTAGTTCGAGTTTTCAGTCGATCTCTCGAGCACTTTGCACGACACCACACGGACGATCGAGATTAATTGATTTTCTCGATCGGCCACCTTGTCTCCTCTTTGCGGTCGTGTGTTCCGGGTTTGCTCTATCCACCTGTGCCCAACATGGTGAAGGACACCGCCGGGTCGAGCCACTCCACTGCTCGGAGTTCGCTCAATTTCCCGGAGAACCCGCGGGTCGATTCCATCTCGGAGCAATCCGTTCGCACTGATGAACGTACGGTTCGGGTAGACAGAGACGACTTCTCCGCGGAAGGGACGCGTGATCTTCCTCGTCTACCAAACCGACGGACGCACGACCGCGGCGTCCCAAGGCTGATAGGCAAGCGGCCACCATTTCAAAATGCCTTTCATTTGATCTGCCTGCTAGTCTAAGGGCAAAGCTCCCCTCAAGGTGCTGCCCAGAAAGTCTAATGGCAAGGCTCCCCTCAAGGGGCCCGGCCGAGCAAAGACTAGCCAACGGAATTCGCCCTCCCCCACCCCTTCTCCATCGGCCAGCTTGCCCTCTAGCCTACGGACTCGCTCGGAGACTTCTAACTATCATGCTGAGTCACGCGAATCTCGGCCCCCGGGGCACCTTGCCGAGCCGCGGACCAGCACGGGTGACGGATCTGGGATGGAATCACCATCCGTCACTCGCCTTGATGAGTCACGTATCTCTTTTTCCCCCCAAATTGATACGTGCACTCATAGCGCTCGGCCCCACCGGGCACAGGTGCAGCCAACACCTGAGCTCGAGGAGCGCTTCGACTCCGGAAGCAGCCTTATGGTCACCCCGACGCACGACCTCGGTGGTGTCCATAATCCTGGGCGTGCGGGCACGCCGCGCCATGGGCCCGGCCGTGCCCATGCACAAGGACGGTCGACCTACCCCGATCGAACGTCACCTTCTTCCCTAGGGGTATTGGACGTTGGGGAACCGACCTTTCGGATCCCCATTTGGGCAACGTCCGCGGTCCCGCTCCTCCGGGGGGAGGATCTACCAGCGGGACCAAGGGTAACCTGACATATTCCTCCAGGGGGAGGAACACGGGACCGCATCCTGACCAATCCGCACTTTCGCGGGTTGGGGGCTCGACTTCCGCATCCTCCTCCATACCATTATGGCCCTCCCAGGCCCATTCCAAGGACGTGTATGGTGCAGTGCACGGACCTGGACGGGGACGACAGGCCACGGCCTCTCAAGCCCCCCCCCAACAGTGATTCAGGTTACCCGGGTCCCCGGGGACTTTCTGCCTACAAGAAGAAGAGGGTCTCGTGGCTACGACTCGGCGGATGTCTGACCTACGCATTCGCCCAACGCGCTGGTCAGACCTTGAGTGCGGCCTACCTACCATGGTTTTTCCCCAGGGCCGCCACAGCCCGTTTACCTCCCCGGGGACCGGTGGCTCTATGCCCCCGAGAGAGACCAGTGGCTTAACGCCAACACCCAGCACGACCAGCTACATGGTCGAATGTGGCACCCGGCCTCACTTACCTGGGTCGACCTTGGTCTCCCTCCTCGGGCGCTGTCCTATCGGCAGGACGATGTCCCGGCCGCCGATTATAGGGCCACCGGGGACACACTACAGGCACCCCTCGACTTACCTCCTGAAGACGGGTGCTATGAACCCTCTCAGGACCAGTACCTCCCTGAGGCGGACGATGACGAGGAGCTAGCCCCCACCTCATTGTACGATGTCCGCACGATAGAACGGTGGCGACCAGACCTCGTTAGGAGGGAGGCCGCACCCGCTGACGAATTTCTCTCCCTCTCCCCCGGCCCAGAGATCTAGACCAATCTACCCAAGAACCCCTCAGTCGCCTCCTTGTTTACGGACAATCCCGTGACCAGGGAGATGGGCATTTCCCAGTCGGACCGTCGGTTGATCCCCCACCTGCCCCCCCCTACTTCCGGCGCCATCTCCTTTAAGAACCTAAAGGAATGGGTCCGAGTAGCCAGGATGGGCATCCTCCACACCACGGCGGGACACACCTACTTGGACATGCCCCTTCAGCGAGCGGAGGCTCTATGGCCGGAGGACGATGGTGCCATCCCAGTACCGGGGGACCCGGGCTCTGAGGCGCACCAAGAGCCTGACCCTCGCTTGTTCAGCGATCCTTTCATGCGACACCTAGTTAACAGGATTTCGCATCACCTTTCGGCTGCGGCGGACAGCGCAGCCAGAAGCCACTTCAACTGCTTGTTGGTCGCGAGAGAGGCCGTGCTGGCGCGGACCTCTCTCTCCCCGACGCTTAAGGCAGCCCTGCGATGCATCCCGGGCCAGGTCCAGTCGCTCTTTGGCGACTACTCGGCTGACGTCATAGCACAAGCAGTTGAGGAACGCAAGCAGGCTGTGTCCTTTGCGCCCAGGCCACCGCCACGCCCTGCTAGACCCCCACTTCGTTCCTTCCCCAGGCACAGACCCTATCCCAGACAATCGCCTTCCCGCACCGCACGGCCCGCCAAGCGACCTAATCTTCTCCCAAGGCCTAAGCCAAAACCCCATCAGCAAAATTTTCGGTTAGGCCAACAGTCACGCTCCCGGAGCTGACTAGGGAGACAGCCCGAGGGGGACTTAGATCAGGTAGCACCCCCCCTCGCCCTATCCCCCACCCACCAGCCCAGACCCTCGCCCCCCCTGGCGGGCAGCCTCTCCCGGCATGCCCACAGTGGAGACGCATACGCCTCACCCCTGGATAGTGGCGGTGCTACAGGAAGGGTTTCGCCTTCCTTGGGCCCACGAGCGTCCCCCCCCTCATGCTATCTCCCCCTCCCTCCCCCAACGAACCCTCCCCCGCCAAAGCAGAAGCTCTTCGCACGGAAGTCCAAGACCTCCTCAAAAGAGGGGCCATCTCGGAGATTTCCCACCCAAACCCCGGCTTCTACTCTTTGTGATCCCAAAAGCCTCGGGAGGATGGAGGCCCATTCTAGATTTTTCGCCCCTCAACAAGTTCCTCAGGCCCACCAAGTTCAAGATGGAGACCCCCACCCAGATCCGAGACTCCATCCATCATCGCGACTGGGCCACATCCGTAGACCTGAAGGACGCCTATTTTTCAGATCCTGATTCACCCGGCCCACAGACGATTCCTACGGTTCGTCTGGCAGACCCCGGAGAGGCCTGCACGCATAGTGGACCTCATCTCCTGCCTGTCACAGGCACCCCACACCTCGGCCAGAACCCTGTCCTCCCTCCTAGGAATGATGGAGTCCCTGTCTCCCCTCATTCCCCTGCGGCGGGTCCCCAAACGCCAACTTCAGAGGGAGTTCCGCCGACGTTTGTCACAGACCTCCGACCGCTGGGACCAGGTCATTCCCCTCGGACACTGGTTCATTTCGGCGACGGAGGAGCGGCTCACTCCAGCCACTCTCTCCACCGGGGTCCCCATCTCCCTCCCAACCCAACCCAACCACTGGAACTTTATACAGACGCCTCCAACTTGGGCTGGGGGGCCCACGTGGAGGACAGTCACGCCTCGGGGAGTGGGAGCTGGAAGCGGTCAGGCTAGCCCTTCTCCAACTCCAGCACAAGGTCGCGCACCGACTTGTTCTCCTCCTCACGGACAATACGTCGGTAGCTTGCTATGTCAACAAAGGGGGAGAGGCCCGCTCCATAGGCCTCTCCCTCAGAACAGAGGCCCTCCTTCGCTGGTGTCGCGCAACCATTGGTTTGTGCCCATGATCGACCTGTTTGCCACCAGCTTCAACCATCACCTGCCCCTGTACGTCTCTCCCGTTCCAGATCCCCAGGCGGATGCAGTCGACGCACTATCCCTCCCCGGGACGGGCCTACTGGCGTATGCCTTTCCCCCCTTCCCCATCCTACACAAGGTGATCAGGAAGGCAAGGCTGGAAAGACCCAGGCTGATCCTCGTAACGCCATGGTGGCCGACCCAGTCTTGGTTCCCGGACCCCAAGTCCCTCACCCACGTTCCCCCCCTCCGGCTCAGCCCTCGCTGGGACATGCTGAGACAACCCCGGTCAGGTCTTCCTCACTCCAATCCCAAGATGCTTCGCCTACACGCGTGGCTTCTATGCCAGCCCAACTGCGAACATCTGCATCTACCCCCCACTCGGAGAGACCCCAGTCCGTCCTAGACACACTAGCCGGGGCAGGGGCCTCTCAGGGATTACGGGACTTCGCCTCGGCATCTCGCAGAGCCAGCACCGAATCCCTCTACAACTACCGTTGGGAGAGATGGATAACCTGGTGCTCAGATAACTCTGTTCCCCATTACTGCCCCTCCAACATCCAAATAGGAAATTTCCTCTCCCACCTATCCTCTTCCCTTAAGCTGTCGGCTGGCTCCATTCGGGGCTACAGATCAGCTATCTGCACTACCATTCGTCAACTGGGGGGCCCTTCTTTTGACAATGACTTTCTCCTCAGAGAGGTGTCTAGAGGAGTTGCTCTACGGGAAGCTCAGTCCCCTAGGCGCATTCCCCTCTGGGACCTTTTTACGGTCCTCGATGCCCTCAGAAAAACCCCTTTTGAACCCATTGCTTCTATTCCTTTTGACCTCCTCTCCTTTAAGACCACCTTTCTCCTCGCCCTGGCCTCGGCCAGAAGACGAAGTGAGATTCACGCCCTCAGCGGTGACCCCACAGATATCGCCTTCCACAGGGACGGCTCAGTCTCTCTCAAGTTCCTTCCGGAGTTCTGACATCTTGGGAAAGGGAGAAAAAGATGGAGACATGGACCTTTGCCCCTCCAGGTGTCTCAGGTACTACTGGGAACGCACACGCCCCAGGCGCTCCTCCCAGAGACGACTCCTTATCTCCCTCAACCCCAACAATACTAGAGATATCTCGGCGGGAACTATCTCCAGGTGGCTCTCCAAGACGGTGAGATCTACCTACGCTCAGGCGTACAAGGATCTCCCTGTCCTATCACCCAGGGCCCACGAGGTCAGAGCACTGGCCACTTCCACAGCGTTCCAGTACTCTGTCCCCGTGCGCCACCTGCTGGAGGCAGCCTACTGGCGTTCGGAAAATCCCTTCATTAATTTTTACCTGAGGGATATCCGCATGACCAGAGCTGATGGGTCTAAGGGGATTTCCTTTGTGGCGGCCAATGCAGCCATATCGGTCAACCCCAAGAACCACTAGGGCGCTCGCCCTCCTCCGATTCCTTTAAATTCTGCTATGGTCTGACATGGTAAAGTATATGACGCCAAAATGGGGAGTTTGTGTTATACTCCCTGTTTGGCTAGTATACTTACCATGTCAGACTCTAATTCCCTCCCTACCTTCCCCTCTGGCGCCAAGGTTCTCGGGGTCACCATACACCAGGCCTCGCTGAATGACTTATAGGAAGTTGACACTGGCTTCTTCCGGGGCCGGAAGTGGGGTGACATCACGTGACTGTCTTATGACTGCATTGGCCACGGAAAAAATTCGGCCTGACAGAGCTGGCTAACTGCCGTTGAATGCTATGGTCTGACATGGTAAGTATACTAGCCAAACAGGGAGTATAACACAAACTCCCCATATTTGTGCATTTGTCTTATCTAGAATAGATTACTGCAACTCACTTTTGGCCGGCCTTCCAAAATACCCGATAGAAAGATTACAGCGAATCCAAAATCATGCAGCCCGAGTCGTCTGTAGAGCAAGAAAACATGCTCACATTTCGCCTCTCCTCCACTCTCTTCACTGGCTATCTGTCTCAAACCATATCTCGTACAAAATCTCAACTCTCACTTTCTCTGCTCTCTTTGAAAATGGACCTTCTTATCTCTCAGATCTCCTTAAAATCTGCACCCCCTCTCGACAACTACGCTCCTGTGCTGACGACCGCCTTCTGCGAATGACTCGCTTCAGGACTACTACTGGTGAAAGATCTTTCTCTTTTCAAGCTCCAGCGACGTGGAACAGACTGCCAGACTGTCTCAGACATTCAGATTCTATCTCTTCTTTCAAGTCTAAACTTAAAACCCATCTATTTTCTCATAATTAGTCAATGCTGTGGGGAGAGGGGGGGGGGGGGGGGGGGTACAACCTAACTCATAGCCGTCTGGGCCTTTTCAAATGTAGCGTATGTGTATGTTCTCTATTATATGTATTTGTTGTATGATTGAACGTTATAGGATTAAGTTTTTGTAGTGATATTTGAAGAATAAGTGAATGTCACATTGGTAGGATTAGGATTTGTTAGTTATTGTAGTAATAGTATTTGTAGTTGGGTGTAAGGTGTATTATTGTATATGAGAAGGGTGAATGTAGTATGACTTTGTAAAGCGCTTAGAGAAATTCGTTTGATTAAGCGCTATATAAGAAATCATTATTATTATTATGATTTGGGCAGGGGGAAAGGGGTGGGGGGGGGGGGGGGGGGTGTGCTGGGACAATTTTTCTTGGTTAATGATAAGGGAAGCTCACAAGATTTGTTTCTTGTGTTCTCAGCTACAAGTTTTCACTATTTCTTTTTCTTTTTTTTTTTTTGGGGGGGGGGGGGGGGGGAGGAGGAATGGTTTGATGTCAAGCTGTCTTTTTTACCGTTGCTTTCAAACTGACTGATCTTATCTTCGTGTTTCTGTTCTCTGTCCCCCTCTCTTCGTGTCTTTTATCCTGTCGGAGTTCATTTAAACCCGAATCAGCTTACATCGTTAGAAAAAAGCCATTTGTTTTGATTTTTTTTTCTCTTTTTTTTTTCTTTTTTAAATTTATGTTCAAAAAAAATTTTGCGTTCAGTGTCCAGCATCTTTTCTCTGAAAACGGAGATCTGTGGGTCTTCATTGGATGTATTATATCTTCACCCACCTCACGGCTTTGTCTGTCGAAGTGGGCATTATTCCTAGTTTGAATTGCATGATTTCTTACATTTTTTGATACACAGTGTTGACTTGTGGTTATGTCATGTAGCTGCCTTTGTGCACACACGCTCGTACACTCACACACACACACGCACACACGCACACACATACACACACACATACACACACACACACACACACACACACACACATGCACAAAAGCACGTATGCTCGCGCACGCACGCATGCACACACGCTTGCATGCACGCACACTCACTCACATGCACACGCACACACACACACACACACACACACACACACACACACACTCACACTCACGCTCACACACTCGCACACACTTGCACACACACACCACACACACACACACGCACACATACACCACACACATACACACGCACGCACGCACACACACACACACACACACACACACACACACACACACACACACACACACACACACGCACACATACACGACACACACACACACTCACACACACACACACACACACACACACACACACACACACACACACACACAACGCACACACATTCTTATGTCAAAGAATGGAGTACTGTACAATATATATATATTTTTTCGTCTCATCTTCCGTGCCACATCGACGGCATTGCACCCACACTGCTCATTCCAGGGCCACAGCTTGCCATGTCCCATACAGCATTATTCTTCTGTTGCATGCACCTTTGGGTAGCACTTGAATGAACAATATACAGGAATGCCAGAGACTATCTTTGCTTCTCTTTAGATGGCGAAATGCAGGAACAAGATTGTTGCCTATTATTGTTAGGCTATTGGATCTTCTGGACACATTTTGATATTTCTTTTGTGTTAAATCTGTGACTTTTCTTAACTGTTCTGTCGGTGTTATCAAGTGTGTTGCTGGACTCTTCAAATTCATCTTTGCCATTCAGCATACGTTTTTTTCTTTCTTTTTTTTTTTTTTCTTTTTTTTTTTGCTTTAGAATTTGTGAACAATATATTTGTTGTGCTGGTGTTCACCAGATTAGTTAATGTCATAACTCTATTTAGAATGTGGTTTTTTTTGGTTGTGTAATTAGTGTACTTGGCAATATTCAAACATACCAAATATTTTCTGAGCAAGTCTGAACCTTTAATTGGAATTTTAAATGAGTATTACGAGTATGCCAGTTATAATTGTTTGTTTACCATGTCACTTCCTTACATGAGGTATTCTGTTGTAAAGATCTTTTCTTTGTTGTGTTTTCCTGATTATTATAATTATGATTAAAATCAAAAGGACTGGTGAGGAAAGGAGAGACATTTAGGGGAAAAAAAATTGTTGTAGTTCAAAAGATGAAATATCTTCATTTCATAATAATCACAAGTAGTAAAATATTCTTTCTGGGAATAGTGTTGTCATTTTGAAAAAAAAAAGATTTTTTTAAAAAAATGTATCAGTGTTCAGTGGGCAGAGTGTCATGCTGGACCTAACTTTTTTTTTTTAGTCAAGTGCGTATGATGGCATGATACGTTCATGCTCGCATGACAGGCAGTGCTGGTGAAGATCTTGCCTTTGTGAACAACAGAGAAAAAGACAGATTTAGACATTTTAATTCGAAATTATGTTTCATTGCAATTCTACATTGATTAATTCCGTTCATAAATAATTCCTATTTCATTTAATTTCTACATGGATGAATTTCATATATAAATCATGTTTCATTTCATTTCTACATGGATTAATTTTGTTAGTATATAATTCGTTTCATTTCATTTCTGCATTGATTAATTTGGTTCATATATGATTTATGTTTCATTTCATTTCTACATTGTTTAATTTTGTTCATTTATGATTTAAGTTTCATTTTATTTGTACATGGATTAACTTCGTTCATAGATTTCTTTGTGCGTTTTCTCACCGGACTGTTATCCATGGCATGTTCCATGCTCCATGCCCCGTACCATGACATGTTTGTGTGTGGATCAAGGTAAGTCTTGGCCACCACATTTGTAGTGACATTCTTCGTAACTGAGCACAGTTGTATGCATGTGATTTTGTGAACCAAGAACTTTGGTGTGATTTGCGTGGTAGAGTGGTATATAAGGCAGGTGTTTTCTTTAAACTGTGTTACAGACTGAGGAGCCGTACCTGGATTTGTGCAGCCGCATCATACGCTACGTGTCGTCTCTCTGGGTCGTCATTTTTATGGTGAGTGTGTAAGGGGGCTTTGAGAAGTGGGGGATGGGGAGGGGGGGGGGGAGGGGGGAGGGAGGGGAGATGTGTTCCGGTGGGATGATGAGGCATGTTTATTGTTTGGTTTGCCTTTTAACTAAAAGGTAAGAAAGTGAAGTGGAATGTGTGTGTGTGGGTTTATATGTGTGGATCAAGGGGCTAGCCTGAAGTATGTTTAAAACCACATATGATCTTGAATACAGAATCTTTTGTGTGCATTAAGAAAAAAATCCAGACTTCAGATGCAAAAGCAAATCGATTCCTAAATCTAAAAGAGGTCACAATAATCATTTGTTCATTACCTGAAATTCAAGGGGTATGAGATAGGTCGGGGATTTTCAGTACAACCACAGATCAGGGGTCAGTTAAGACCTACTTGTCAAAACTTTCCAAACAAAGACTCGCTTTAAGAAACCTTCCAAATGAATACCAGCTTTAAAGACCTTCCAAACAGAGACGCCTCCAAGGAAAGACTTGCCAACTAAGGACTCGTCCCACTGAACATCTCCCAAATGAAGACACCTCGCTTGTCAAGGCCTTCCAGAATAAGACGCTACCCACGAAACACTTAGCAAAAGGAAACACCCTCCAGTAAAGACCATTCCAATAAAGGACACCTCACTGAGACACCTACTTCTAAAGACATAAATAAAGACACGTCCCAGTAAAGACCATCCAGATCAGGACACCTTCCTGTGAAAACCCTCCAAATAAAGACACGTCCCAATGAAAGACTCTCCAAATTAAAGACTCATCCAGCTGAAAAGCTTTCCAAAGAAAGGGTTCTCACTATAAAGGCCTTCCAGAATAGAGACACTACCCACCCAAGAGACTGCCCACCCAAGACTTTCCAAATAGAGGCCTCCCAGTAGAGACCATCCAAGTAAAGACACATCCTTGAGGTACTTACCTGTCAAGACCTAAGAGAAGGCACCCCCAGTAAAGACCTTCCAAATAAAGACACGTCCCTGAGGTGCTTACCTGTCAGTACCTAAATGAAGGCACCTCCCAGTAAAAACCTTCAAAATACAGACAGCTCCCTCCAGCTGTGGTTGCGGAGTGGCATTGTGGACTCCCGGCTGGAGGTTGTGGGTTGGGTTCCCATTAGAGTCGTTTATTTGTGGGATTTTTCATTCCCCAACCAGCTCCTACCCAGAATTGAATTACCTGTGAACTTAACTGGGAAGATCAGGCCACAAAGTCTAGTTTCATCCACTAAGTGTAGCTCGAAATTCCTGTTCATCACTGAAGGTGTCTGTATCTGTAGGACCTGGTTGATAGTGAAATGTAGTATGACAGTCTTAGACCAGAATGGAAATGTGTAACATCATCATAATATCATCATAATATCATCATCATCCTTGCCCTCATTCATCAGTACAAGAATAGTCTCAAATTCTGTGGCTCTTCCCACCCAGCTTGTGGTGACCTCAGGGTTGATCTCCTCTCCACCTCTGTGCCCTTGGCAAAGTCTGTATTGATGCCGCCAGTGTGGACAAGCTCATGGGGACTGTCCTTGGATGGATATGGTAGCGCCCTCTGGAGGGAGAGCTCAGCCATGCCGGCTCCATAATAAAGCAATGATTGTTGTCAATAGGGGGCTTGATAGGTTGTGCTTGGCTCATGTTCGATCAAAACAGCTACCACTGAACAACACTGAAATGACTTGGCAGCAGTGCAGTGTCTTCTTGGTGCGTTGCCTCATGAGAACATGACATTGACTGATCCCTGTGGATTGCCGGTGACAGGGCTGCAAGGGGACCAGCCAGACTGTGGACGTGGACAGGGAGCCAGAAGGAGTGGCATGGCTGCAGTGCCAGTGAGGTAGCACGGGCGATGAGAAAAAAAAAAAGAGAAAATAATCTCCCAGTTAAGATTCTCAAAATAAAAACTTTCTTTTTGTTTCTCTTGAGCATTTTCGTCATCAACTGCTGTGGATTTACTACTCAATTTGCACCCTGTGAAGTTCTTATTTTTGAGGATTTTTTTTTTAGGTCATTTTTGTTCCATTTTTATGATTTTGATATTTTGAAACATTCATTATGCAGGTTACATAGATCACTTTGATATTGACATTTAATATCTATAAAGGCATACTTCTCAGTGAGTGAGACTATATTGTCATTCAGAAAATTGTCTCAGTCGCTCACCAGTTTATTGAAAACTTTTTGGATAGCGAATGAGGGTTTGGTCACAATGATTGTGAACTGGTTTCATTGAAAAAAAAAAAAAAGAAAGAAAAAAAGAAGTCTTTGAAAAATTTTCAGACTGCACCCAAACTTTCTCAGAAAAGTCGGGGAAAGTCGGGGAAATCTGTGAGTCAGGTCTCTTTTCGAAGTCACTGACAGAAAGATGAAGAAAAGAAACCTTTTTTTTTTTTTTTGAATTGAGAATGAAACACCAATCATTAGTTGAGAAAAAGTGGAAAAAATATATTCACTCTCACCCGAATGTTATTGGGGTGAAGAACACAAAGCACCACAACAGCTGACCCTAGGACAAGCTTGTCCAAACTCATTTTTTTCGTTGGCTGGGAGAATGACCCCAATAACTGCAGAAAGACCGCTCTCACCAATTTCCGACCGTTGTGTGGCAGCTGTGCATCGTGTTGGCGGCAGTGTTCGCGGTGATCGTGTACCGCATGACGGTGTCGGCGCTGCTGTTTGCTGTGAACCAGGAGGAGATCAGCCAGTGGTCCTCCACCATCACATCCATCACCGCCGCCGTTATCAACTTGATCTGCATCATCATCTTGGGCAGGGTGAGTCAGGGGATCAGCTGCTTTAGGGGTGGAGGAAGTGTGGGGGTGGGGGTGGGGGGGTACTTTTCTAAGAGATGGGTTGAGTCTTATGTATTCTGACAGAGGCATAACTCCCACGCTGTTCCTTTGCTCAGATGCGTACGGGTTTGTTCTCTTGCACTTTCAGTGTTAGGGGGAATAATGGGTGGAATTGGTGGACATATCTTGAATCAGTGTGAGTTAATTAAAAATGGTAATGGGTTGATCCCCCTGGATTTGGTTATAGTTGATAGGGTTGTCATTTGGTTGTGAAAGGCTCTTTGTTTAGTTTGTCTTTCTTGATTTATCTCTTGTTTTTCTCTCTGCCTTCTTCTCTTTGTTTTTTTTTTTTTGCCTGTCATCTCTCTTTGTTTCTTTCTTTTCCTCTCTTTCTTTTGGTCTCCATCCCGCTTTTCATTTTTCTGTGTCTGCATGTATGACTTTTTGAAAATTCTTTTTCCCAGTTTGTACAGGATTGAACCAAAATGAAAAGAAAATAAAGTAGAAAACTTTGTGCAAGAAAATGCTTTTTGAACACACAATATGAAACGGACAGGGTTTTGTTTTTGGGTGGGTTTTTTTTGTCCTGTTTATTACAAATATGTTTCATTTGTAAATAACAGACATAAAACATGAAACATACTTGCTGAATGGTTGTCAGTAGGAGAATTTTTCAGCTGATGTCTGTATCTGGGGTTTATGATTTTGTGCTTTTTTTTGTCTGTCATTTGTGATGTGTTTGAAGAAAATATTGTGATATTTTTGCATTACTTTGCACTATTGTTTGTATAACAGCCTCTCTCCTTTTGGTGAATGTGTGAGTATACATCAGATTCCACAGGACATGTGATGGTTTGTGAAACTTAGCGTGATGATTTCCAATACAGTTACTCCACCAACCGCAGTGATACAGGGTACCCATGTTCTGTATAGGTATTCCTTACCTGGGTATTTGATTACCGAGTGCACAAGGCCTTGGAGGCCCTTAGTTGTCAATGAAGGACCATTGTTTCTTCAAAAGTGTTGTTAGTGTTTACGGGTGCTTATTTTGGGAAGAGTGGAAGCTCTTTGGTGCTGGTTTTTGAACGGAATTTCATTATGATAGGTTGTCAAAAAAAAAAAAAAAAAAAGATTATGCATGGAAATATTTCCTGTTGTACATAAAAAAGAAGTTCAACGTCTTTAAGTTTGAATTGTGCAAGAAATCTGCAGACTCTGGCTAGAGAATAGGTTTGGGAACGCTGAAAGACAATAACCGTGAATAAATACTGAAGGTGTGTGTCGAATGTAGACAAGGATATGCTTGATTCATTTGAAAGATAAAATTGCTTATGTGGTGCTACACAGCATGCTTATATCATGCAAGAGCTTGCATACGGCTTCTATTTGCTCAGGAAAAGCTAATGTGTCCTTGCCTGTGAAGTCTGTATGTGGTCCTGAAATGGTCCATAGTTTCCATGACTGGGAATGTGTAAGATCTGGGTTTGTAAGAAGGAAATCAGAAATGCCAAGTGAACAAGCAGAATGATTTGAGGGTGTCCTGACAGTCTGCTTCGTTTGTTTTCAGATTTACTTGATTCTTGCCCGGATTTTGACTGACTTTGGTAAGGCACATGCTACGCTGGCTTTTGTTCATCTTTTCATCTTACCGTCTGTAGAAATATGCTGATACTGCCTGGAGTCGAAAAAGAAAAGATCTCTGGTCATTTTCTGGTGGGCTTAGGACACGGTCATAGCTGTCATAATCATTTCTGTCGCTTGGCAACAAGTGTTCCCATAATGACAGAAAGTCATCTCGACATTCTTTCCCAAATCATTTTTCACATTGCACACTGTGTATAAAGAGTGTCTCCCCTTGATTAATGTTCTCACGTCTGCTGAATGTGACTATGATCATACATTTTGTTTGATTTTCAAAGAAAGAATAGGGATTTTAAGCATTGATTCACAGGCTAGCAAGGTTTGAGTGCACTTTGTCACTAAGAAGGCACTCACAGTGAGGATGATTCAGTTAATGTTTCTTCTGATTTTTCTCTAAGAAGGCACTCACAGTGAGGATGATTCAGTAAATGTTTCATGAATCAGATGAATTCTTTGAGAAACTCCAGGAAGACATGGTTTCCATTCCTGGCCATAGCGCATAGGCAGTTTAAGAGACCAAGCAAGATTGAACTGCATTATAGTTGGAGCTTTAGGCAGATATTGCTAATAATGTGAAGACAGGGACAGGCTGAATTTAGACAGTGCGCAAATAGTGCACTTGAACTGGCAGAGTCAGTTGATTATTCAGTGGAACCTCCCATCATGACTAAACAATCAGCTAAAATTGGATTTGAATGAGGATGATACTACAATACATGTGTTCAGAACTAACCATCCAAAGGCCTGAACACAGTATATCAAACTGTCAAGACATACAGTAGACTCACAGTGCTTGTGCTGCATAAACGTTGAAACTCTCCGATAAAGTTTTTGTTGTTACAACAATACAAGAATCACCAATGAGGAAGGAAAAGAAAGGCAAAGCGATCACTCACATTTTCAAGTCCATGTGGATTTTTTTTGGGTTTTTTTTTTTTTTTTTTTTTTAGAATTTTGGACAACTTTCTTTCGCCTGTCTCCCATCTGAATAAAATCAATACTTTTATATGTTATGAATTTGTGTCTTTCCTACCTTGAATGATTGAGTAATTGACATTGCATTTTTATCTCTGCTGCTTCTGATAAAGGCTGGTGCCTTTCTCTTCCATGATGATGATGACAACGTTTTGCGTTTACTCAGCAATCTTCCTAACGGAAGATGTGACAGTTCCACAAGGGAATTAACTCTTAGAATTGCATGACCCATCCCCAAACCATCGGTAATAGAAGAGTCAGATTAGATTTGGTGCTGTAAATCATGATACTGCCATGTGGACATGCTTGTGTCAGTTTATAAATGCCAGGTCACACAGACACTGTACAGAAGAATATAAAAAGAAAAAAATCTTTTATCATTGTTAATACTTTGGATTATTTACCGTTGTGGTTGAGACAGTTTTGCTGATACGTGCGTACATGTGTGGTGTCACGACTTGTTTATCCAGAGACCCACCGCACACAAACAGAGTGGGAGGACAGCTTCACCCTGAAAATGTTCCTGTTCCAGTTTGTCAACCACTACTCGTCGCTCTTCTACATCGCCTTCTTCAAAGGAAAGTAAGTTTGTGTGCAAGTGTACCGTCGTGTAGTACTTCCATTGTGTCAGGTGTGTCTGTAAGTAATTCAAACTGCTTCCTCCATGGAGTGTATGTCACCGTACTACAGTGTCAGCTTTTTTGGTTGTGCCTCTGTATAGTTTTGTTTACCTGAAGGAAGAGGATTCTTGTACAGAATTTAGCCTTGGACAACTCTCTTAATGCTTTTACATGCACAAATAGCATGCTGCTTGAGGGATTTTGAGTTATCCTCTCTTCTGAGAGACTTACACTCAGACTTACCGTTACAATCAAGGTCTAGTGGAAAAGTGGAGAAAAAGAAAAAGGTGTCCCTCCACTCCCTACCCCACCCCACCCCCACCCCTGCTTCCGGAACAAGGGTGGAACCACAGATCCTGGACTCTCACACTTCCTTGGAGAAAGTGTCATCTACAAGGCCACCTATCGACGTGGTGTGTGTGTGTGTGTGTTTGTGTGTGTGTGTGTGTGTGTGTGCATGCACATAAGCTTGAGTGAATCTGACAGTGGCCAGTCTCCAACCTGAAATACTGTGGGTGAGTGTATTCTCACTTAAACTGCTGGGAACCCTGCTCATTTCAGTCGCTGTGATTTGTGTGTTTTAAGGATTAGTTTGTCACAGATATTACACACTTCATTTTTTTTTCTCCAATGAGATCATGGTTGTTGTCTGCAGATGTTAGTTGCTCAGACTGCTCACTGACTTCCAAGCACAGGTAGAAGAAAATTAGCATAGACTGCAGGGAAATAAAGTGCAGAAGTAACAGCAGGTGATTAGGTCATACAGATTGGAGAGCAATCTTTTTCTCTACCACAACTTAAAGCCAATGATTGGTGTGCACAGGCTTTTATCTCAATACCCACAAACTATTGAAGACTTTTCTATTTGAAGGGAGAACCCTCTCTCCACTCTGGTATTTCACAATCATTTTTGATTATGTTTGGACGGCCTAGCCAGTGGTTACCTGATGACCAAGCCAATCACAGTCTCCACAAGCAGGTGGCCTCTAGATGAATTGACACAGGTACCTTCAGTGAATTGTTACGCATGAACGCAATTACAGCTGTGTATATGAAGCCAGAAGGAGTAAAGACGGGTTGCTGTGACGCAGTTGATAAAGTTCTCCCTTTCGACATTTCAAGAAATTTTCATTGTCTCCAATGAGCTTTTTTTTTTTCAGGAATATCAAGTAACATAAACTGTTTGAATGATTGTGCACTACATAGTGCACAAACTGAAACCTGCCACCAGAAAGCAAAGATGATTCATGTTCAAATTTATGACTTGCCCATGCACAGAAAATGGCATGTTGCAGGATTGCCAGCTAATCCTGAATCTTTTTAATTCCAAAAAAAAAAAAAAGGAAAGAAAGCCACCAAAACTCATACATAGAGTGTCAACAACTTACACCAAGCACTCTTCTAGTCTCCAAGGACTTCCAGGGTCTTGAAGCAAGAGTTTTTACCCGCGAGAACTGCTGATAGCCTCTAGAACACCATACAGAGCTGATGGAAGTCTGTATGAAGCCAGAAGGAACTCAGTGGACTGGCTGTGATGGAACAGTTGTGGGTGTGGCTGTGTACGGTGAAGCCAAGGGCGCACAACTCTCACCCAGAGATGACCAGTCTGTATTGAACACCACTAAGGAACTACACCAGGTACAGGGAGGAGACACACGTTTTTATTCATAATTGCACAGAAAAGTGGTGGATGATCTGGATGACGTTGTACCGACCTTTGTGTTCCAGGTTCATTGGTCGTCCAGGTGACTACAACCGTGAAATTAATGCTGAAAGACAAGAGGAGGTACGTGAGCACACTGAAAGGCATTGGAATTGTTGCTGTGGTGTGGATTGAATTTCCTTTCTAGGTTCGGGAGAAGGAGGATGAAGGTGTGAGGGAGTATGAGGGAAGGGGTAGAAGACTGGTCAGCTTACATTCTTGTACAGACACACTCAAGCACTTGCACGCACACACACACGCACACACACACACACACACACACACACACACACACACACACCATGCATATATACACTTACACATGAACATATACTCTGTGTGTGTGTGCATGTGTATATGTGCGTGCGCGCGCATATTCTGTTTATATGTGCTTGTGAATATTCCTGCATATATGTGTACAAACATGTAAGTATACATCAGCTGAATAGACATGTAGAACTGATGCAACATCTGTACATGCGCCACCAAAACACACAGTACCAAATCAGGCAACCTACACATACCACCTTGTTCTCTTCAAGAGTTAGCTCTTGTGGTTTATGTGAACAGGTATGGCTAAAACTTTTCCATCTGCAGACGAAAACTTTCAAAATGCTGGTGAATTTTGTCATTTTGTAAGGAAATACTCTTTCACACAAATGGATGTTTGAATCATGTATATTCACAAAGCTTTGTTTTTAGAGTCCCTGAGTTTGAAGTTTGTGAGACTGTAGGTTAGAAATTACAACTTTTTGTTTATGAAGGGTGACGTGTGTATTCAAAACTACATTCACTCTTCCACTACCAATTTTGTTCGTTTATCTAACATTCCTTACTACCAGATTATGATTTTTTTAAACCCATGTAATTTTTGAAAAACAAAAATACTGAAACAAATACTACTTTAAGTCATAATCACACCAAATTTTGTATGAATATCTAGATGTGGACATAGTGTAATGTTGTGTGTGTGTGTGTGTGTGTGTGTGTGTGTGTTTCTTTGTTGTGGAGATTTATCATCATCATGTGCTTTTTTTTTTTACAGCATAACATTGTAGCAGTCTTCATTAGATTGGTGTGTGTGTGTGTGTGTGTGTGGTATGTGTGTGTGTGTGTGGTGTGGTGTGTGTGTGTGTGTGTGTGTGTGTGCGTTTGTGTGTGTGTGTGTGTGTGTGTGGTGTGTACGTTGTGTGTGTGTGTGTGTGGTGTGTGTGTGTGTGTGTGTTACAGTGTGACCCCTCAGGCTGTCTGATCGAGCTGCTGATTCAGCTGATGATCATCATGGTCGGCAAGCAGACTTTCAACAACTTCAAGGAGATCATTATTCCGTAAGGCTCTTGAAGATCTCATTTCTGTTGTCAGGACATGTTTCAAGTCAAATAATCAATACTTTCATTTTCTAAAAGTCTCTTGTGTGAATGCATGTCACATAGTTGATAATAATGAGAAAGGAAAGCGGAAACCTTTTCATTTTTAATCACCTTGAGATGGAAGATACATAGATGGAGTTGAGAGCTGGTGCAAACTAAGACTACAGATCTGCAGAAAAACAGAGAGAAAAAATTACAAGTGGCAGAATCAGGAATCTTCTTGCATGGGTTTGACATAAAAGAAGAACATTAATATTGGTTGTTATGGTCTAAGAACATCTTTTAAAGTCCTTGAAGTTTTTTAACTTTGGTTTGGGCACTTTGAAATTCTGAAAATAACATTCTCAAAAAGTAGACTTCAGTTCATTGGGGCTGCAAATGGGTTTTGAACCTTGCTGTGGCCTGTGTGTTAATATTTGCTTAAAGTTACAAAATAAAGGAGATGCAGGAAATGCAGTGGGTAGAGATGCAGGATAAAGGCAATTTAAATGGAACTGTCATAGTTATTTATTTGCTGTTGTGGGACTGTAAGCTTGCTAGCTGCATGTTCTCTTGCATATGCTACTTTGTGTGCTGATGTTTTTGATAGTTTAAATCATTTTTACAATCATTGAAGAGAAAGAAAGAAACATTGTGAGGAGTCTTGAAAAGAACCTGTAAATTTGAAATTGGAAAGAAGTGTACACACAATGGACACTGCATGTTCCCCTTCGGGGCAGGAAACTGATGAACTGGTTCAAGGGCCGGCGTGTCAAGGAGGAGGAGCAGAAGGAATCCAAGACGGTGGCAGTTTGGGAGAGGGACTACAACATGGCCACCATGCCTGACCTGGGGCTCTTTGACGAGTACCTGGAAATGGGTGAGTGGTCCTCGTGATTCATGCTACAGGTGTGGCTTTTCTCACCTTGCTGCCTGCCTGAGAGCTGAGCTGTGTTGAGACTTTTGTCTGGCACCAAGCAGGGAAGATGCCAAATGATGTTAAGTTCAGGTTGAAGGTTGAGAAGGCAGGTCAAAAGTTGCGTAAAGAAGAGGCAGTGTGATGGTCTTCAGAAAAGCTTGTCTGTGCCCTTCACCAAGGGTCTCGAAACAACACACCTGTGACTGTGATTCCACAGGTGCATGTCTGCAGTGATTAGACATAGAAGAACTCACACACCTTTGGTCTGTTTTCTTTCTTTTTACTTTTGTATGTAGTCCCCCCCCCCTCCCCCTCCTTTTCTGTCAAAGACAGTATAACAGCACACAATTAAAAACATATAAAGAAGTGTTGTGTGACATGTTTATGTCAGGTGTAAGAACAGTTGTTTTTTTTTCAATTTCTAGTTTTGTAGAGAAGAATGCAGTACATGTTCAGATCTGTGAGTTGATCTGCTTTGTGCTTAAATCAGGTACCAGCCAGATCTGATCTATGAGGCTCCACGTAACAGCTTTCATTTTGTAACGTTTCCCAGTGTTTCTTAGTCAGCTGATACTTTGCTATCTTTTTATGAGAACGTCTTTGCTTGTTTTTGTTTCTTGGTTTTTTTTTTGCTTCTGTTAGATACAGATGTAAAGCCATTGCGTGCCTGATTGTTGCAGTGCTGCAGTATGGCTTTGTGACCATCTTTGTGGCGGCCTTCCCTCTGGCCCCACTGTTCGCCCTCATCAACAACATCATCGAGATCAGACTGGACGCCTACAAGTTTGTCACCCAGTGGAGGCGCCCTCTGGCGGCAAGGGCGCAGGATATTGGTGAGTGGTTTCTGTAGGGGTGGGTCTGTAGCTTTGCAGATGCTAATGCCAGTTAGACTTTCTTTTCATCCGGCTGTTCAAGTCAGCTTGCGCTGTTTACGGTCCAGGTGACTGTGAAAGCCATCTCAGGGCATTGATTAAGTTAGATACAGAGCTATGTAGAAATTAAAGGCCGAGAATGAAATCATGGAAGAGTCAAAGGCCATTCTAATGCAGACTTTACTCTCAGCCATGTTTCAGTCAGATCAGCTGGTAAATATTGACCATCTTTCACAGAGAGAGAGAGAGAGAGAAAATTAGTAATGCGAAAACATCCTGAAATTTCTGTGTGGAGTCGACAACAAGCTTCTTGTGCCATTCACATCCAGCTGTCGTGAAGAAAGTTTAATGCTGAGCGGTTTGTAGCAGAGCACACATCATGGAGCCTGTCCTCATCCTTTCAAAGGTGAGAGGGGCCAGCTTGGCCTAATGCATTAAGGCGTCGGTCCCTGGTTCCAGTTCAGGGTTCAGTTCCTACTGGAGGCAGCCAGGTTGGAAGAGAGTTTCTCTTCAGAGTTAATGCATTTGCAGACTTCAGTCCCCACCTAGGCCTTCGGAGGAGATGTCCATAGTGCTGCTTGTGCTTTAACAATACAAAAATTTAGATTCTCAGAGACATTTTGCATGCAAGAGGGTTAAAATCTTGTCTTAAGGACATGGATCGGTTTGCAGTCTCACAACTGTTGACTCCAGAGAGAAGAGATCTTCTCAAACCTGGCTTGGGTTGAACCCATGATCAAGACAGCTATGCTTTATCTACTCAATCAGCAAGGTTTATATTCTTTGAAAAAAAAAAAATTTTGTTATTGTAATTTAATCTGCATTTTCTGTCCTCTAACCTCTTCCATCTTCTCTTCAGTTCCATTCCATAGTTTTAGTTTTTCACCCAAGCGACAGTTTGCACCACATCGAAGAGACAAGTGATTGTGCGTTCATCCCTTGTTTCTGTCATTTTGGATGTTGTTTTTCCTGCCTGAAAAAGACATTGTCATTGTTGTTTTTTTTTTGATGTAGGTGTGCCATAACAGATGTATGCATTCCATTTCTGACCAAATTAAACATTTTATTCTGAAATAGGAGGTTTGCCCATTGTAGTTTGTCCATTTGTAAGCAGGAAATTATGGCACTTTATTTTCTGTTAAATACTTTTGAACAAAAATTTGTTTTGTGTGTTTTGAATGTTTTTTTTTATCTTAAAAATGATTGGGGGGGGGTGGGGGGGGGGGGGGGGGTGGGGGGGGGTGGGGGGGGGGGGCGTTGGTTTGCTTGCAAGGGATGTGTGCTGTAATGGTATTTTATTTTCTATTTAATACCTTTGTACAAAAATTTCTGTATGTTTGTTTTGAATGTTTCTTTTTGTCCTAAAAAATGCTTGAGCGGGGAACATTGGTTTCCTTGTAACGGATGTGTCCTACAGTGCATTAAATGCTGCAGCTGTGTGTGCGCTAGGTTGTCTGTTGAGTGACATGGAGGTACATCGTCAGTTGACCATCACCTGATCTCAGAAGGGAGACTAACTGTTCTCTTGAATCCTCAACCTGACAGGATGACTGATTTTGCTTCCTAATGCCTTGCAGCTTATGCCGGTGCTGAATTGCTGCATTTTGGTCATCATTTGGTGTGTGTGTGTGTGTGTGTGTGGTAGAGTGGGTGTTGTTTGCTAGACAATCAGTTAATTTGAAAAAAAAAAAAAAACACTGGAAAGTTACATGGGAGAAGAAGGAAGGGAAACAGTTGGTGGTATCATTTTTTGTTTACATCAAAATAAAGGTGAACAACTGAAATGTTTTGCTTGATTGTTGTTTTTTTTTTCCCCAGGCAAATCTTCATGTTTCAACTTAAATCCAGTCTTTTATATTTAAAGATTGGCAGTCCCTGATCTGTTATTCATCTGTGCGTTACAAGCATTGTTAATACCAAAGTGTCCTGATCTGATATTTTTTCCTTCCAGGAATCTGGTTTGGGATCCTGAGGGGCATCACAACCATTGCAGTGGCTAGCAATGTAAGTGGAACCACAGTGAACAAAAAATTGACTATCTCTTCAGTGTTAGTCTTAAATCACATGTAATGTTCATAATCTTCTACAGGGCATTTGTAATGACTCAGAGCTGCTCCTGTGTATTGCCTTCTACCTCTTACACATACCTCTTGCACATATTGCAGCAGGCATGGTCCCAAGTGTGCATGCACACATCTACACATCCACTTGCATACACATACACAAGTATGCACACTAGCACATGCACTCACACACACCACACACACACACACACACACACACACACACACACACGTTCACTCACTCACTCACTCACTCACTCACTCACACACACACACACACACACACACACACACACACACACACACACACACACAGTGTATGCAATTATGCAATGTAGTCAAAGAAAGAAATTGGAAAGAATTCACAAAGAGAGATGTTTCTCATTCCTTACCTTTTGTTATGCCTGTATTCCATTTCCCAAAACGATATTGAATGGGAGTTGACTGAAGAATTTTTGCAGACATGCTTGTTTATATCAAATAGGTTAAAGAAAGCACCTACAGTTGTTTTCCTTCCAGTGATGGTGGCCAAAATGGTGTGACACAACATGTGTCATTAAGGCATTGGGACATGGTGATTCTTGTATATGTCATTGAGGGTTATGCTCATTTTACATGTGAATGTTGCCTGCAGAGAAAGGTATTGTTCAGGGTTCTGTCAGTCTGTCTGTCCAGAACATCACTTGGATATCGTCAGATACATTCTATTTGAAATTTACGAGACAGAAGTTTTCGGATAAATTTAGCTGAAATGATTGTCCCTCACTCTGGCGCGGTGACTAAGCAACGGGCGCCATCAGAAGAGGGCTTCGAAGGTGGTGTTCTGCGTTTGTTGGATCAGAACAGGCAAAACTGAACTCCACCCAAGAGACTTGGCAGCAGTGCAGTATCTCCACGGGTGGGTTGCCTCATGACAAATCATCACTGACTGCTCCCTGTGGATTGCCCATGCTGTATCTGACAGATCAGGGTGTAGATGTGAACAGGGAGCCAGAAGGCCTCGGAGGTGATATGGAAGATGACACAGCACAAAAAAAAGAAAAAAAAAGGAGAAAAAAGGCTGAATAATAGGTCAACCCAGTTTCAAGTCTGCTAAATAGTGCTTTTAGGACCCAACAGGTTTCTTATGTTAACTTCTGAACTATCAGCTAACTTTTCGGCTAAATGCATCAAATGAACCAATTGATTATTTTAGAATGCTTGACAAGACAAATTGGCGTGCTCTTTTAACTCTTACTTTATACAAAGAAACTTGATGACACGGGGTTACCAGCTATGGGTGACGAAACTCAACAGCCTGTGTGTAACACTGCTGGTGGCAAGGTGCTTACAATCTTCAGATGTCCTGTGCTTAAAACCTAGAACAATGACGTTTAAATAAGGTGAAAGGTCACTCCCTCCCTGGTAACCTAGATCCCATTTTAGCCATGTCTGTGAACTGCCCTTCTTCACCGCATTTTTGAAAGCAACTAAAGTGAGCAGCATTATCACTGATGGGTTTGTAAGTGTCCTCATGCTTCTTTTGCAGGCGGCCATCATTGCGTTCACCTCAGATTTCATACCCAAGTTGGTGTACCGCTATGGATATGACAACGATGGCAGGATTGAAGGCTACGTGTTATTCAGTCTGTCCGTCTTTAATGTGAAAGATTTTAACAACAGGAGTGTTCCAGTGTCGCCTAAGATTGAGAACGTCACCCAGTGCCAGTGAGTATTATTTGAATGTGGTGTTGTGTGAGGCGTATCGTTTGTTGGTTGTGATGGTGGAGACTTCGTTAGCTGGGTGATGGACACTTTAGTAGTCTTGTTGGTGGAGATTTCGTTAGGCTGGTGGACCATGTTAATCTAGTTGTTGGAGACATTTTCATGTGTGTAGGTGGAGTCCTTTTGTATTTTTGTTTCTGGACTCTGCTTAGTACTTGCTGGTGTGGACCTTCTGTTTTGCTCATTTTCTATGCTATTTCCATGGTGCAATCTCTACGCTACTTACCCAGAATTGTTCTGTTGAAGCCTTAGCTTCAGCATTCCATAGGGAGTGGTCAGTTTTACAGTCACCATGGGGTGATACACCAGAGAAAACGCTACTGCCTTTGGATCACTTGATTGGTGTTCAGTGGTAGGTGTTGTCGTGCAGCATATGCTGAACGCTGCTGAGGCCTGACATCATGACTGGGATTGCCTAGTTATCCAGTGTTGTTTATTGCCCCTTTCTGGAGAGGGAAACCATGTTCAGCGTGCTGACACCAAAGAGTCTGATACAGACTCACCACCACAAGCATCGCTATGACGACTAGGTCATCGAAAAGGTCACCACAAGAGAATGGCACGAAGGGCTGCAGAATTTAAATCCTTTTTGTTTTGTTTGTCTGTTTTTTTTTTTGTTTTGTTGTTTGTTGGTTTTGTTTGTTTGTTGTTTTTGTTTGTTTGTTGGTTTTGTTTGTTTGTTGGTTTTGTTTGTTTGTTGGTTTTGTTTGTTTGCCTTTTTTTTTTTAATGGTGACTAAAGAAAAAAGGTGAAGATATGGTGTGGTGTTTACAGTGTGTTAAAGATTATGTGACAAGGCTGTAATTTCATGTGTTTCTTTTCTTCATTTATCCCAGTATCAACCACACTTGAGAAATTTATCGACACCTGCAGTGTTGGTCAAGGTTTTTCAGCAGCATTTTCAGAGATGAAAATTTGAGCAACATTTCCAGAGCATGGATGGAATGCAGCTGTGTGTTCATGGTTCCAGTCTTGGCGCTTTAGCACATAGCATGCTTAACGGCTTTTGAGAGGCCTTGGCTGGGTATGGTTAATGAGCACAATATTGAGATTTTTTGTATCTTGATGGTCACTGTGGACCTGAGACTGTATTTATCTAATCAGAATCACAAAGCTATAATTGTGATGTTTGGTTAAAGAAGAGATTGTTTAAGAAGAAAAAAGGTAGTGAAATGTGATTTTTGTGGTGCCATATGGAGTTAATGAAGAGGCTGCTTGAAGAGATGAATAAAAGTGAGTTTTATTGTGGCTTGAATTCATGCTTGAATGCTTGGCATCCTTTTCTGAAGCTGTTAAATCCTTTGAAATTTCATTATGCATTCCAGACTTTCATTGTTTTCAGTTCAGTTATTTATGTGGACCTCACTAGCTTGACTGATAAGAAACAAAAAGAAAGGTACGATATGACCCAGTATCTGTGATCATGGGCAAAAAGGGAGAGAGAAAAAGAGAGGGAAAGAGTTTTTCACAACACCACTTCTCTTGTGTGTCTCAGCTATCGTGATTTCCGAGAAGGCCCGCCAGATTACAAGCTCTCCATGGAATACTGGCACGTGCTGACAGCTAAACTGGCTTTTGTCATCGTCTTCATCGTAAGTCGCTTCCTTGTCCTGATCTTGTTCAGAAGCACACTTCTGGATGACTGCTGCAGGTGTCATTCTAGGCTTTGTTACATTTTGTGTGTGTGTGTGTGTGTGGTCATCATCTGTGTGCTCCATCTGATAATCGGCCAGCACAAACTAACAGTCAGAAGAAAGCCTATGGTGATGTATGGAGTGCATAGTTCTGGCCATACTCTTAGCTATGCTTCCCCGTCCATACGCCCATCCAACAACTTCAAAAATTCCGTTCTCATATCTGATATGGCCAAATGTAAAGTGTGCCCTTCAGTCCAATAAGATTTGTCACAGAGGCTGTAAGCTTCCTTGAATTCTTCCAGAAACCTGCTTTCATATGGACTCCTGAGCTGCCTGCTTTTGGATTTTAAACATAAAAGAGATAGAGAGAGAGTCATGTTTGTGTTCTGATGGTGATAGACAGAATGGTCAGCATTGGAGTCATGTCCATGGTTACACTAGTTTTGATACAGTGATGATGATGTGGAATAGTCAGCATCAGAAGCATGACCTTAGTTATTTTATTAGCTTTCATGTGAAGGTGATGGTGTGTAGTTCAGTATGATACTTTCATATGTTTCTGTATGGTGATGGTAGTTGTGTCTTTCTATGGCTTTTCTCATTTACGTAAGTTTGCTTGACGCTTTTAATCACCCATCTTTCAGTCGCGGGTGACTACATTTCATAGATGGTTTATTTGAATAGGGTTGAGCATTAAAAATAAAAAAAGAAGAAGAAAAACAGCACTTTGAGCAGCATACTCATGTGGAAGCCACTGCAAAGTGCTTCATATCAGAAATGTTTTACTCTTTTTTTTTTCCATATTGAATGGAGCATGATTGACAAGAACAGTGAGTGAGAGTGATAACAGACAGTCCATTTAACCCAATTATGGATGACTTAGCACCCAGGTACCAATAGCTCATCAATGATGAGTGGCACAAAAGCGTAGATGATACAGATTTGTTTGAAATTGATTCAGTTCACCGAGAAAGAGTTAGGTCACCAACAGTGGGGAGACGACTGAATTTACAGATTGATTCCAAGTCTGCCCACTGAAGGAGAGGGACGACAGTGGTCAGTTGGAAAACATCAACAACACACACAGATGTACACGCACATCAAAATATATCCATTGTTGGATTTTTATACAAAATTTGGGAGCGACTTTGACTTGTATGTTTGTTTTTTCATGATTTTTTTTTTTCTTCTCAGAAACAATAATCCAGTTTCATAGGTTCATCGGGCAGTCTAGGAAACAAACATGGTAACTTCATACATATTATGATGAAAGAAAAAGATTTTGTTGTTAACAGGGTCTGGTTTATTTTTGATAGGCAGGCCCCCTTGAAAGGCTCTGTATAGTCAGCTGGACCTCAGAGCATTGAACGATGCCTTTTGCTTGCAGCTGGTGGTGGTGTTCCTGCAGTGGCTGGTCTCCTTCTGATCACAGACGTCCCGCGGAGCGTCAAGATGCAGATGCTGCGAGAGAAGTACCTGGCCAAGGAGTCCATTCTGGCCGCCGAGGTCCTGCGCCGGGACCATCTGGGAGGGGGCAGCAACACCAACCTGACCAAGCGGTCGCCGGCGGCGTCCAGAGCCCACCAAGGTTCTCTGGCCCCCAATGAGCCCTTGTACTGAGGGTGATGTCCCCTGTTTCCTGGGACTGCTGTTACCTTGAAGCTGTTGAGGTTGAGCATCTCTTGAGCTTGTTGACTTGGGCTTGAGCATCTCTTGAGCTTGTTGACTTGGGCTTGAAACTGTTGGGTTTGAGAGAGTTAAATTGGTTTGAGCATGTTGCCTGGTTGAAATGGGGAGAGGCGGTACATTGATTTTGGACGAGGGGAGGCTTACTCAGAGTTGGTTGCTGTAACAACTCAGGTGGTGCAGTCTCCTGAGAAGTTGTTTTGTCATGGACTTGTCAGTGCCGACTGGAAGACAGATTGTAGAAGTTTGGTCTGAAGTATGTTACCCGGCTGTTACATTACATGTGTCACTAATTATATGCTAACTTGTGAAACATGAAGGACATTAACCCATTAACGTCAGTTTGTCACTTTCTTTTCTTTCTAAAATGGTGTTGGATTTCATGTGCTGTTTTAGAGCTTTTCTTTTCATTTCCATGCATTTTCATTATTTTATTTTATTTTGAATCTGTTTTGTGTGTGTGTGTGTGTGTGTGTATGTGTTAGGGGGAGAGGGAAGGGGGGTGGGGGTGGGGGGAGAATTTTAAATCTTAACCAAGAAATAGAAAAAATGATAAGCAGATTTCAGCAAAGAAAATATGATGCAGAAAATTGAACTGCATTTGCATAGTTGTTTTGAATTAATGAGAAGAAAATGTTTATATTTCATTGGAAATATGAACTGTGCATTACTATTGATTTGAAACTGTGACTCCACGCAGTTGCTTAATTTCTGTTTGTAACACCAATTCATTTTAGCTGTGATACAAGTATAATACTTTTCAGTTCACAATTTGAAGGTGTTAAAAAGTGCCAGATGATAGTCAGGGTCTGCATTAGCAGTCTCTTTTCTTTCCCTGATTGTTATAAACATGTGATATTTGTATTTTAGCAGACCGTTGTTTTCCGTTGGCACATGTCAGTGTGTTACATGTTTGTATCAGTTCGTGTGATAGTGTATCAAAGGCAGGAAGTTAGGCCAGAGAGGTCAAGGTTGCCTTGGCACTGGGACTACATGTTGAGCCTAGCTACAAAGGGTTAATGTCGTGATTTTGTTGCACATTTTCAAGTTTTCATTTTATAGGCCAGAAGCAGGGGAATTCATTTTGTGATTATATTCGAAAATGTTGAACTTAAAACAGGTTCATTTAGACTTCCCCTTTAAGCTTTATAACTAAACATTATCATGGCAAAAATGAATGACCTTGTACTTGTGAATTTTGTTGTTGCTTGCTTCATTTGTGTTAATAAGGTTTTAAGAATATATTTTTTATATATTTAAAGTGCTCTTGTGGTCATCAGCAGATGTAAAAAGTATGTTTTTTAGTTAGGAAAAGAATGTTGTATTCTTATTGCTGTTTTCTTTGCCTTTGCGTTTTTGTATTAAGGTTCGATTTTGGAATGTTGCAATTATATCTGTTGGTAAAACAGTATACTGATAAAATCACTTTAAAGAAAGTTTGATGTTTCTGCAACATGTTTCATTCTGTTGCAAGTTCAACATTTGTTTGCTGTGCTGTCGTTCGTGCTTTTCTGCAGCATCCTTTTGTCTTGACCCCTATGTCAGTATGCATGTTTTTATATGGAAATGTTTTATGAGTACAGGTTTTTTGATGGCCCTCTATGGTAATGTCGTCATTCTTTGGTCATGAATTGGTCTATCATGGCAGCCCTTCTGTTCCTGGTTTCACGAATATTTTGAAGGCATTTAGATCAGTTGTAAACATCTGTCATCATCATCATCATTTCGTTTCCATTTCAGTTTGTGTGTGCTCTCACTGATTGTGTTGAATGCTATGACAGTAAGATAAAACGTGTTATTACCTCTGAGAAAAAACCTGAACCGAGGTGCCAGATGTGCTATTTTTATGTTATTGACCAGAAAGTTTATTGACATGCCTTTCTTAGATCATGCATTGTAAGGCCTTCCAGTGCTTCCTGTGTACAGCATGGTGAAGTTGATAGGCTAGTCTTGTTTAGTGATATAAATACTAGAAGCTTCATGAGATGCGGATCTTTGCCTAAGCCTAGCCCAACTGCCCAAAACGCACAGCACAGTTACATGTCTTTACCACTCCTGTTCTCCCATAAACCAGACACAAAGAAATTCAGTCAGAATTTATTTTTAAATGTTAGTTGTAGGCACCCAAGCCAGGAAGTCAAGATGCCTGCGGGAAAAGAGAGCACTTCTAGGTGGATGTATAAGGAAGGTGAACAGCCTCCTGTTTCATCTCTGGGAATAGATCTAAATCTAGTTATCCTTGGCTGACTGTCGTTTTACTCAGGAAGGTACCACTGCTTGCATGTGCAGGAGCGTGTCATTGTAAGCGTGTTACATGAAACATAGTCTTGAAGGGGGGCTTTAGGGGTAGAGGAGGAAATCCTAATTGGAATCTGTTGAGTAATAGGAAGATCAAGTGCAGACCATGTGCTTTTCTTGTGTGGAGTTAGACTTATCTGTACAGTTATCATACATTTTCTCTTTCTGATTAACAGTTAGAATTGCTCAAATTGTCAAAGTACAATGGCTCTTAGTGCCTTTAATTTTGTGAATGTTGGAACCGTATTGGACCCACCATGTCAAAATTTGCTGCTTATGCTACGCACTATGATTATTTCAAGGTGTAAGGCCTTGTGCACCTAGACTGATTAATGCGCAAGATTGATATAGATGAAAATCTTAAGATTCACTTTACAGTCATTTAAGTCATGCTTTTAGAAAATCCTGTTTTCACTGACATGTGTGCCCCATAATTTAATCTTTTATCTCGGATAATGTCTGTCAGACCAGTCACATTTTCTGGAGTTTTTTTGCCTCTTCCATATTTTCCCCTAAACGTAGACACAGGAATTGACTTTAAACATGCCCACAGCTGAATGGGGAAGTATGTGGACTTGATTAAATTACTGATGACAATGCAGCCAAGAGACAGCATCCGTCTCTCTGAGATGTACTGATAATACAGAAGGATAGAAAAAGAAAGGGCAGGGAGTGACGACTCTCAGCCTTTCTCACTGTGGAGTCATCTCCCTGTCACTATGACCTAAACCTTAACCTTTGTGCCACTATAAAGCGACACAGCATCTGTACTGCAAATAAATGTCTCGCTGGGAAACCACTGGATCAGAAGCAACTGCATTGCTGATCAGCAACTTGATGGTTAAGAGTAATGGAACTTGCTGGGTCTTCGTTGAGTCTGAAATGGTCTAGTACTTAAAGGTGGAATGAAAATTGGTGTTATTTTGCACTGAAGCTATACACCTGGTTGCAACTTCACACCATTTTTTTTTTTTAACATTGATGGAATATGCGCTCAAGGTGAGATGGGTGTTCAGCCGAGTACATCTGGATGTCGAAGCGTCCTTTTGAATGAAGTTTTCTTTCTGATTATGGACATTGGTGATGCATTTGCCTGGATAGTGACTTGGGTGGAAATCTTACTGGATCAATGGAGATCTTTGTCAGATCCAGTAGTTTGAATGAATAGCAAGTTGAGTGGAGTGCACAGTACGTGCACATTTTGTTTTTGAAGTGTAGGAGCATGTGGAGAAAGCCAGTAGAGGGGTGTTACACTGATAACAGCCCCTTTTCTTTTAACTTCTACATTTTCAACACACCTGTGTGTTGTCGGTGAGCTTTTGTGTTGAAATAAAAAGTTTGATTTACGTGAATGTTTTCAGTCTGGTACCAAGTGTAAATACCAATGTCAGACCCTTGAGGTAATAGACAATGTTCAGAAATATTTAGGACAGTGGGACAAAGCGACTGCTTTTTATTACTTCACAAACTTTAAGCTGACCTTAGTTTTGATTTCCTCTCCATATCCATGACCTTCGTGATTTTGTATCAAGGATGTTGGTATCTGCAAGTTCATGAGGACTTTGATTGGATGGATGTGATGATGCTTTCTGGAGGGGGAGGCCCACTCATGCTGGCTCCATGGTTGAACAACCAATGACATTTATAGGGGATTTAGTAAGTGGTGTCCTGTGTATGTTGGATCAAAACAGGCGCCACTGAACACCACTGAAGTGACTCAACAGCAGAGCAGCCGTCACCTCTGATGGGTTGCCTCATGACAGCAAGACTTTGATCTCTCCCCAGTCAGCTTAGTAAGTGGTGTCCACTGTGTCTTGAATCAGGACAGGCACCAGTGAACGCCACTGAGGTGACTCACTGGCAGTGCAGTGTCACCTCCGGTGGGTTGCCCCATGACAGCTGGATGTTGACTGCTCCTGGTGGATTGCCAGTATTAGGGCTGCAATAGGACAAGACCAAGTGTGGCTGTGGACAGGGAATTAGAATGAATGGTGTGAGTAATGCCAATGTTACGGTGCAGAAGATAAGATGGTCACACACACACACACACACACACACACACACACACACACAAGCATATTCTTAGTAAATTTAGCTCTTTTTTTTCTTAACTTCTTTCAGAGTCAGCCTTGTACATACACATGCATATATGTGCCACACACTCATGGAATGAACTCGTTTGTCCCACCCTCCGTAATTTTTCTGGCACATTTCTATTAGAGCTTGAGGTAATTGTGACATACATGCTTGCCAGCTGTGCCACAAATGTGGACCGAAAGACATAATGTCTTCATCTATCTCAGGTTCAGCATATTTTCTTTGTTGAGTCAATTACCTGCTGCTGTGTTTTTGAGAAGGGGGTGTTGGATCCATCATTGCTTCTGAAATGGGAAATTTGTGTAGGTTAATAATGTGATTTTGTTTAATGACTAGGGAGACTTGGGTAAAGTGGAGCTTGAGGCGTGATCTGACTTCACTGAACCAGAAAGGAGTCTACAGTGTGGTTTATTCTTAAGTTGTTGTGATTAGTGATGATAATTACGTGCATGACTAACTCGGTAGCACTTTTTTGTTGTTGTAATTTACTTACCTGATAATGTAATGTTGGTTTTCCTGATTTGTTTTTCTCACGGGTTTTGCAAGACAAAGGTAATTTATTTTGCAAGCATATTTTTATGTGAATTCAGTTATTAATAATTCTCTGTTTCTCCGCTATGTTGTACCCAGTAATTTGCATTGGCCTGCAGCTATAAGTAGCCTCGCTTCAAGGCAGAATACTTTGCTTTATCTGAAATGCCATGATATCTTAAGTGAACGAAAAGCCAGTACACCATTTTCAGCTTTGGAATAAATAAATGGCCATTGCCTCTAAATATTCGAGAACACTGATATGTCAACCTCAGCCAAGGTCCGGATCTCACCTGGGCCAAAGGTCAAGGTCACAGGGGCTCATTTGTTTAATAGGAGACCACTTCATTTCTCAGGAATCCTTTTTGTAGACAAGACATGACAGAGCAATAGATGCAAGTAAATGTGTATTGATATCAGTATTGCATTTCGAGTTTTTAAACCTCGTGCTGATCATGGTCAGAGTAACAGAACAAAGTGCTTTGTGTGTATCAGCTGAAATCATACAGACTGCAAGCAGGACTATTTTGACTCATGTTCGAATGTTCTGCTAATGTTGGGAATTTTCAGTGGAGACTCGGATTAAGTCTAAGGATGACAGTGACGTAGACATTCTGCTAATGTTGGGAATTTTCAGTGGAGACTCGGATTAAGTCTAAGGATGACAGTGACGTAGACGTTTTTGTGGCTTAAGAAAAACAATGCGCTTTTTCATAGTTTTGATTTCATTTGTTGTTCAGTTCTTGTAAAAGGTAACAAAAGAAGAATGACTTCAATCATGCCATCAAAGGTCCCCAAGTTACTCTTTGTCTATCAGATTTTGAGTTTTTCTATGCACTTTTCTTGTGTTGCATGTGTTAAATGTTTGTCGGAGGTGTGGTTTTGTGGACCCCAAGATGTGTGGTAGATGATTTACAGTGCTTTCAGTTCAGCAGGAGGTTCATGGCAACTTTGGTGTGTGTGATGAGATGTTGGTTTCTGTGATGATACTTAATCCTTTGTAGATATTTTTTGTCATGTCTGACACCTATATCATTGTTGTTTTCAGTTTTGCATCCTTTGTTTTGTTTGTTTATTCCACGAACATATGGGAGTCTTTTATTGTATAGAGGTATGTCACACATGCTTTGCTTTACATTGTTTATTCTGAAATCCTTTGTGCAGCTAACCTTCATATTTCATGACTTAAAAAAAAAATACTGGTGCTGGTGATTTTTCTTTTCACCATTCTTTTGATCACACTCCCGCTTTTCCACTCTTGCCACCCTCCGTATTTCCTCCTAACGTTTTTGTATAGTTCTGACCCGGTGTCATTTGACTAATCTGTAAGTGCTGTAATGCCAAGTACGACCATAAAAAGCCTTGAAATCTATAATTACTAACTCGAGTACATGGAACTTAGAGAAACTGAAATTTTGTGTTCAGGTTATCCAAATTTCAGGTAGCCGTTGACTGCCTTGTAAGAAGCACAGACCATAAGATCTTGGATGCTGAATAGTCAGAACTATCTCAGAGTCAGCATTCCAAGTTTGATGCCTTGTCAGAAGTACAGACTGTAAGTCTGGGGAAGTTGAATGGTTACAGCCATCTCCAGGTCGGCTGGCCAGACTTGGTGCCTTTTTCGCTCAGACTGCAGATCTCGGATGTTGAATCGTTAGAACTGTCACCAAAGCCAGCTCCATAAATTTGATTGTCAGAAGTGTGGACTGTTGGTTTTGGAAGCTGAACAGTCAGAACTTTCACAGAGTCAGCTCTCTAAACTTGATGGTTGTCATCAGGACAACCAACAGGTCTTGGAAGTTGAGGAGTTAACAGTCACCAGAGTTGATGCCTTGTCAGAAACGCTGACTGTAGGTATTATTGGAAGTTGAATAATCAGAACTATCACAGAGTCGTCTCCCTAAATTTGATGCTTTTGTCAAATGTACAGGCTGGCAGGTCTTGGAGGTTGAATAGTTAGAACTATTATCAAGGCAGCTCTTCAAATTTGGTAAATCAAAGCATCCCAGCATATGTTTGTTTTAGAGTTTGTCTTGGTCAGTTGTGCTTCTCATGTTGCAGAACAAATCTGTGGATTCAGTTTCACATAGCTTCAGTTTTGATCAAGTATGGCAGAGATGAAACAAGGGAGTTAAATTGCAAAATACTGTACACTCTACTCATAATGAATCGAAAACCACTCTTTAAAACTATGCAGTGTTAGCAGGCATCAGGAATGAGCAGGCTTTGAGGTATGTAGCATCATCTGAACGTTGTTTTACAGGAAAGGTAAGATGTTTAATACAGGAAAGGTAAGACTGGTCAGAGGTGAGATCTTTGTCAAACGTTCATGCAAAGACTGCCCACCTTTTCACACAGGATGGGACACAATATTGGCAGCATTTGCACATCTAAAACCTGTGAACTGGTCTTGGATTTAAGGCAGCCCACTTCGGCCTCTTTTGGTTCCACTTCAGTCGCTGTCTTTGCTCAGACTTGTTTCTTACTTTGTTGAATTGTGTGTGTGATGTGTAGTATGATGCTGATTTAAAAATTCAGAGTTTGAATGCGAGCTCATAGTGATCAGGAAACTCACAGTAAAATCATGCATAGTCTGACAACACTGTCAAAAAGAGAGAGAGAGAAAGAGAATGTAAGTTGTGTATGCGTTTGTGTGAGAGAGAGCATGCACCTGGCTGAATAGTGCGTGGTGGAAATGGCCTGGACTGCTTCAGTGAAAGAGAGTGTGCGTGTGTAAATGGTATTGTGCATGTGCTAGGAGTTACAAAATCAAAATCGTTGACGTTACTGGTTATGTTTAACCCCCATCTCCTGTCCACGCTCCTGTTCCCTCCCTTCCCAGTCCCAGCCTCCACCAAGAGTTGAGGAAACCTGTGGTGCATTTGACCAGTTTGATCTGTGCCTTTATTTTGCGCAGCAAAGTGCATGACCTTTTTTTTTTTTTGGTATTGATGATTTGTTCTGCAATTTAGAGGCGTTGTCATATGTTACCTTTCATGGAAAAATGTTTATATGCAGAATATGTTACATTGAAGCTAAGCAGATTACATCCGCAATAATTCACCAGTTTTACCAAAATTAGGGTAGTTCCATGATTATTCCTGTGGCAGTAAATGAAGTGGAAAGTAGTGTGTGTTTGTGTGCGTGCGTGCATTATTTTCCCTTCATTTCATGTCACAAATAGTTTCTTTTTATATACTTCCCTTCTTTCAGGAGATCCCCTAGTTAAAGGTGGTAATTTTTCATCAGCTGATATGATATTTGCTGCTAAAGCTTAAGAAAAATAAGAAAAAAAATCCATGTAAAGGTGCATGAACACAATTATTCCTACACTCACAGGTTCAGATACCAATACATATAGCACACCTGTGCAGATGCACGCACACACACTGACACACACACACACTGACACACACACACACACACACACCACACACACACACACACACACACACACACACACACACACACACACACACACACACACAACTTTGAAATATCTTGTTACATTCTGTCTCATTTTGTTTTTCAGTATGTGTATTTATCCTCTTTTTCTTGTCACATTTAATAGATGCCTTTAAGTAATTGATGTCTGTGTTGTATGTACTGTATGTAATCTGTAGGTCTTTATCAGTATCTTACACTGCAGGTAAATTTATGTGTCTGTGACAGCACAGTACAGAGGATGGAGAGAGTGATTTGGAATTTCTAGTAGCAAAAAGCTAGGGTTCTCATGCTGAATTGGCTTGTGGTTTTGCGACACAACCTTTCTCCTTGATAGATCATGACCATGGTTTCAGGCTGGTTTCACTTTCACAGGGTTGCCAGTGTCTTAAAGAGAGAAAGAAGGAGAGAGAATAAACTTTGTGTGTACATATGTAGGTTGTGTGCATGAGCGAATGCAAGTGTCGGTGCACGTTTACAGGGTGTATGTATCAAAAAAGAAAGAAAGAAAATGATTGCCCCATTTCATCAAAATTTTGTATTGATCCGCATTTGGTTTCTGAAAAAGTGTATGTATGTTTCGCTTTTTAATTTCAGTTTTATGCTTAGCATATTTTCTGTCCCCCACCAAAAAGAAAAAAAAAAAAACGGTTTGATTCTCAACAAACTGAAGTCAGATTTAGAATGAGGGCCACTGCCTGCTTATATGCTGTGCATTTTTGCATAGGATTTGACGGAAAATTCACATTTGCTAGTTTGTGGCTGTTCAGCTATTTATTAAGGATGTGTTTGTGAACTGGTTGGTATCAGTGTTTTACAGTGTGGACAAAATGATCTGTCATTGTTGTGTATTCACTGTTCATATCTTCCCCCTCTGTGATTTTGGACGCTTCCCATATCTCTGATGGTCTTTGAAAGCTGCTTTAACTGACATATTACACTGACATATTTCACATTGTCTTCCTCTGTGTTTGGTGCTCATTTTATCTGTTGCGTTATCCTTGACTTGTTTTTCAACTGTTGTTTTTGTACCGATTACGCACAGGCCACTTTTTAGTTTACCACCTGTTTGTATCTTTTAAAAGGTAGAAGAGCTGTGTGGTGTACCACTTACCAGCAAACACGTTCTGCACAGAGTTCTGGGATCTATATGATGTTGGACATAAACATTTTAACAGCAGGAAAACCCTTGTTCATAGATGTTCCACCTGATGTGATTTTTCGTTGCAGAAAAAGACGGATATTTTCTATCTGATCGAAGGTTTTATGGAAGAAAGATTTTTAAGCAATTCGTGTGTGTTTAAGAAAAGTTGTTTCTTTTAAATTTTTTTCCTTTAACTTCTGTGTGTGGTGTTTTTATGTGGCACATCTTTGTTACTTTATAATGTTTATCACTTTTATCTTATGATCACTGTTGTTGTTGCTAGGCATGTATTTTCACTGAAAAGACTATGTATCAATGTCAAGTGTATAGCCAGACTTGTGATAGCTGTGGTTTTGTTCTGGTAAGCGCTCAATGATTTATACCTGCCACTTTATCAACTACATCGCTATATTTATCAAACCCATTCTGCTCAAATCGTAATCGGTTGCTTTATTTGTTTTGCTTTTTCTGTTTCTACTGTTTTTCATAGTACACTGTTTGTTTCTTTTCTTTCTTTTTTTTCTTTTTGATGATTTTATTTTATATGTGCATGGAGATGTGAACAAAAAGATTTTATAAGCTGTTTCTTCACTTTTGTTGATGTTTATGGCACTGTTGTTAACATTTTTCAAATTATGCGTGTGTGCGGTGCGCATGTGCGCGTTTGCACCCATGTATGTGTGTGTTGTGTTGAAGTTGTATGCTTTCCTTTTTTTCCTTCCTTTTTTTTTATCTCCCATTTTTTTCTACACAACATGGATATGTTTTGGTTTTTAAGCTGGAAATGTCACGATGATAAATACATTTTCATTGTTTATGTGAAATCATCTGTACGCTTTGTAAAAACTTTGATTCCCAGATCTGTTTTTTTCGTTGTGTGTGTTTTACACAGTGGACTTTTTGTCATGACAGTAATCCAGTGGAGCAGTGGATTATAAGGGGCTGTAAATAGCGGATTTAGGGTTGCTTGTCGTATTGCATCTGTAATTTTATAGGTGTGAAATTATGGGGTGATTTTTACGGCCAGCGTAACAAAGTGACTAGCATGCTTCCAATACGTTGTACAATTAAGTTTTGATATGTACAAAAAAAAAAAGGATACTTAAAATTTGTGTCTGGTTTTGTACTTTCAAGTTGTTATGATTGTTCGATGTGACTTTTAAAATGGTTTTAAACATATAGTTTAAGGTGTTCAAGGTCTTTTTGTCTCTCTCTCTCGACTATTGACCTCCTCACTCACCCCCTACCCCCTTCCCTTGCACCCCCACACACATACCTGCATGTGCGTGTGTACACACACACACACATGCACACATATACTCACACACACCTACACACACACTAAAGATGATTTTGAATTTACACACACATACACATGCACACACATGCACACACACACACACACACACACACACACACACACACACACACACACACACATACGCACACAGACACACACACACATGTGCACACACACGCACACATGCACTCATGCACGCACGCACACACACACACTTATACACACACACACACACACACACACACACACACACACACACCTTTCAGTGATTTCCGCCTTCAGTTTAACAAGGCTTTTCTTTAAATGCCACCTCCCCAGTTGCTACTTACGTTATTCTGCTCTCTATAGTCTTGCTTGTTATAACTATTATTTGGATGGGATTGTGTATGTTACACATGTGCATGCATATTAGGGCACACTTTATTCTGCTATTCTTAGCTTGAGTTTGTAATATTATATTTTGGTAGGCATGGATATATCATGCAGTTTGTAAAGACATTTTGTGCAGTTAAGCATCAGCATATTGACTATGGCGTTTTTGTGTATGCATATGCATGTTTCCTTGATCTTTCTCTGGATGAATTGCAGAATAATACATCAGATGCAGAAGGAGTAAGCTGTTCTTAAAACCATCTGTTGTACAAACGTCTGATCCCCCTACTCCTCTCCATATCCTTTCCAGGAGCAGAGGATGGAATCGCTCGGTCCTGTCACAAAGACAGCAACAAGTTAGGATACGAAGATGACAAAGTGTTGGATGAGACTAGTTCTCTGGTCAGTCCAGAAGATAGTACGAGTGAAGAGGACTCACTTGTATCAGGTGAAAGTATCCCTCAGTCTGATTAAGTAGATAGACAGAATGATAACAAAGAGGGCTCTGTTCAAATGATGATACATCAGTATCCATACAAGGAGGCAGACAGACAGAGGACTGTGTGTTAGATGAAGGTATTTCAAAGTGTGGTCAGGTGTTAACAGACAAGAGTGATTACAAAGAGGACTCGTGTCAGATGAAAATAGTTCTGTGTCCAGTCAAATGGATAGACAGAGTGATAACAAAGAGGCTCTGTTTTAGATGAATATACCCAAGTAGACAGGCAGGGTGAAGATATCTCACTGCCCAGTCACATCGACTGATATCAAAGGGAACTCGATGCTGAACGAAAATATCTCTCAACCCAGTGAAGAAGGCGGACAGATCAGTGATTTCAAAAATGACTTCATGTCAGCTGGAACTATCTCTTGCTTCAGTCAAGCCAATGGACAGAGTGATTTCAAAGAGGGCTCCATGGTGAATGATGCTATGTCTCAGTCCGGTCACGTAAATAGAGGGATTTCTTTTAGACTCCTTGTCTGGTTAAGTAGACAGCAATGACATAGATGACTCTGCGTCAGATGAAAAATATAAACAGTTCAGCCTAATGGATGAACAGATGGATAGAGTGATTTCAAATCCATGCTGGATGAAAAATATTTGTCAGTTCAGTCTTGCAGACCAGAGGAGTCGTTTACAATACAAAGAATTTGCATCAGGGGAAGAAGATTCTACTGCAGGAGAAAGTAGGCTAGCTGTGCTGATCGGCCAAGTAGGAAAGTAAACACTGACCGATGAATACAGCTGGTCTGTACGTCGATGTCGAGCAGCAAAGAAAATAGAAAGAAGGCTGAATAATCAATGTGGTACCACTTTTGCTTTAAAAAGAACAACGTATTCATGTGTGGATTTACATGTATTGATGGATGGTGATTAACTGGACTTTGCTGAGTCAGTCTTGGTTGATTTGTAGGAATTTTTATTGACTGTTGCTGTTAGTCTTTGCCAGTGTGACTAATACTGGATTCAGGAAAACACTCCATATTTTGGTCTAATTTTTGCCCCTCTGTCTGTCTGTATGTCTGTCTGTCTGTCTGTCTCTCTCTCTCTAAGTCAAGTTTTGACAGACGAATTCTGGCTAAAGTTTCATTCTAAACGTTTTATTCTGTTTTGATTGTGAAAGAGAAGATAACACTCGTTTTGTTTCCATAAATTATGAATAAAAAAT
>CM065724.1:27738627-27751127 GCA_033310375.1 Conus canariensis
GTTATTTATTTATTTGTTGATTGATTTACTGCTGTCTACTTTTACGCGCGACTTCAGTGGTATTGCACCCACGGCGCCCTATCCCCCCGGAACCGGCAATCCACAGAGAGCCCACAAAGTTAAGCCATCCTGAGGCACCCCAGCAGAGAGGACCCTGCACTGCTGCTGAGTCATTTTGGTGCCTGTCCTGGTTCAATATATGCAGGACACCACCTGCTAAGCCCCCCCCTCCTGACGACAACAATTGCTTAGTCGCGGAGCCGGCGTGAGTGAGCTCTCCCTCCGGAGGACGCTGCCACGTCTGTCCAACGGCTGTCCCCATGAATTTGCCGGAACCGGTGACCCCGACAGAAATTCACCATAGAAGTGGAGAGGCAATTGAGACTGAGGTCAACGAGACAGTAGCGCATGAACGGCCACAGAATTTAGACTTTTCGATGCTGATCGATGAGGTTGATAATGATGAATACGACGCTATGATTTTCATTCTGGTTTGAGACTGCACGACAGACCTTGTACTCTACGCTTACTCGCACAGTCACATGCCGGCGGCTTCCAAGCCCGAGAGATACAGACACCCCCAATGTCGGTCAGGCCATTTGACAACACTCTCCAGAGATGCATCCATTTTTAGTGGACGAAATTCGACTGTGTGGTTCTAGTCTTCCCGTTTGGGCCCATAGCAAACTGAGCCCTGGGTGGGAGCCGGTCGGGGCAGTAAAATCTAATGGGAATCGAACTCACCACCTCCCAGCCGGGTGTCCACAACGCTAACCACTTACCGACGGTGGCAAGGACACCCAATTCTGTTTAATAAACGTGAACTCTTTGATTCCCTTGTCTTCTGAAGACGACGGAAAAGGTTACTGTATCATAGAGACAGCACGTGAAAAAGTTCATACAAGCTATCTTTACGGTCAACTTACAGAAGCCAACCAGGAATAGGCGGGGTCCACGCTGGCCACGTTGATGACCTCATCGGTCAAGGTCACCTGCGGGGCGGGGCTGAAAGGGCAGGAGCAAGGGAGGCCACTATCGATGAAACCTTGAGGGCAAGAATCCGCACTGGCAAACACGTTCAGGAACTTGCAGGGGTCGTCGTAGAAACTGCAGAAAAATGGCATGAAAATGGAGTGTTCTGCCGGGTGTGTGTTACAGGATGGACATCTGTGGAGTTTATTCACCTTTGTAAACAATATCATAAAACTGAAACCTTTCACAACTGTAATATTTCATTATCCAGTTTGTCACCTACTTGCATAATTCTGAAGGAAATCTTCAATGAGGCAGGGGACAGTAAACAGTAAATAACAAACAAGTAGGGTAACTCTTGCTCCCACGGTAAAATAAATACACGCCAATAACTCTAAACGAATGCTGCCTGTGACACCAAATCGCCTAGCAGAAATGACAACACAGAGCAAACACGGAAACATCCAAATGACAACACACAGGATACAGAACAAACAGGCAAACATCCCGGAATGTTTCCTTGTTTGTTCTGTATCCTCAGTATTGTCATTTCTGCTAGGCGATTCGCTGTCATATGCAGCATCCATTCGCAGTTATGGACGTGTATGTATTTCATCATGGGAGCAAGAGTTACCCTACTTGTTTGCTGTTTGCGTAGTTTTAGTTCAGGGGCGTCACGTCCTTTCTTTTGACGTCATTGAATGACGTCGCGGACAGAATAGCTTCTCTTCGCGATAGCGCCAATCGGTGACAGCGAAAACAAAGTGAGAAACAGAGGGAAGAGGTGTGGAGGGGGGCTCTAAACTAGGACCTTGCCCGGTGGTTTTGATGTCACTGATTGGCGCTATTACAGACACAATGGCTTCTCTTTGTAAAATCGCCAATCAACGAGACAGACACAAAAGGGGGGGGGGGGCTTTAAACTGGGACATTTTCAAATGTGGCAAGGCTCAGCACCAATGTTCGATTTCTGAATCTAGAGATCTTGGTAGACGCTGGATCAATTGAAACTTTAAGCCTTTCACTAGTCATGTCAGAAAGAGGCGATGACAAGCTTGCCAAGGGGACTAGGAATCGTATAGCTGACTTTGTACTGATACCGCCTGCTATTGCACCGTTGAAGTCGCTCCTTGCGTTCTGCAAAAGGTTATCGAAAACTGTTTTGATGTTGTTCATCATTTTATGCATCACCTGGAAACAAAAGTTTGCCATTACATTGGCAGCATTCCTAGAAATTTATGGGAAGAAAACTTTGTTTCACTACACATTCAGGTGTGATATTGACTCCCTTCCCTTTTCGACGCCATTGATCCTATGGTATCTGTCGTCCCGTTTGGACAAGTTAGATGGATGCTGACTGCAAATGAGCCATGAAAAAACATAAAAGACGAAGTGCCTCAGACAGCATCACCGCATCTATTACTGTGTACACAGGCCATACGACTTTGCGCCAGATGACAACTCGGAACATGCTGGATGACAAGGACCTTTCAGGCATCACACGTTGTAGTACTGAATGGTACAGTTATGTATGATACCATGACTGTCCGCCCAACACCACGCGACAGGGCGGAGGTGGCGTGTACGTGGCAGAAATGATTGGTTGCATGTTTTATTTGAAGGCTTTTCATCGTGTCGATGGTTTAAGACTCTAGCATAAAAAAACAGCAACACTTTGCTCATTTTTAACATCATCAAAAACTTGTTGAAAACGGGGGAGAGAGAGAGAGAGAGAGAGAGAGAGAGAGACGTGCAATAGGACTACATAACAAATAACTAGCTAATCTATTCAATGATTCAACGCCCATTTTGCGCTGAAGTGGATGAAGGTAAGTGACTGTTCATTTTCGTTGTCCTGAGTGTTTCGTATCTTGCCTGAAGAAGACCTAACAGGTCGAAACGCGTCGTGTTTTGTCTGTGATTCGTTTGTCTACTTTTTCTTTGCAATGCGCTATTACTAACATTTAAAATTTGTTAAAAAAATTGAAAGGTTGAAAAGATTTAACTGACAGAAATCATGGTGGAGCAAAGTGAAGGATCGAACAAAACACAGCACCACTACACTTGTTGCGACACGTGACTAAGAATGGTAGAGAAAGCCTGACTGTCAGGCGTCTACTACGATACCCAGCTGATTTAAAGATTCTGAGAACACAACACTGCCCTCAAACGTTCGTGGAGAGGACAGAAGAGTGCCAGTGGAGGACCGAACCGGGAACACGTGGCGTTGAAGAAACAACGGAGCATACCCGGGGACGTTTTGGATATTTTTCCTTTTCTCTTCACTTCACCTTTTCCGGTACCAAAATATACGCGCGGTATTTATTTACTATGGATGCAAAGTTTACTGGTCCTCAAACGAATTCACAGACACACACACACACACGCATACATCACACACTCACTCACACCACACACACACACACACACACACACACACACACACACACACACGCTTGCATACAAACACACACAGATACGCACGCCCGTGTACACACACACACACACACACACACACACACACACACACAACACATGCGCGCGCATGCACGCATGCACGCACACACATACACAACACACACACACACACACACATACAGAGAGAGACAGAGAGAGAGACAGAGGTGCCCATTACCACGTGCCGAGGTCAGCAGTGCAGGGTACCTTGGTCCACCTTCCCAGCAGTCCCTTCTCTATGGTGACGTTCAACGTCACCTGGTTGGACAACTCGTGGGTGATGCTGGCCAAAAACGTCGCCTGCACAACACAGGACTCTGCGGCCATGTTTCTCTCCCGATCCCAGACGGCAAGGAGAAAGTGCGACAGGAGGATCAAAGGGGGAGACATGGCACAGAGGAGAGTGGAATGTATGAAGGGAAAAAAAAGTGTCAGCAGATGAGTTGCGAAAGGCCGTGATTACTGATTTCAGGTGAAAATAGTAATTATGACTTCTCACATGATGGAAATGCATAACTATCATGAGTGATGATTGCTATTTTCGTGTAATACCGGCTTATTTTTTTTTTTTTTTTTTTTTAAAGGCGTTAACAATTGTGTGTGTGTGTGTGTGTGTGTGTGTGTTATTGGTTAGGCTATTTAAATACCTTTGTACTGACTTTGTTTTGGGGTGTTAAAAACATTCCATGTGTCGACATGGTATGGTTCTCATCTTGTCAACCTTATGTACTTAAAATGGTATACTTTCATGCATGTGAAATAATTATATAATTCTTTGGTGATGCGATGTAGTGCTCTGACTTCCGGTTAAAAAAACAAACAAAAAAACTTTCGTAAGAGGAACGGTGTAGAGTTGGATTTTAAAAAAAAAAAAAAAAAAAAAGAAAAAAGAAAAAAAAGAAAAAGAAAAAAAAAAGAAAGTAAGAACACAAAATAAAAAATATAGGAAAAACAACAACAAACAAAACAAGAAAATGGAAGAAAATCAAGAAAAAAAGGAATTAAATAAAAAAGAAAAAAAAAAGAAGGAACGAAATCAACTGACAGATACGCAGAACACAATGACTTGACTGCATAATGCACAGGTCAACTGACTCACGTGGACATCCCCCGGCAGCCTGAGGGGTTTAGGACTCAGGTCGAATTTGCTGAGCGTCACCCACTTGTCCCCCGAGGCTGTAACAGAATCTGCGCGTTATAAGCAACCACACGAAAATACAGCACAGAAGCTTAGCAGGTGGTATCTATCTGCACATCCTGGATCAGAATAAGCACTACGGAACACCGCCAGAGTGACTCAACAACAGCGCAGTGTCTTCTCCCGTGGGTGGCCTCATGGTGGCTTGATTCTGATTTGATCCCTGTGGAGTGCCGGCGCCGGGGCTGCGACAGGAAAAGCCTTGGTGTGGCTGTACACGAGGAACAGGAATGAGTAACGAGCGGCATGGGAGCAATGAAACTGGGGCGGCACAGAAGATGATGGGGAAAAAAAAAGTAACCTAGAAGGGTGCTCGGGAGAGCGCATTCCTCTATCGAGGTCCAACCGACCCTGGATCTGCCGTTTGATCCGGAACAGCTCCACAATTTCATGGATTTGTCCTACGATTACGTTCCGTCAATCCTCTAGGTTTCGTGATGCTGTTCTTTTTTTTTTCGTAATGTTGCTGACAGAGCGACAAGCAAACAGGCGTAGACATAGCACTTGAGAGAGAGAGAGAGAGAGAGAGAGAGAGAGAGAGAGAGAGAGAGAGAGAGACTTTTAATGACCTGTGTGTGTGTGTGTGTGTGTGTGTGTGTGTGTGTGTGTGTGTGAAAAGACACCGAAACAAAAGAAAAGTATGAAATTTGAATAAACTAATGGACTAGATTTCGTGTTGAAATTAAAGTTTGAAAACCTCAGAGACACTGCCTTATGGAGTCATTAACTAGGGATACTGATCCAAAAGAATACCCCTCCCCTCCCTCGCACACGTACACGCACGTGCGTGCTTACACACACACACACACACATACACACACGCGCGCGCGCGCACGCACACACATATACACGCGTGCGCGCACACACACGTACGCGCGCGCGTGCGCGCGCGCGCACACACACACACACACACACACAACGCACAGAGAGAGAGACAGACAGACAGACACAGAGTTTCAATGACCTCAAGTTCAGACTAATGGTCACATTCCACAAACGGAAGGGCTCACTGATGATGTACAACAACATGCGAAGTAGAAATGACAATACATCCGGGTCCTGACATCTTCAACTTGGGGGAGGAGGTGCGGGGGAGAGGCGGGGAAGGGGGGGGGGGTAAAAAGAATCCTCCCTGGCATAAAACTGAGTGCAGTCAAACACTGACGCACGAACGTCTGTACGACGAGTATCATCAAGTCTTCCTGCAGTGTCAGAGTTTATTGTCATTTTCATTTGAGCATGATACGCAAAATTCAGGTAGACCTACATGAACAAGTTAATGTTCGTCTCGCAGACCCCACCATAACCCTTCTCAACCCCTACCTAAACACACACACACACACACACACACACACACACACACACACGAAACGTCAGCAGCAAAAGCAAAACACAATTAAAAAAAAAAAGAAAAGAAAAAATGGAGTGGAGAAGTAAAAGGAAGACATAAATGGCAGTTAACGGAAGGGCATTCAGGAGAGCTAATATTCCCACCAAGGTTAAAACGCTCCCTAAATCTGTCCTTGATCCAAGGTCCGCTCTCTGGTCAGGATCCGCGCCAAGCATCAGCACCAACATGGAACAGGTCTCCCTCTTTGGGCTATGCACCTTCTTCTAACCAAGTTTGGTTAAAATCGTCGTCTTCTTTTTTTTTTTGTATGTTACCTTGCTGCACGGATTCAGAATCCACTTTTTCGGATCCGGATCTTCGTCACAGATCTGCACCATTTTTTTTTTTTTTTTTTTTGCTATCACATCTTCTGTGCAACTTCAGTGGCAGTGCACCCACGCCGCTCGTTCCGACACCCCGTCCACAGCCACAGCCCAGTCAGTCCCTCCGCAGCCCCAACACCGGCAATCCATTAGGAGCAGTTAATGTCAAGTCGTCAAGAGGCAACCCACCGGAGGAGACACTGCACTGCTGCCGAGTCACTTCGGTGATGTTCAGTGGCGCCTGTTCTGATCCAACATACGCAGGACACCACCTTTTAAGCCTCCTACTGAGGACAATAATTGCTTAGTCGCGGAGCCGACGTGAGTGAGCACTCCCTCCGGAGGGCGCCACCACGTCCGTCCAACAATATGGACTCGGCGATACCGGTGACCCCGACGGAACCAAACCAAGGCCACAGACGTGGAGAGGCAATTGAAACTGAGGTCACCATCAAAGCAGGGCATGAAGGGCCACAGAATCTGAGACTTTTTTTATGCTGATCGATGAGAATGAGGATGATGAAGATGATGCTATGGATTTCCATTCCGGTCTGAGACTTTATGAGACTCCTTTCATAATATATCCCGGCGTCAACCAGGCCCGAGAGATGCAGACACCTGCAGTGTTGGTAAGGAAATTTGAGAAACACTCTCAGAGACGCATCCATCAAGTTGATGAAACTCGACTGCGTGGTCCCAGTTTTCCCAACTGAGCCCGTCGCAAACTCAGCTCTGGGTAGGAGCCGGTCGGGGCAGAAAAATCCCACAGGACTCTGATGGGAATAGAGCCCACGACCTCCCAGCCGGGAGTCCGCGACGCTAAACACTTCGCTACGGCGGCTGGTCTGCACCCAAATTCCGTTAAAATCAGCTGAGGAGTTTTTGCACGATTTTGCTATCAGACACAAACACGTGCAAGTGAAAAAAAAAGTAACATCTTGGCGGTGTTGATGAAATGAAATGCTAATGATCACCATGCAGCTACGATTGTCAAAATGAGAAACCTGCTGCTAAGTTTAATTGTGTATTCGCTTGTGTTGGCAGTCCCCGTTGCAGTTGCAGTTGCAACCGAGTCTGCAACTCAAGGATCGGGCTCTTCAACCACGGTAGGCGCTGCAACTCCACAACTGACTAATCCACGGCGCACCACCATTGTCCCTCGAGACAGACGGATGCCATTCATGGCTGTCTCCCCCCCCCCCCCCCCCCCCCCTCCCCACTCACCACAGTCTCTCCATTCCACGTTGCCGTCCTGGTTGAAGCCGTCGTGGTGGTCGTTCAGGAGGAACCCCGAGGCATCCCTGCACAGGAAGATGGCAGCCACCCAGGCGAGCAGTCTCAGGGCCGTCATGATGAGTGTGTGCCTGTCTGTGTACGTAGCGCGCGTGTGTGTGTGTGAGAGACGCCTTCCGACCCAGGTCTCCTCAGTTTAGGGGCACCTTAAACTGAGACCTTCACCGTCAGCTGTATCTCAGGTCAACTGCTAATCCCTCCTCCGCTCCCCGTACCCCCCATCTCCGCCTCTATCTCCATCCGTCTCCCATGCCTTCGGGGGGAAAATGACAAAAATAAAGCTATAAATCTATGGTATAGTGTTTGCCACAAAAGGACGAAGTCTTCTCGTTAAACGGGTAACTATTCCTGAAGTATACTTTTCGCATGATGTGAATAATCTTGCTTTTCAGTCAGATATCAAGCCATGAAAGTGAGTCGGCGTCAAATTTGTAAACTTGCGTGCGCTTGAGGCACATGTGGAAAAAAGACAAATGATTATTATATTTGCCAGAGTACACGTGCGTCTTTTTATGTGCTTGTTTTCGGTTTGTTTTTTTCGTTTTTGACGCAATGTCCAAACGTTTATAAGTGGTAAAATCTTTTGACGCCAGTTTTTCAAATTGAATTCACACCACACACACACACACACACACACACACACACACACACACACACACACACACATATGCAAACCACAAACAGTCATTCAATAAAGAAAAATACAAAAACCAAACTGAACTGAGCAAATGCATTTGGAAACTTTTTTTTTTTTTTTTTTTTTGCTGTCCCAACCTCTGCGCCACCTCAGAGGCAGTGCACCCACGCCGCTCATTCCGACACCCCGTCCACAGCCACAGCCCGGTCGGCCCCGCCGCAGCCCCGGCACCAGCAATCCACAGGGAGCAGTCAATGTCAAGTCGTGAAGAGGCAACCCACCGGAGGAGACACTGCACTGCTGCCGAGTCACTTCGGTGGTGTTCAGTGGCGCCTGTTCTGATCTAACATACGCAGGAGACCACCTACTAAGCCCCCTACTGACGACAATAATTGCTTAGTCGCGGAGCCGGCGTGAGTGAGCTCTCCCTCCGGAGGGCGCCACCACGTCCGTCCAACGACAGCCCCCATGGACTCGCCGATACCGGTGACCCCGACGGAACCAAACCAAAGCCACAGACGTGGAGAGGACATCGAAACTGAGGTCACCATGAGAGCAGGGCATGAAGGGCCACAGAATTTGAGACTTTTTTTTTTTTTAGCTGATCGATGAGAATGAGGATGATTAAGATGATGCTACGGATTTCCATTTCAGTCTGAGACTACATGACAGGGCTGTACTCTACGCTTCCTTTCATAATATATCCCGGCGTCAACCAGGCCCGAGAGATACAGGCACCTGCAGTGTTGGTCAGGAAATTTGAGCAACACTCTCAGAAACGCATCCATTAAGTGGATGAAACTCGACTGTGTGGTCCCAGTCTTCCCAACTGAGTCCGCAGCAACTCAACTCTGGGTAGGAGCCGGTCGGGGCAGAAAAACCCACATGACTTCTGATGGAATTCGAACCCACGACCTCCCAGCCGGGAGTCCGCGACGCTAACCACTTCGCCCCGGCGGCTGGTTACATTTGGAAACTTTGTCAAGTCATTATATAATGACTGAAGAATTGTTAGCCTGCACTTGTTTTCACCCACTACTTAATTGTTCAGCATTATATTGTTTGGTCAATCAGTGGGAGATTGCATCTCTTAGGAGATCCAAGTAAAGGTTGTTCTGCACATTTCTTAGCCACTGACAATGCTTGGGTTATTGAACAGCAGAGCTGACCTCTCACACTGTTCCATATCTTTTGACCTCCCTTGCATCCTTGAATGGATCCTCAAGCATAGGCTCAAAGATTGTCCCCTGTATCTTCTTATACTGCTTGCATAATGTTTTTAGTTTTTCAGCAACATTTCCTCTCCACACTTTCGTTTTGTTCCATTTTACTACCCTTCGCTGGCTGCTTTGGGGGTGCTGTTGGATTCTTTTTTGAACCCTTGGTGCTGAGAACACAACAGAATCATGGACTGTGGTGTGTCTCTATTTGACGCCAAGAGCGCAGACACAATCAGCTGTGTCTCCCTGATGAGTCCGATCCAGTGGACGAAAGGCCTAGGAACAGGCAATACTAATAGATCTGCCTTTGAGAGGGATTACGATGGTTCCCTCAGGCAGCTAGTGAAGGGTTCCTCATATTTATAATATATTTCCCCCCATTTTCTTCATCTTCCATTTTTGTTTTTGTTTTTTCTTAAAAAGAAGAAAGGAAATCTTGTAATTGCCCCCAAAAAAGAGCAGTGCCCCTTAAGCAATAAATGCCTCTACAACAATATTGTATACCAAGCCACTGTGACATCAGAAAATGAAAAAGAAACATATACAGGGGTTACTGAAAACCACTTCAAAACCAGATATGCAAACCACAAACAGTCATTCAATAAAGAAAAATACAAAAACCAAACAGAACTGAGCAAATACATTTGGAAACTTAAAGATGCAAAAATAAAACTACAATACATCCTGGAAAATCATAAAAAGGACATCATCATACAGTAATATTTCAAAAAGATGCAACTTATGTTTAACTGAAAAATGGCTAATACTATGCAAACCACACTTAGCAACTTTAAACACTAAAACAGAAATAGTAAACAACTGCAGGCACAAATGGAAATCGTTGTTAGTGAACACACCCCAAACAACTACCTGAAAACCCCAAAACACGTGCAACTAACCCGCACGTGTAAACTGTGACAACTGGGCCCCACACGCTATAAAACACCGGCGGTGGGTGACCCAAACATCATCCTGACGAGAGCAAGAGCTCGAAACAATATTGTAGATTTTAGCATTCCTTTTAACACTTGATTTTAAACAAATGTTGCTCCCCAAGGGGTCGAGCACTTTTGAAATCATTTTAGGCATTTTAATAATATTCATCTCTCTTCTCTCTCTCTCTCTCTCTCTCTCTCCTCTCTCTCTAGAATGTGTGTGTATCTATCTGAATATCTATCTGTCTATAGATATATAGATATCTCCCCCCCCCCCCCCCAAAAAAAAAAAAAAAAAAAAAAAAAAGAGGAAATATACATCAGAACTACCCACAAAGACTTTAATGGAAAGAGAAATTACACATCCGAACAAAATTGATTTATACAAAGTTGCTTTACGGAAAGGGAACAATTACAGCAATGAGAAGAAGAATACATTTTTCTTTTTATGAAGATAGTCATGGATAATTCTAGTATATAATTCCTCTTTTTATGAATGAAATGTATAGTTCTGGTGGGTAATTCCTCTTTTCATGAAGAAAATATATAGCCCAGGTGTGTTGTTCCTCTGGTTTTTGGAGATTATAATATTGTTCCGGTGCATAATTCCTTTTTTCAAGAAGACAGTTTCTAGATCTCGTGTATAATTCCTCTTTTCACGAACATAATAACAAAAAGGTTTGGTCTTAAATCCTCAGTGCATTGAGATTCTAAGTAGTTCTGGTGTATGATTGCTCTTACTGTAATGAGAATTACAACATGAACATTTTGAAATTTTAAGTCTGCCATAATATAACTGCCATTTTGTTGCTGTGACCGATCGTTCCTTGAACAGGTCAACGCACCAGGGGCAGGAGTGGACACGGGTCAGCAGTGACTGTAGATAAGGCAGAAAGGTTTCGGAGAGACTGAAATGAGAGAAAGAAGAGTGCGTTTGCTGATAGTCGGAAGACGTCACGATTTTTCTCGATGTCGACTCGGCAATTTTTTTTCCTCCTGTTCATCATGATCATCTTATCATGCTGGTTTCTCGTTCGTTCCTTCTTCTTTCCCTTTTCTTACTATTTGTATTAGCTCTGCGACAGTTCTATGTGTGTTTATCATTTAGTTCAGTTCTGTAGGCATCCTGAAGGTTGTTACTACGGGGAGTGAGGGTGACGTGTGCCTCAAACAGCCTGACAATCTAAGTCCCCATCCTGGCTTTCTCGAGCGACTTCCCTTCTTCGAAGCCCTGCCACTGGCACCTTCAAACTAGTTGCTTCGGTTAGGTGGTGCCTGTCAACAAGGGAGTATACCCTATCTGGAAAAAAAAGCATACTCTGATTCCATATCTCTGCTGCCGTATACCCAGAAGACGGAGATGAAGATGGAGCTTTTAAAACAGAGAGTATTTGAAACATGCTGTATTAAAAAAAAAATCTGCTGCTGACAGCTAGGGTAGCTCAGGATTATTGTTTTGTGTGTTTTTGTGTTTGTTATTATGGAGACATATATGTTTGTCAACATTTGTTTGTTTTGTGTGGTGAGTGAATGACAAATTTCACTTTGACCCCCGTTTGTGCGCTTAATTGTTTGTATTTTGGCTGGAGAACTAAAATATTGAATAAATGAATTTAAAAAAGAAAAAAAGAAAAAAGGTGGCTGAACAGGGAAGAAGCAAAGGTAAGGTAAGGTAATGTTGCTCATAGCCCAGCCGACCGCAAAGGGCCATATCAGGGCTGTCACCACGTGGAAGTCAGCTCACAAGTCATCAAAAAAAAAAACAAAAAAAAAAAACCTTTCACACATCTCTTTAAAAATACACCTAAAAACGCACCAGAAACTTTGTTAAAAAAATCTTTCTTCCAAGAACTCTGTCAATGACAAATGTAATGAAAGTTATCGTGCTGATAATGTACTGGTGCTGTCGCTTATTTGCTAATGTTTATGTTTATCTGTTTTCCTTACTATCTGTGATTGGATTTAATTTAATGACTGTTGTTGTTTTTTTAAGATACAGATGCATCCTTAAATTGGCAATAATTGATTATTGTTCAAATTGTCTTGCAACACAGACTCTACGTTAAGATAAGCAC
>CM065724.1:27756127-27761127 GCA_033310375.1 Conus canariensis
AAACAATACATGCAAGCTATAAGACAATGACTTTTCGGAAACACACAATAATCGTAACTTGCTGGAATTACAATGAGCAATATACATCAGGACAATGTATAGTGATGCTTGGTTAAAATAATACAATGCTGTATAGTAAAAAGCATGTGAGACTAACTATGATAAGAATACATGCAGGAAAGTATGATAGATGGACTGAGATGAGTCAATCATCATGCAGGAAAATGTAATGACTAGATAAGATACATCGAATACATGCAGGAAAATGTAATGACATAGATGAACGATAACATGCAGGAAAATGTAATGACTAGATGAAAGATACATGCAGGAAAATGTAATGACTAGATGAAAGATACATGCCAGAAAATGTTATGAGTAGATGAACGATACATGCAGGAAAATGTGATGATTGGTTGAATGATGTACGCAGGAACATGTGGTGACTGGTTAAACGACACATGCCGGAAAACGTAGTGACTGACTGAACAATACAGTGGTTGAACAATGTAGTGGGTGATGGAACAATAAATGCAGAAAATTGTGGTAATTGGTTGAACAACAAATGCAGGAAAATGTACTGAGTGAAGGAACAATCAATGCAGGGAAATGTGGCGACTAGCTGAACAGTACATGCAGGGAAATGTAATGGCTGATTGAATAATAGATGCCGGAAAACGTACTGAATAACAGATGCAGGAAAACATACTGAATGATACATGCCGTAAAACGCACTGATTAGCCGAAAGATGCATCCATGAAAAAGTAGTGAGTGGATGAATGCAGCCAGCTGTCTGTTTTACAGAACTTTAGTTGAGGAATGAACCGCGGAGCCACCGGGTAGCGCGTGAGTCAGTATGATGAGGTGTTGACAGGAAAACTAATGAGACATGAACATGTTAACGACATCAAGCAACCTCTGTGCGCGTCCATGCTGCAAAGAACTGCGCAGGGCAACAGGGGATGACAGGGCAGACAGACAAAGACATGGACAGACAACACGGACACCTGTCCACAACGGTCAGAGGTGGCTGCACACCAAAACAATTTGGCACCAAGGCCTTGCTTAAGGAGTCGAGTATTTATAGACGGGCACAATTTGATTGTTTTGAGATTTTATTTTCATTGTGTCTGGAAGGGGATTTATCTTCTTTTCTTTCATATGCCCATCAAGGTGCAAGCCAGGTGGTTCCAAGTACACTGATTGAAATGAAAGGAATGGGACTGTTGTGAGGATGACACGATGATATGTGTGAAGCAAGCCACCGCTACACGATGGTATGTGTGTGATGCAAACAACCACTACACGATGATGATGATGATGATGATGATGATGATGGTGTGTGTGTGTGTGTGTGTGTGTGTGTGTGTGTGTGTGTGTGTGTGTGTGTGATGCAACCTACCGGTACACGATGATGTGTGTGTGTGTGTGTGATGCAACCTACCGGTACACGATGATGTGTGTGTGTGTGATGCAAGCTACCGCTACACGATGGTCAGCTCTTCTCTTTCACGAAGGGCCGAACAGAATTTAACATAATACATGCTCAATTTCTATTTCCTTTTCTATTTTTTACCATTGCTGATAGTGTTTTTTTCTTTATTCATAATAAAGTTAAATGTGTTGTTTCTAACAGCTAGCGCCAATAATCACAGTGTTAAACAACGGTACATTCGCCAAACTGAACAGCAGTATGTGAAATACGTCATCTGAAATAATGTAAAATATATAATTCAAAATAACGTTGTACTCACATGTAAACTACTAGAATGAATGAATATATCATACGTGACACTGAGCAAATGAAACTGGTTCAAAATAAAGTCACAAAAAAACATTACGCCATTGACCTATAAACAACAGTAATACAGTCAAAAGCAGTGTTGCTCCCCCTCCCCTAGAGCGTGACGTCCAGGTTACCTATCATCCCACGCAGTCTTGGGACAGGCCTGGACCTCGCCAGGGGGAGGGAACTGGGGCACGGACAGGTCACTGAAGTCCCTCTGCTCAGCCAGGACCCTGTCCAGCCGCTGAAGCACCCGCAAGAAGCCCGGGTTCAGGCGAGTCTGGGGGCGGCGAGAACGCACGTGCGCCAAAGCGCGCGCCAGGGGGATGTGGTAATGGTGCATGAGGTACTGCACGACGAAGGCGGGCGCGCGTGACTTGCCGTGGTAGCTGACCACCAGCACGCGGCTCCCGCGCTGCCTCCAGCCGTTGATGAAGGCGTTGGCGTCGGCGAAGTACAGGTCGATGTTCTCCCACTCGATGTCGTCCACGGCCACCTTGAGCTTGGTGCGGAAGTGGGGCTTCTTGCACGCGCACGGGCACGTGCTCTTCTTCTCGGCGGGCACGACGTGCGGGTCCAGGTTGGTGATGTCCACGATGGCGTCCACTTTGAGGCTGCACAGCAAGGGTTCGTTGTAGGCGGCCTCCACGCCGCCCAACCACAGGCCGTCCACCACTCGGCTGATGCAGCCTGCCTCCAAGACAGAAGGGGAAGAGGTGGAGTCGGTCGTCACTACCCCTATCTTGCCGTCCCTGGATGGCAGGAGTCGGGACGTGGGCGTTCTGGATACAAACGACCTGGATGTTCTGTGTGCGGCCACGTCGGAAGACGCTTTGGAAAGACAAGCATCTGGTGCTGACTTGGGGTCACAGAACTTGTCTGGAGGACTTTTCGTGGACACAGTCCTGGGTTTACTGCCATGGTAAAAAGTGAACCCGTTGCTGTCTGCTTGGAGCGGAGAACTGCTCTTGAAAGCGTCTGCATGGGAGAGGAGAACGTTCTTGTCAGGAGAGATCCCGGATTTGTCCACAGGATGGACGTTCCGGGTCACACAGAACAGTTCTTCCGGAACTCTACACGGAAGCCGTTTCATTACGGTTTTGTTTAGACTGTGGGCATTGCGATTCTTCGATCCATTGACATGAGATTCTCGGGGTATTAGTTTTGACCGTTCTGTGGTTTGGCTACGAGCCGTAAAGGTGGCAGGGGCAGATACCTCAGCCCAAGCTCCGGCTTCTACATTAGGCCGCTCAGATCCTGATGCCTCTGTTGTCTTTGTTCCCACAGACAGGCGGCAAGACGACACCGACCCGTTCCCGGTCTTACGCAAGGTTTCTTCAGGCTTCGGGCGTCTGGTGAAGAACTCGTGCAGATGCCGCTTGCTCCTGTACACAGCCATCCCGAACAGTTCCGCCAAAGACCTCTGTCGTCTCATGGTGCTCCTCGTCCGGTGTGTTCCCGGTTCGCACAAGTCCTCACGGTCATCCTCCTCGTCCTCTTCAGTACTGCCGTTCTCAACGATCAGCATGGAAGAAACGAACCCGTTGCTCTTCTTGCCCGAACAGCGGGGCGACTCGGTGACGCGAGTAGCCGAGGATCCGACGTGGTCGATGTCTGTGAGAGGGAAAGCCAGGGAACGACTACGAGACAGCACGGTACGACGTGGCCGTGACGTCACTTCCTCCGATTGCATGGTGGCGCGTTTTCTGTGAACAAAGAAACAGTAAAGAATAAGGAACGGACAATCTGTTTCTTTATGAGCAAAATGGACGCACGAAGTTTCAGTGTCAGTCTCGTCACCGCGAGCGGGCCCGCCCTTATACGCTAAACCAGCCTCGCAATGCCACGAGGCCACACGTGCTGCGTGAAGAAGACAAACGCAGCATGTCAAAATGGTTTGAGAATGATAGACAAACCCTGAACTGTTGCACGTACCACGCTGGTCTGCTAACTCGTGAGAGATTTCCCATCCTGTATTTTGTAGTAAAGTATGGCGCTGATCTGATCGTTAACGTCTTCTTCATCATCAGAATCATGGTCACAGTAGCTCGAACCCCGATCACAATGCAAAACTGTTACGAAAGTCTGTTTTTCTAGTGGACGTGTCAAGATCAAGACTTTTGTGATAACATCTTGATCAGCAGGATTGCTGTTATTCATTCTATAACTAGTGACATCAGTCACTGTTTACCCACCTTCCGATTTTTTTTTCACTTTTGTTTAATGCAAAAATCAGTCTAAAAATTGTTTTAGCAATAAAATGAATTTCTTCACTTCCCCGTGTGTGGTGTAGTGTGGTGTGGCGGTGATGGTGGTTGTGGTGGTAGCGGTGGGTGGCGTACCTTTTTTACCATCGTTTTGGCTACCTAACTGGGTTTTAGGTAGCCATTCCTCAATGCAAATGACTGGCTATACACTTTGTGACTGACCACCAACAAGGTGACCAGCTACTGCACCCTTTTTAATGTGACATGCTAACTCGATGTTGACAGTCTACTTAAGATTTGAGCAAAAACACTCTTTCTGAAGATTTGGCGACACCACGTCTACTTCACGGCAACATACCACCCGATGTGGACTAGCCACTTTAGTATCCAGCACCACGGCTACTTAAACCCAATACCACAGCATATTTAGTGACTTAAAGGTACTGGCAATTTGGAACTGCTGTAACCAAAGAGCGTTATATATCAAAACACTCGTAAACTCCGTTTCATTCAACTTGTCTGATACCTGTGCTTTTCCAAAGAAATCTGCTTTTCTTTCAGAGACTCTTTTTACACGCTGCTTGTCGATCGTGCCAAAATCATCGGTCTATGACAGCAAGAACGACTGGATGGGAGACGAAAATGGAGGGAATGAAGTACATGGGCCGACAGGGCAGGACTAACGGAATGATGGCACGGACAGAGTAATAGATGATGATGTGCATTAAAGTATGGCGAACTGTTTCTAAAAGTTAGGTGCTCAAAATTTTATTTTTGTTCATAAATATGCGGTGGCATAACCACTTAACGTTCCTTTTGAACTAACTTTAAAAAATCTTTTAATTATGATCTATGAAATAATATTGTATCTAGGTAAATATTCAACAACACTTTTTCTTCTAGGGTTTTGCATTTTCTGAAAAGCAGGACTCTGCCTGAGTTTTAAAAAAAATCAATGTTTCTTCGTCAGTAACTATTAAAGTTGGTTCTCAAATGCAGCTACATA
>CM065724.1:27763627-27768627 GCA_033310375.1 Conus canariensis
GGTCTTCATCTGCACCCTCTGCCCCAATTAAACACCCATGTCACACCCTTCAACCACTCCCCCTCTGCCCAATACGCCCACCATGTCATACCCTTCATCCGTGCCCCCTCTGCCCCAATAAGACCCACGTCATGCTCTTCGTCCACCCCGTCTGCCCCAATACACCCATCCTGTCACGCCCTTGGTGTACATACATTCATTTCAAATTTACAATCACGAACAGATTTACAGTAACAGTTAAAATTTAAAGAGCAACAAGCTAGAGCTTATAGCGTGTTCAAAATGTCAAGCCCGGAAGGGCGTGACTCGGTGGGTGTATTTGTGGCAGAGGGGGCATGGATTAATGTTACGCCATTCATCCGCTCTCCCTCTGCCACAATACACCCACCATGTCACGCCCTTCATCTGCGCCCCCTCTGCCACAATACACCCACCATGTCACGCCATTCATCCGCTCTCCCTCTGCCACAATACACCCACCATGTCACGCCCTTCATCTGCGCCCCCTCTGCCACAATACACCCACCATGTCACGCCCTTCATCTGTGCCCCCTCTGCCACAATACACCCACCATGTCACGCCCTTTATCTGTGCCCCCTCTGCCACAATACACCCACCATGTCACGCCCTTCATCTGTGTCCCCTCTGCCACAATACACCCACCATGTCACGCCCTTCATCTGTGGCCCCTCTGCCACAATACACCCACCATGTCACGCCCTTCGTCTGTGCCCCCTCTGCCACAATACACCCACCATGTCACGCCCTTCATCCACTCCCTCTGCCCCAGTAAGACCACCCACATCACGCCCTTCATCCGCGTCCCCTCTGCCTCATAACACACCCAAGTCAAGCCCTTCATCCGCACCCCCTCGGCCGAAAAACGCTTTGTCACAACCTTCATCCGTGCCCCCTCTGCTCCAATATTCCCACCATGTCACGCCCTTCATCCACGCCCTCTCTGCCCCGATACGCCCACCATGTTATGCCCTTCATACGCGCCCCCTCTGCCCCAAGAAAACACCCATGTCATACCCTTCATCTGCACCCCATCTGCCAAAATACGCCCACCATATCACGCCCTTCACTCGCGTCCCATCTGCCCAATATGCTCACCTACGTGACGCCCTTAAACTGCGCCTCCTCTGCCCCAATACACCATCCACGTCACGTCTTTCACCTATGTCCCCTCTGCACAATATGCCCACAATGTCACTCTCTTCATCCGCCCCCCCCCCCCCCTTGCCAAAATACGTCCGCCCACGTCACGTTTTCCATCCACTGCCCCTCTGCCTTAATACGCACACCCGTGTCACGTACGCCCTGCATCCATGCTCCGTTCGCCCCCATACGTCCACTCACGTCACTACCTTCATCCGCAACTCCACACTCATGGCATATCTGCATCCCGTCTTCAGTACCCCCACACATCACACTTTTTGTTTACTCCTTTCATCATCCCCCCCCCCCCCCCCCTGCCACATACACCTATCCATAACACGTCCTGCATCAGCGCCTTTACCATTGCCCCCTCCTTCCCCCGTTTAGCCATCCATGTCACGCCCTACTTACAAGCTTCCTCCTCCCCATTACGCGAACCCTGGTGCATCATTGCCCCCACCATGTTACGTCCTTCATCTTCCCCCCCCCTCCCTCCCTTCCCACCGCCCAATACACCCACAATGTCATGCCCTTCGTCATCTCCATCTGCCTCAATAAGACATCCACGTCACGCCCTTCATCCCTACCCCTCAGCCTCAATACGCCCACCATGTGACGTCCTTCATCCGCCCCCCCCCCACCCCCGCCCAATACACCCGCAATGTCATGCCCTTCGTCAGCTCCATCTGCCCCAATACGACACCCACGTCAAGCCCTTTATCCCTACCCTTCAGCCCCAATACGCCCACCATGTGGACATCCTTAATCCGTGCCCCATCTAAACCAATACTCCCACCATGCTACGTCCTTCATACGTGCCCCATCTAACCCAATACGCCCACCATGTTACGTCATTCATCCGTGCCCCACCTAACCCAATACGCCCACCCACGTCAAGCCCTTTTGTCAGCGCTCCCTCCCCCCCCTCCCCCCTCCCCCCAGCACGCGCGCCCCAATACGTCCAACCACGTCACGCCTTTCATCTACGTCCGCTCTGCGCTACTACGCGCCCACGATATCACGCTCTTCATCCGCGCCCCCATTGCCCCAGTACGTCCACCCGAGTCACGTTCTTCATCTGTGCCCCCTCTACCTCAATACGCCCGCCCGTATCATGCACGCCCTGCATCCACGCCCACCCATGCCATGCCCTTCGACCGCAACCCTACACCCGTAGCATATCTGCAACCACGTCTCCCGTGCCCCCACAAGTCATGCTTTTATTTACTCCTTTTCCCTCTTTCCACGTACGTCTATCAATAACACGCTCTGCGGCCACGCCATTCCCCCTCCCCCCCCCCCCCCTCCCCGTTTGGCCGTCCATGTTAAACCCTGCTTTTAAGCTCCATCCTCACCATTATCCCACCCATATGCATCAACGCTCCCACCCCCGATATAGATAGATAGATAGATAACGGTAGTAAGTACCAGCAGATATTTAAAAAAAATGCTCAACCGTACTGGGAGCAACATTTGTTAAAAGGTAAGGTGTATATATATATATATATATATGTATGCGCCCATCCATTTGTCATGCTGCATCCGCTCTACCCTACACCCTGCATTTTACCCGGCAACGTCACGCCCTTCACCTGTGTCCCCTTTTTCCCAGTACACCCACCATGTCACACCTTTCATCTGCACCCTATCAGCCATAATCAGCCCATACATCAGGTCCTTCATCCGTGTCTCCTGTTCCCCCAAAATGCCCACTATATCACGCCCTTCATCTGTGTCCCCTCTTCCCCTGTGCGCCTTCCACGTCACGCCAGAATAGCCGTCCCTTCTGCCCCAGTACACTCATCAAATCACACCCTTCATCCAGCCCCCTCCGCCCAGTACGCCCACCACGTCATGCCCTTCATCCGCTCCCTCTGCCACAATACACCCACCAAAGTGATGCCCTTCATCTGCGCCCCTCTGCCCGCTATGTCATACCCTACATCCGCACCTCCTCTGCCCCAATACACCCACCTTTGTCACGCCCCGAGTCCATGCCCCCTCTGCCCCAATAGTCCACGTCACGTCTTGCATCCATGCTCCTTCTGAACATTACGCTCACCTACGTCACGCCCTCCATACGCTCCCCTCTGCCCTTCATCCACGTCACACCATAAAATCAGCCTTCCCCGCCCTTCCACCACCCCAACCATGTCAGGCACCGACCCCGCCCTGAAATTGATATACCCTCCCTCCCCTATACTGCAACCTCTATCATAATCTGAAATCTGCGCCGCCAACCCCAACCCATGTAAAAGCCCAAGATCTGCACTCCCACCAACGTCACACCTGCATCCACGTCCCCTGCACCTCCACCCATGTTAAGCCCCACTTTCACGCCCCAATCCCCCCACCCATGTCATGCTGTGTATTTGCACCTCCTCTACCCCCATTTCCCCACCCATGCCACGCCTTGCATCTGCGGCCAGCGTACCCCACCTATGTCACACGCTGTATCTACGTCCTCCATATCCGCCACCATGTCGTACACCGCAACCGTGAACCCCTTCATCCCCATCCATAGCATACCTTGCATCCACAACGTCGTAGCCATAGTATACCCCGAATCCACGTCCCCCGTACCCCCACACGTCATATCCTGCATTAATTCCTCCCCCCTTCCCATGTATGTCGCGCTCTTCTTATGTGCCCCCCCCCCCCCCCCTTATACGTTCGCCCATCCATGTCGCACTATGCATCCGTGCTCTCCCCACCCCCTGGTACACCCACCCATGTCACGCCCTGCATACATGCTTCCTCCTCCCCCTGTATACCCATCAATATGTATCAACGTTCACTGTCCCCGTCTTCCTTTTTCCCATCCATATTACGCCCTGCATCCGTTCCTTGCCCCTCCAGTTTGCCCAGCCATCCCTCTGCTCCAGTATGCCCACCATGTCACGCCCTTTATCCATAACCCTTCGACCCAAATAACACACCCACGTCACACCTTTCATCTGCACCCCCTCCCCTGCCCCAATAAGCCCATCCACGTCATGCCCTTCATGCGCGCCTCCTCTACCCCGATACTCCCACCATGTCAAGCCCATCATCCTCGCCCCCTCTGCCCCAATACGCCCACCCACATCACACCCTTCATCCGCGACCCCGTACCCATGGTATCTTGAATCTACACCTCCCGCACCCCACACGTCATACCTTTCATTTGCTCCTCCCCAACCCCTCTCACATACGCCAATCCGTGCGTTTTCCATCCCCAACTCCTATCCTTTCCCCGTTTGACCATTCACGTCACGCCCTGCTTACGCACTCCCTCCTCCCCATTACGTCCATCCATGTGCATCAACGCCCCCGATACCTCCCATCCATTTCTCATGCTGCATCCACTCCACCCCACCAGTTTGCCCATCCACGTCACACCCTTCATCTGCGCCCCCTCTGCCCCAATATCCTCACCCATGTCACTACCTTCATCCGCACCCACTCCGCTCCAATATGCCCACAATGTCATGCCCCTAATCTTCCCCCCTTTGCCCCAATACGACCATCCACCCCACGCCCTTTATCTACGCCCCATCTGCACCCATCAAGGTCGTGCCCTTCATCCGCCCCTACTGTCCAAACACGTCCACCTTCGTCACGCCCTTCATCCGCCCCCTCTGCCTATACGTCCACCTACGTCACGCCCTTCATCCGCCCCCTCTGCCTATACGTCCACCTTCGTCACGCCCTTCATCCGCCCACTCTGCCTATACGTCCACCTACGTCACGCCCTTCATCCGCCCACTCTGCCTATACGTCCACCTACGTCACGCCCTTCATCCGCCCACTCTGCCTATTCGTCCACCTACGTCACGCCCTTCATCCGCCCCCTCTG
>CM065724.1:27773627-27803627 GCA_033310375.1 Conus canariensis
TGTTGATGAGACTTGACGGGCACTGTTGGTCCTGATGAAACAAATGAAAGAACAAAATTGCATGTTTTGTATAATTCGTTTCTAGATTTTCTGGCTGGCTGGAGACACAGCGTGTGTCTAGCTCTCTTCAGGTGCTCGTTACCAGTCTAAGAGTACTTTGTTTCTGAGGTCAAGAGAAAAAAAAGTTCGAATAAAAACGATTAGCTCGTGACAACTTACCTTATTAGGAAAAGATAGTAAGCCAGCTTCATGGTTTTAATTCAATATATCGGTATGTACTGGATATCTGTCTGTCGATCAACAAGCTGTGCAGGATTGAAAAATAAACTTCTTGTTCATAAATCAATTTTTATGGACGAGGCCGGTGACTGTGGTAACGGAGACTTGTTGTTATCTGTATATTGATCTCATGGATAAGCACCAATTGCTGTCAAAAAATGTTGACCTTTCCCTTGCTGTCATTATCAAATTCTCAGTATGAAACTGCCAATGTAATTACTAGTCAAGTGAGTACCCCGAAACTTCGTCTTGTAAATGTTGCAAAATTTTGTCGTGTAACACTTGTTGTAGCAGTGATGTCGCTCCAATCAAAAATTACTATTAGTGTTTTGTCTCCTGAATGTGCAAGCCCGTGTCACTCCATGTACACATTTAATGTATTTATCTCCAGTTGATGAATATTTTGTGCGTGATTTATTGCCCTCTTTTTCTTAGATTTGCATGTGTATAGATGGAAATATCGACTAAATATTATACTGTATGTTTGTCTTTTGATTGCACATTAGGTAAATCATAAGGAGGAGTAGCACACACAACAAAAGTAAAAATGACACATTGAGGGGGTATGGATATTCTGAAAAGATGATTAGATGTTGCCGACTCTTACACAGTTAGATTCTACAAACAAAAAAAAATGTTGATACAACATTTCGCTTATTCTGGTATTTTTTCACATTTTAGAGCAGTTTTGTAAGTTATTTGTTATTGTAAGCTTTTAATAATGAATAAGACAGTTCATTTTTATTACACAATCAAAAAAATAAGTAAGAGCAGGCTTCATTACCTTCACAACCAATGCTAAAACGTTAAAACATCAATCAGGAAGCCGAAGACAAGTAAACACAAGAGAAAACGGTTAAGTACACAGAGAGAGAGAGAGAGAGAGAGAGAGAGAGAGAGAGAGAGAGAGAGAGAGAGAGAGAGAGAGGATGAATGAAAGATGGTTTATCGTGCTAACCTTTACGAGCCCATTCACAAGATCGGGAGACAAAGGGGGTGAGGGACTGTACAAACAGAAAAATTTGAGATAAACATCACCAACACATTACAAGAAAGTACATCGTGACTGGATTCTAGATCACGGAATTGTATAGATCAGTAAGTGCAATGAGAACACAGGTAACTGTCAGTCGGATTTTCCAGATGTTTATCAGCAGTTACAACAGTACAACAGTCACAACGGATTGTCAGGATTTCGGTTTTCCACCTCTTTCCTGCATGTAGTGCAGCCTTTCACCTCTTCCTTCAATTCCGACAGGCGATCATTCATGTTCTTTGCCGTTTCTTCCAAGTACGTCATTCCGTCTGTGATTGCAATGCTTTTTTGCATGGGGTGTCTGTCCTTGAACACTTGTGGCACCTGCAAAATCACTGCCACTGTCTGTATCATACCGATTTGCTGCTGCAACAAATGTTGCAATTTCTCGCTGCGTAGGTTTAATTACAGACGAATTGTATTCGTGAACTGCATCAGAGTTATCAAAATCTTCTTCATCAGCACACACCTTGTCAACATCAATGTCAGATGGCAAAACTAAGTCGGGAAGGACTGTCACTGACTCGCTGTCTGTGTCGCACGGTGCCATGTCGATGTGCTGTGTTCCATCGTGGGACAGCGAACTCGGCGCAGACACAGGTACAAAGCAAGGGGGTCGGTGTGAATGCTGAAAAGTGTCAGCACAGGAAGCTCAACTGTTGTCACTTGTCGCCATTTCGTGTTAAACCAGGAGGGGTCGATAGGAACAGACCAGACAGGTAAGATACAGCTTCACTTGCCATTTGTTTCCTGTGTTCCTCTGCCCTTCTCCTGTCCCTGTTGACCTGTGACGGGCATTTTCTCCAGAACACCGCACTGTCAGCTGGGGGTCGTGTAACTGGGGAATGGACGGACACTCGTCAGCCTAGGAATCACCACAGTCTGATTATCACTGCCTTCAATTCTGAATGATAAAAAAGTCATATCGCGCATCGCGGCGTTCAGCATATTTTCAAAAATCGAGGGAAGACCTTCAACGGGCATTTCACACGCTGTTTTGTGAAGATGAGCAAAACTTATAGGAGCTCTGAAAAGTTCGTCTTGCTGACTACCAGACAAGCGAGCGAGCGAGAGAGAGAGAGAGAGAGAGCGAGAGAGAGAGAGAGAGAGAGAGAGAGAGAGATAGAGAGAACACCGCGACTAACACAAAGCGAAGCCGTATTCTAAGCACTGTGCAAAAAAACTATCGGAAAAAAATGTGGTTAAGACATGTTTGGCAAAGTCAATCAAAAACAGTACAATTCGTCAAAACACCACATGCTTCATTCGACACCTCTCCATACCCATCTTTTCCCCAGTCTTCTCGCTCCTCCACAAACATATCAATTTACATGATTACGCGAAAATGCCGACTCATGCGCCGCCGCCGCCGCCCCGCCGCCCCCCCCCCCCCCCCCCCCTTGTCCAAGCACACAAACACACCAAAGCACGAGCGCACGCACACACAACGCCCCCCCCCCCCCCCCCCCCCCCACACACACACACAAGCAAACACGAAAGCGCTCTGTCTCGCGCGCGAACACACACACACGCACACAACGCGCTCTGGCACACAAACACACACACGCACGCACATATACACAAGCGCAAGCGTGCGTTAGCGCGCGCACGCACACATATACAACTAAACGGGTGCATGCACTAACATATACATTTACAACCATACGCGCCCGCACACAAAACACACACGCACACACACACACACACAAAACGCACACAATACGCGCGCGCGCACGCACACACACACACACACACACACATAACGCGCGCGCGTGCACACACACACACACACACACACACACGCGCGCGCATGCACAACATTGCGCGCGCGTGCGCGCACACATATTCATAGTCAAGCATTCGCGCGCGCACGCAAGACGTACGTATCTCTCTCTCTCTCTCTCTCTCACTCACTCACACACACACAGAGCTCGGACGCACGCACGCACGCACGCACACACACACACACACGCACACACACACACACATACACACGCACACACACACACAAAACACACACAATGCGTGCGCGCATGCACACACACACACACACATACAAATATACAGCGCGCGAGCGCGTCCTCACACACATATACATATTCAACCATTCGAGCGCGCATGCAAGACTATGTATCACACACACACACACACACACACACACACACACACACACACACACACACACACACACACACTCTCTCTCTCTCTCTCTCTCTCTCTCTCTCTCTCACACACACACACACACGCACACGCACGCACACGCACACGCACGCTCGCGCGCGCGCTCCCTGAAAGCCGATAGAGTTTTAAGCAGGTCACTGGCATATCACCATTTTGCTCTTGGTTCGAGTCTTGCAGCATGATTTCAAATTCATTGGATTTCATGAAGCAAATAGATAATGCTAACCTATTTTTTTTCTCCTCGAACTTATTACCTTATGTGCATCAAGCGCTTTTTTTTCGTTTTTCTTTTCTTTTCTTTTTTTTTAAGCGCCTGATGTACTATGACTATATATATATATATATATATTTTTTTTTTTTTTTTTTTCTGAGTTTTTTTTTAAAACGATCTTCTGGTATTTTTTGACAACAAAAAGAAATTTCAGCAATACTTTCACGCGAAAAGAAATACTTCAAACGTACATGAAATTCCTTGTCTTAATAGAAGAATTTGGTCTTCGATGAACAGAAGTAGTCTCATCTTTCTTTCTTCAACTCTTGATATCAGAAGTGTGGCTTGACGACACATTTTTTTCTCCGAGAATGTCTGTGCTTTGTCAGAAGATCTCATGGTAAGAATGCTTCCCAATTAAACAGGATACAATGACAGTTTATCATTATTATTCTTTTCATTTTTCCCACACGTTGTGCACATTTGTGGATTCGGATATTTCAGAATGACGAAAATCAGAAATTAATACAATTCTGGTTTTAGCAACAACTCTGTTGCGATGATTTAACCTGAAAATGATGAATGACAAAAAGGAAAAGAACATAAAAATGATAAGTATCTGACAAAAGATGAGCATGAAACTGAAGAATGATTGACGATAGAAGAATGTGAAAATGATGAATGACAGGCGGGAGAAGAAGGGGGAAGTGACAATTGACTGGCTGGACAAGAATGCGGAAAGGATCAACGAATGACTGGAGAGAAGTGTTAAAATGATAGTGACTAAATGGAGAAGAACATGAAAATGATGAATGACCGACTGGAGAAGAACCTGAAAACGATGAATGACTGACCGAGAACTTAACGATAAATGACTGACTGGAGAAGAACGTGAAAGCGGTGACTGACTGATGTCAGAGGAACGTGAAAATGACTAAGTGACTGGAGGAGAATGTGACCACAATAAATGACTGATGGAACTAGAGCGTGAGAATGATGAACGAGACGTTAAGACAATGTGAGAATGATAAGGACAGGGAAAATGACGAATAAATGACGGAAAAAGGAGAGGAAGATGAAATGGAAGTGGGATGGGAGAAGAACGAGAGAAGGATGAAAAACTGTTCGGATGAGATAGGAAGAACGTAAGAAGAACGTATAATGGACGGGATAAAAACGGAACATAAGAATAGTGAAGGAAGTACGAAAAGAGTAAACGTGAATAATGAATAACAGACAATTATAAATAATAGGTACATGGGATGAGATGACATGATATCCATGAAGAAGAGGCGAAGAGGAATGATTTACGGTGGACAGGACAGTAGCATGAGAACGGTTCAGGAGAGGTGAAAGGCGAGATGAGAATGAGAATGATAGATTACGCGCAGATAGAACAACGTGGGAATGTTCCAGTGATGGACAAACTGGGGAAAATGAAACAAGAGAACAGTACATTTTTCACGAGCTGAAAAGAAGAAAAAGGTGAAAATGATGAACAGGGGACGTGGACAAGAAGAGAGGAAGAGAGAGAAGAAAAAGAAAAAAAAAACACGTCAGGATGATAGACTACATAGAAGTTAAATATTGTCGGAATGATTCAATGGAAGAGGTAACAGATGAAGTGATGATGGGAATGTTGACAGACTGACGCAGCGAGGAGATAAAAACGCGAAACGGACGAGTTGAACAGAGAAGAACGTGAAATTGATGAATAATGGACGTGAGGAGAACGCGAGAAGTTTCAGTAATGAATGGGACTAGAAGCAGCGAATCACAGACGAGATTAGAAGAATGAGAAGACGTTAGCGGAAGGGAAGATTTATGAAGGAACAGAACAGGAGAACGTAAATGTGTCTAAGGAATGAAAGAAGGAAGGAATATGAATAACGGACACAATGAAAACAAGAAACTGTGAAGGTTATGACTAAATGACAAGAACGAGAGTATAATATGGTGAACGATCGACGGGACTAGAACACGGTAAGTACGAACAGATTGTGAAAAGAGCGTGAGAATGACGAAAGAGGGTCAACGGGAGAAGCAAAAGGGGGTGAATAACGGACGGGGGAAAAAAAAACCTGAAGAATGGTGAAAGACAGGAGAAAAGGAGAACGTGAGAATGATGAAAGAGAGATGGAGAAGAACGTGAAAGCGATGAAAACGTAATGGCAGAGTAAGATGTGAGTGATGGAGGGCAGTTCGGATGACACGGCAAGAAACTGAGGATAGTGCGTACAGCCCCGATTGGAAGAAAACAGGGAAACCGCAAAAATGACAAAAGAATGGACGAAAGTAGAACATGAGATGAATAATGATCGAGATGATGAAAGCGTCAGAATCGTGAATGGGGTAGGATGCAAAGAGAACGTGAAATCTATCAACGGGAGGTGGAAAGGAGAATGTGAGGATGATAAATGATGTGACATATGATCGATAGAATTGTGAATGGAAAATAACGTGAGAACGATGAAGACGGAATAAGAAGGAAAAGAAGAGAGAAGTGTGAGACCCATGGATTAAAGAACCCTGGACAGCGTGGAAATGGGTGTGGTCATGGCCAGAATAAATCAAAGGAAACAAGGGCAACATGAGTGTTTGCAAATAAATAAAAGGAGAAGGGAGAATGATGAATGGGAAACTTGATGAGAGAAGGGAGATGTGAGGGAAGAATGTTGCAAACAAAGAAGTACGTTTGTTTGTATGAAAATCGGACATCGTGAGAGCAATGAAATGAGAAGGGAACGAGAGAAAGACGAACGCTGGACGCGATCAGAAAAGAAAAACGAGAGAATGACGAGTGACAGACGACATTAGAGAAAAAAAAATTAGGGATGGTGAATGACGAACATGAAGAGGATGACACAAAAATGATAAATGTTGGACGAAAGAAAACGTGAAAATGGTGAATGTTGGACGAAAGAAAACGTGAAAATGGTGAATGTTGGACGAAAGAAAACGTGAAAATGGTGAATGTTGGACGAAAGAAAACGTGAAAAATGGTGAATGTTGGACGAAAGAAAACGTGAAAATGGTGAATGTTGGACTTGCGGGAAAGTTGTGAATAATGAATATTGGACAGTGAAAACGTGAGAATAAAGGATTTTGGAGAGGGGGAAAACGTGAGAATAGTGAATGTTTGACCAAGGGAAATGCAAGAATGAATGATTGGGGAAATGGAGAACATTATAAATGTCGGAGGGGGGGAAGGGTGAAAATAATGAATTTTGGACTGAGGCAAACGTGAGAATGATGAATGTTGGATGGCGGAAACGTAAAAATAAACCATTTTGTTGGAGCGGCGGAAAACGTGTGAATGATGAATGCTGGGCCGGGGAAAATGTGAGAATAACGAATGTAAGACAGGGGAAAACTTGAAAATGATGAATGTTAGACTGGGATAAAATCTGAGAATGATGAATGTTTGATTGGGGGGGAACGTTGGAATAATGAATGTAGGACAGGGGGGAAACTTGAAAACGACGAGTGTTAGACTAGACAAATGAGAAAACGATGAATGTTGGGTGGGGGTGGGGGATGTGAAAATGATGAATATTCTAATAGGGGGAAAAATGAATGTTGAACAGATGGGCAGAGGGGGTGGGACGTGACAATGAATAATGCTGGTTTGAGGAAAACGCAAGAATGATGAAAACTGGACTGCACGAAATGGTGAGAAGGATGGAGTAGGGTAAAACGAGCGAATGGTGAATGTTGTACGGGAGGTGTGTGTGTGTGTGTGTGTGTGTGTGGGGTGTGTGTGTGTGTGTGTGTGTGTGTGTGTGTATGGAACTAGGGGGAAACGTGAGACTGACCAATGTTGGACTCGGGAAAAGGGCAAGAATGATAAATGATGGACTAGGGGGGACTTGATGGGGGGAGGTGAAACGCGAGAACGGTGAATACTGGACTGGAGAAAACTGAGAGAATGATGAATGTTGGGCTGGAGGGGAACAGAGGAACGCAGGAAAGATGAATGATAGATGAAGGGTCGTGCGATGCTGATGAAAAAAGGACGGATGAGGAAAGCGAAGGAAAGATAATGATGGCCTTAATGAAAACAGGATAGCCACAGAGTAATAGTGGACACAATCAGCACAGAATGATGGCCTTAATGAAAACAGGATAGCCACAGAGTAATAGTGGACACACTCAGCACAGAATGATGGCCTTCATGAAAACAGGATAGCCACAGAGTAATAGTGGACACACTCAGCACAGAATGATGGCCTTCATGAAAACAGGATAGCCACAGAGTAATAGTGGACACACTCAGCACAGAATGATGGCCTTCATGAAAACAGGATAGCCACAGAGTAATAGAGGGCACAATCAGCACAGAATGAGATCGAACGAAGACGGGAACACGTTTATAATGAATGGTTTGCACGATAAGACGAAGACAACATAAAAATGCTGAGTGTAAGACATGGGCAGAACATGACAATAGTACATGAAGAACAAGATGAGAAGAAGAGAACATGAGAATGATATCAGAGAGACGGAACGGTAACTGGGGAACGTGAGATGGATGAATGGTGGACGAGTGAAGAAAAGGAGAACGAAGATCAATGGATGTGAGGAGAAGACAAACGTGAAACAGATGAATGATACTCTGGAGGAAGAAAGGAGTTTCACAGGATGAATAATGGATGGAGAAGAATATAAGAATGATAAATAACGGGCGCAAAAGGAAGGGGAGAACTGGATGGAGTTGAATATAGTACGTCAATCATACTGTTCAAATAACGCCGAAAGATGTGGTAGCGATGGAAGTAACGGCATCATAAATTCGTAGCAATGCAGAACAAAAAGTCAGCAGTGTTTAAAAGGAACTGTTTGTAGCAGAAAAGAATGAAAGGGGGGAGGGGGGGGGGGGGGAGCGAGCAGACTGCGGGACTTCAAAGGTTGGAGGCGTGGTTGGAAAAGACTAAATAATTTATTATGACATAAAAGAGTGGGGAATATGAAAACATGAATAATGTACAACAGCGGGTACGGGCGGTAACGGAAGGGTTAAAGAATTAAGGAAAAAAAAAAAAAAAAAAGGGGGGGGGGGGGTGACAGAAGAAACTGAAGGGCCTCAGGTTCAAATCCATGAAATACTAAAGGAAGACAACTCCAATGGACAAGCGAGAAATTGCCACTGGACGGAGATCGAAAGCACTGGTGGCATGTCCGATCCTCTCAGCATGTCCACATGTTTATACGATACAGTGAAGGATCTCTGGAGATTATCAGAGAGTGAACTTGAAAAGCAGGGAGTGGAGAGAAAACTGCACTGAAAAGTACAATATCCTGGTGTGAAAGAATGCAAGTGAGAAGCACAAGAAAGGAAGTTAAAAAAAAGTATTGTGATGAACACATCAGAAAATCCTACATGAATGGGGATTGGGGAAAAGTCGGATATTCATAGAGTCATTGTAGAGTCATGTTTATAGAATATCTGAACTGATACATTTTGAGTGGATCAGCTGTAAACCAAAGGGCCATATCAGGGCTGTCACCATGTTGAATTCAACTCACAAGTCACTAAAAAAAAAAAAGACGCTCATTCACACAACCCTTCAATACAGAATCGAAACATGCACGGATCAAAAATTTTTAAAAGGCCAAAGTTTCTACAATCAATGCACGGATCAAAAATTTTTAAAAGGCCAAAGTTTCTACAATCAATGCACGGATCAAAAATTTTTAAAAGGCCAAAGTTTCTACAATCAATGCACGGATCAAAATTTTTTAAAAGGCCAAAGTTTCTACAATCAATGTGATTCAACATAGTTGCTTCAGGAACCCCACCCCCACCCTTTCCTATCAATACCCCATACCCACCCCATTAAATAGTATACTCAAGGTAAAGCATCCAGGCCGTTGTTAGAAGAGTTCACATACGTTTGGGGCTACATGTATTGATCGATGTAGTGCTGCATAAACCCTCTACCATCTCTCTCTTCCTCTCCATCCCCCACCCCCTCCGACCGGCCTTCCTGTTGCAGGTTATCCCGTCTGCCCTACCACCTTGGTGAGTGTCGACGCTCAAGCTGAATATGACCTCACACCGAACCTGGCTCAGGTGTCACTTCTCTGCACCGGGTCTATACTGAATCAGCTTTAATACTAGTTTCACCGATGCGCAAGAAATCTCAGCAACGAAATGTTGTTGGATACGACCGGCAGTATCACAAAGAACCGCTGCAATGATGAACTGTTGAATACTGTGAGCGGTATCACAAGCAAAGTGTTTCACAGATGGGCAGCGAAAGAACATTGAGCTGCACCTTGGTTGCACTCAGAAAGAGTGAACAGCATAAAGAACTTAGAAACAACGGCTGACTCAACTAGATGCAGAAACTTTCGTCACTGTGAAAGAGAAGTGCACGGTGTTGACTGCCCCCAGTACAGAGAGGAAACGGTGAGTCAGGGGGCACTTACACGGTTGCCTGTTCATTGACCTACAGTACAGGGAGCCAAATACTTAAGCAAAAATGTCACGCAAGAATTGAACATAGCACGTGGAACGTTTAACGGAGAAAACGGTCAGGACACTCAGAGTGAGTGTGTGTGTGTGTGTGTGTGTGTGTGTGTGTGTGTGTGTGTGTGCGTGCGTGCGTGCGTGCGTGCGTGCGTGCGTGCGTGCGTGCGCGTGTGTGTGCGCGTGTGTGCGCGTGCGAGCCGTGTTTGTCATAATTTCAGTTTAAAAAGAAAGCGTCTATTACAAACGGTAAACAACAGCTCCGGATATCATCGGACTTTGGATGACTGGATACAAACGATGGAAGGTCTTGTCAGACCGAGCGAATCCGCTTATGTTGTTGTGAAAAAACAAGTCTTGGCATATCGGCTCCACCATGACCAAGAGAAGAATGTTTGTGTTTTGAGGATAAATGAATTACTCAAAGCTGACAGCATCATCAGAAACAAAACTCAGATGGCAATATCGGACATGGGCACAATGTTTGAGCTTACCTCGAGCAGACCACAGAGAGCATTTCCAGGGCTGTCAACACGTACCCCCAAAAAACAAGCAAATGAACAAACAAACAAAAAACAAGCAAACAAACCAGTAAAACACAAGCAAACAAACAACAAAACTAAGAAGTCACTCCTGTCAAGCGGAAACTCAGATTTACATACGGTTTACCGGTACACTTCTTTCTTTCTTTTTCAGCATCTTTTTATTGATCAGTGTCAAGTGAGTGGAACCTCCCACAAAAGGCATTAAACGCTTAGAGGCAAAGGGACGTTGTACGTAGTATACAAATAGGTAACAGACCCATTAACCAGTGTGCCTTACCCATCGCACACGGTCGAACTGTGTCGAGGAGGACGAAGTGGTCAGGTGACAGATGGCACCTAAGGTAGTAGCGAGTTTGAACCTCCCGACAGTGAAAGGGGGGAGGGACGTAACCACTAGGACCTCGGAGCGTCAAGTGGGCGCTACATTACTCAGTCAGCTGAGGTTGCTTTGTGAACAGTCTTTGAAGAGCAGGAGTCTTGGACTCGTTCGGATGGTATTGCCGTGGGTCACTGGGTTGGTTCTATTGTCAGGCTGGTAGAACGCGCGTGGATGTTGTTATCGTAGCCCTCTTTAAGATAATTACTGTGTTAAAGTGGCGAGCCTGCCAGGATTGCATGGCCCAAATTAGCCTCAGGAGGGAAACAAAGTGAGTACTAGAGTAGTACTGGGGCGAAGCGTCCACTAAAGGCAATTTTAATTAGCTCTTCTAATTATTTCCTTTTGTTCTTTGAGTGTTGAGTATTGACTTGTGTGTAGGGTGGTTGTATTAATCAAATGTCGTTCAGAGAAACGAAGAACGAAGTTCTAGTCTTAACTCTCACAGAAGCTGTGGTTTAAGATTAAGGCTCCTTTGTGTTAGGAACACTACCACTGGTTGGTGTACTCGTAACGTTTGGTAGATAAACTGTTTACTGACTTTCTCCGGGTCTATAAGAGTGACTGTTTTAGCGGTGCTAAAACGACAAAATGGCTGAAGAAAGTTTTACTCCCATTGAGAAACTGATGAGTTTTGGGGAGAAACTAGGATATACAGGAGATGAACTGCGTAAATTCATAGAGACTCAGCAGAAGACTGAGAGAGCTGAAAGGGCTGAAAGAAGAAAATTAGAAAAGGAGTGTATAGAAGCAGAAACGGCTGCGTCGAAGGCTAAAGCAGATGCAGAGAGTGCAGCGAGGGCTAGAGCTGATGCAGAGAGGGCGAGAGCAGAAGCGGAATCAGAGATTTTAGCCAAACAAATTGATCTAGTTGCAAAGCGAGAGGACTGCAGGCGGAAATCTAAACAAATCTTAAATAAATGTTAGCGAACCGCCCCGAGAACGTGGACAAACGAGTCACAAGACGAAACACAACGCGTTTCGACCTCTTAGGTCTTCATCAGGTGAGACATTAACGAATAAAACAATGAAAATTCACTTAGCTTTGATCGCTTCAGATCACTTCGCATCACTTCTGAAGCGATCAAAGCTAAGTGAATTTTCATTGTTTTATTCGTTAATGTCTCACCTGATGAAGACCTAAGAGGTCGAAACGCGTTGTGTTTCGTCTTGTGACTCGTTTGTCCACGTTCTCGGGGCGGTTCGCTAACATTTATTTCAAACAAATTGAGTTGGAAAGAATAAAATCTGAAAATCGTAGTGAAAAGAACACCAGGAGAGAGAGAGAGAGAAGGCAGAGAGAGAGAGAGAGAGAGAGAGAGAGAGAGAGAGAGAGAGAGAGGAGAGGAGTGAGCAGGACAGAGAACGGGTCGAGAGAAACGTGGTCTGGGAGATAGAAGAGACAGCAAAGTCTTAGGGGTAAAGACAAGCTGGAAGAGAAGAAAAACTAAGTTTGAAGCCCAGAAGTGGGTGAAGACAGCCAAACTGAAGTTGAACCCATAGGTGGGTGAAGGAGACGAAGAAGAAGAGTTCTACGTCGAGATCCCAGAGACGACCACGAAGACCCAGTCCTGAAACCTGGAGCCAGTCAACCAAGGGCATAACCATCAAGCAGTGCTGAAGAAGACGTGAAGAGACTTTTCAAGAACTGTGGTGTGGTGTGAAAGCGTGGTTGTGTGTGTGAAAACCTGGCCAGGTAAGAAGTCATTTTTATTCTAACCCGGGATTAGGAAGTATTGATCTTTTATGCTTTGATTATTCCATTTTGTGTGGTTGGATTTTTCATGTGTAATTATAAGTAGCATAGAAATTGGATTTCTTGTGCTCAGTCGTGTTAGGAGAGAAACGAATGCATGACATCCCATTCCCAGAGAGAGGTGAATGTTTGATGGGCGCATGAGTGTGCATATGCGTGTATGAGTGCAGAGATAACCTTGGTGTGTTGAGCCTGACTAATAATACATCAACTTAGTGCACTTAAGCAATACCACCACGATTTTCCCCGTCCTGGACAATCAGTGATGTGTACACAAGCAAATTATCAAACTGAAGCAGCGACAAGCAATAGCTTATGGTGTACAGGCACTCTTCTTTATAACATTTCCATGCAGCAGTCCTCCATTCAGATAAAACTAAGCCATGTTAAGTGCACCGAACACGCTGATCCTTTCGCTCAGATCTTTTCTTCCTATCCTTTTGAGATAACTCCAATGCAACAAATATACATTCAAATGCCCAATTAAAGAACAGCACGGCAGAATGGCCAGCAAGTGCCTGTTTCAGTGGTTAGCCCCTCACTATCTAGTCACCAGGTTACAAGAAAGAACTTGCATCTTACAAAGTTGATCAAGAATTGAAAGAAAATGCTTTCTAGACCAGAGGAAGACGAACAGACCACTAATACAGACAAGCGGTGGGCAACAGAACAGAGAAAAGAAAATTAAACCCAAATTCAAAAAGAAACCAAGGTCAAAGAGAGCGACACAAAAAGAAGAAACTACTAGAAGACAGGGGCATCTTTATTCTGAAAGACCCCCCCCCCCCCTCTCTCTCTCTCTCTCTCTCTCTCTCTCTCTCTCTCTCTCTCTCTCTCTCTCCTGCGTTCCTATGGAGCGAATTAAAAAAAAAAGTACGCAGTGTTCAAAACACAGATTCAAGAACGGGCCGAAGAGGCAGGAAAAAAAAAAGAGAGTGAAAAAAAAAACACGAGACAAAAAAAAAAAGTTTAAAAAAGCGAAAGTAAAAAAGAGAATTAGGAGCACAATATCGAAAGAAGAGTGGAACACACTTTATCTAAAAGAGCCCTACCCCTCTCTACCTCACTCCTCCTTTTAGCACGGGGTTTCCACTGTACAAGGAGAGTTCTAGGCGACAGGTGCGCTGCAGACTGGCTCAAAGGATGACCAAGATGACGAGGTGAAAAATACACGCATTAAAAGGGACGGTCAAGAAAGTATAGAAAAGTATCATACCGAAAATCCTTACAGAAGAACTCTGTTCACGTGCTAACAACATTGGAAAGTTGTTTCAGGATACTCAGAGAATGTAAGCTACTGCGGGAATGAGTTTTTCGTGGGACCTCTAATGTCCTTTCCTCTTGGATTCTGTGAACTTCCATTTCACTCGCAGAAAGAAAGGAAGTGGGGTGCATCAGTGAGTGAGGAGATAAACGCTAGTTGTAGGATCAGTTAAACAATAGGCAGGGCGAAGACGAAAGACCGAAGACGTTCGACATGACAAAGTGTGTGTGTGTATGTGTGTGTGTGTGTGTGTGTGTGTGTGTGTGTGTGAGTGTGTGTGTGTGTGTGTGTGTGTGTGTGTGTGTGTGTGTGTCTGTGTACGTATGTGTACGTGTGTATGCACGAGTGTGCGTTCGTGTGTGTGTGTGTGTGTGTGTGTGTGTGTGTGTGTGTGTGTGTGTGTGTGTGTGTGCCTGCGTGTGTGTATGTGTGTGTGTGCACGCGCGCGCGTGTGTATGTATCTGTGCGTGTGCAGCGGACAAGAAGGGAGAGGGATGGAGGGGGGGTAGGGTGAATGGTGGGGGAGGGGAAGAGGAGGGGGAAAGTCAGTGTGTATGACTCTTGCAGTGCACGTGAGGTATGCTCTTCTCTGTCACGGTCTGTCCGTCTCTCGCTCTCCCCTATATACTATGTATAGGAGTGTGTGCAGAAGTGGTGTGTGTGTGTGTGTGTGTGTGTGTGTGTGTGTGTGTGTGTGTGTGTGTGAAAATATGTATGTAGATGTGTTTGTACGAGTGTGAATGTGTGTGCGCGCGTGCATGCATGTGTCCGTGTGTGCACGTGTCCGTGTGTGTGTGTGTGTGTGTGTGTGTGTGTGTGTGTGTGTGTGTGTGTGTGTGTGTGTTTGAGTGTGTGTATGCGTGCACCTGCGTGCATTTGTGTGCGAGCATGCGTTTGTATGCATGTGTTTGTGTATGCAAGCGTGCGTGAGAGAGTGCATACGTGCGTGCATGTCTGTTTGTGTAATTGTGTGTGTGTATGAATGTGTGTGTGTGTGTGTGTGTGTGTGTGTGTGTGTGTGTGTGAGAGAGAGAGAGAGAGAGAGAGAGAGAGAGAGAGAGAGAGAGAAAGTCTGTATATCCGCGAGTATTTGTGTGTGTGCGCGCGCGCGCGCGCGCGCGCGCGCGCGTGTGCTGTGGTGTGTGTGTGTGTGTGTGTGTGTGTGTGTGTGCGCGCGCGTGTGTTATATATATATATATGTATATATATATAGATATATGTATGCGTGCGTGTGTGTGTGAGCGAGTGTGTGTGTGTGTGAGCGAGTGTGTGTGTGTGTGTGTGTGTGTGTGTGTGTGTGTGTGTGTGTGTGTGTGTGTGTGTGTGTGTATCTGTGTGTATACCTACGTACATGCACTCACAGATTCTATTTCAGAATCGCCAGACCTTTTCCCCAGTTATTCTCCGATCCGCCCTCAACACCCTCATCCTCCCTTTGAGACAGATTCCAACAAAACAACCCCTCCTTGACAGACGACCCCCGAACCCCAGCACCAAAGACCAACCCCCCTGCCCAATCCCGCCCGCCATCAAACGGTGGTCCCGCCGACCCGCCCTCTCCGGCTTCTTTGGCTCTCCCCTCCTCTCGGGACCAACACAGGGTGCCAGCTCTCCATGGTTCTAGAAGTACGTAACCCGACCTGAGCTGGCGATGGTCATCTGACCCACACGCGTTCTTCCAGCAAATGCTTTTTTTTGTGTGTGTGTGTTGAATTTTAATGTTACGAGATGGTAACATTAGCCTTGTCGAATTCACAGGGCATTCACGAGTCATTAGGCGTATCTAATACCATCTGACTGCGGCACTGGCCCTTTAGCTGTAGAGGTCCCCCCGCCCCCCCCCCCCCCCCCCCCCCCCAAGTCGATTAACTTTTTTTTTTTAGTCCGTATAACAGGCATTCACGAGTCATTTGGCGTATTTAATACCATCTGACTGCGCCATTGACCCCGTTAGGTGGTTTTTTTTTTACCTCTAAATAAATGATAACATTAACCTTTTTTTTTTTAGTCCGCGTAACAGGGCATTTGCGAGTCATTAGGCGTGTTTAATACCATCTGACTGCGCCATTGGCCTTGTTGGCTTTGGGAGTTAATTTGATAAGTATATTAACTTTTTAATCCACATAACGGGGCATTCACGAGTCATTAGGCGTATTTAATACCATCTGACTGCGCCATTGGCCCTGCTAGCTGTGGAGTTTTTCTCCCTTCATATGATGATCATATCAATTTGATTTTTAAGTCCACTCAACAGGGCATTCACGAGTCATTAGGCGTATTTAATACCATCTGACTGCGCCACTGGCCCTGCTAGCTGTGGAGTTTTTCTCTCCCTTCATATGATGATCATATCAATTTGATTTTTTAAGTCCACTCAACAGGGCATTCACGAGTCATTAGGCGTATTTAATACCATCTGACTGCGCCATTGGCCTTGCTGGGTGGGGGATCTACCCCCACCCCCGCCCCACCTTTGTTTCGACAATCACTTTAACTTATTTTTTAGTCCACGTAACTGAGCATTCACGAGTCATTAGGCGTATTTATTACCATCTGACTGCGCCATTGCCCCTTAGCGTGGAGTCCCCTCATCACCCCCCCCCCCCACACACACACACACACACACACGCACACGCACACGCACACGCACTCACACCCATAGCCCTTTATTCCACGATAACATTGACTTTCTTAATCCAAGTAACAGGGTATTCACGAGTGGTTAGCCGTATTTCATACAATCTGACTACGTTATTGGCCCTATTAGCTGTAGAGGATTTGTTTGCTTTTTTTTTTTTTTTTTAGCACCTGTGACCTAGGACATTTCTTTGATGGGCGGAAGATCACTTTTGTCTAGAACCAAGGAGATGGCACCCTCTGTTCATCCCAGTCGAAAGTCGAAAAAAGGGGGACATTTAGGAGGGAAGGTGCCTGGAACCACCGTTTGAAGGCATGGGGTTGATCCTGGTGCCGAGGGTACGGGCGGACGTCCATCAAGGTGAGGTTGATTGTTGGAACGTGTCTCCAAGGGCAGGAAGTCGGGTTTGATGACGGATCGTGAGAATAAGTGAGGAAAAGGCCATGACGGTGCTGAAATAGAATCTCTCTCTCTCTCTCTCTCTCTCTCTCATTCTCTCTCTCTCTCTCTCTCATTCTCTCTCTCTCTCTCCCCGTCCGTTGGTCGGTAGGTCTGTCAGTCTGTCTCTTCTTCCGATGCTACCTATCTGTCCTTCTCTCTGTCTGTCTGTCGGTGTCTGGGTGTCGAAGTCAGTCAGCCTCTGTGTGTGTGTGTGTGTGTGTGTGTGTGTGTGTGTGTGTGTGTGTGTGTGTGTATGCGTGTGCGTGTATGCGTGTGTGTGTGTGTGTGTGTGTGTGTGTGTGTGTGTGTGTGTGTGTGTGTATGCGTGTGTGTGTGTGTGTGTGTGTGTGTGTGTGTGTGTGTGTGTGTATGCGTGTGTGTGTGTGTGTGTGTGTGTGTGTGTGTGTGTGTGTGTGTGTGTATGCGTGTGTGTGCGTGTGCGTGTGCTTGTGTGTGTGTGTCCCCCCGTCCATTTGTTTTGGCGGTGTGTGTGTGTGTGTGTGTGTGTGGTGTGTGTGTGTGTGTGTGTGTGTGTGAGAGAGAGAGTGAGAGAGAGAGAGAGAGAGAGAGAGAGAGAGTGTGTGTGTGTGTGTGTGTGTGTGTGTGTGTAAGCGTTCACGAGCCACATATCCGATTAAAACGAGTACTATTAAGAGAACTCTTTAAAGATGCCTAAGAGTTTCAAAGTTACAGCAGCCTTTCTGCAGTCGACGCCATGTCCTATAGATGCCCAAGAGTTTCAAAGTTACAGCAGCCTTTCTGCAGTCGACGCCATGTCCTATAGATGCCTAAGAGTTTCAAAGTTACAGCAGCCTTTCTGCAGTCGACGCCATGTCCTATAGATGCCTAAGAGTTTCAAAGTTACAGCAGCCTTTCTGCAGTCGACGCCATGTCCTATAGATGCCTAAGAGTTTCAAAGTTACAGCAGCCTTTCTGCAGTCGACGCCATGTCCTATAGATGCCTAAGAGTTTCAAAGTTACAGCAGCCTTTCTGCAGTCGACGCCATGTCCTATAGATGCCCAAGAGTTTCAAAGTTACAGCAGCCTTTCTGCAGTCGACGCCATGTCCTATAGATGCCCAAGAGTTTCAAAGTTACAGCAGCCTTTCTGCAGTCGACGCCATGTCCTATAGATGCCCAAGAGTTTCAAAGTTACAGCAGCCTTTCTGCAGTCGACGCCATGTCCTATAGATGCCTAAGAGTTTCAAAGTTACAGCAGCCTTTCTGCAGTCGACGCCATGTCCTATAGATGCCCAAGAGTTTCAAAGTTACAGCAGCCTTTCTGCAGTCGACGCCATGTCCTATAGATGCCTAAGAGTTTCAAAGTTACAGCAGCCTTTCTGCAGTCGACGCCATGTCCTATAGATGCCCAAGAGTTTCAAAGTTACAGCAGCCTTTCTGCAGTCGACGCCATGTCCTATAGATGCCCAAGAGTTTCAAAGTTACAGCAGCCTTTCTGCAGTCGACGCCATGTCCTATAGATGCCCAAGAGTTTCAAAGTTACAGCAGCCTTTCTGCAGTCGACGCCATGTCCTATAGATGCCCAAGAGTTTCAAAGTTACAGCAGCCTTTCTGCAGTCGACGCCATGTCCTATAGATGCCCAAGAGTTTCAAAGTTACAGCAGCCTTTCTGCAGTCGACGCCATGTCCTATAGATGCCCAAGAGTTTCAAAGTTACAGCAGCCTTTCTGCAGTCGACGCCATGTCCTATAGATGCCCAAGAGTTTCAAAGTTACAGCAGCCTTTCTGCAGTCGACGCCATGTCCTATAGATGCCCAAGAGTTTCAAAGTTACAGCAGCCTTTCTGCAGTCGACGCCATGTCCTATAGATGCCCAAGAGTTTCAAAGTTACAGCAGCCTTTCTGCAGTCGACGCCATGTCCTATAGATGCCTAAGAGTTTCAAAGTTACAGCAGCCTTTCTGCAGTCGACGCCATGTCCTATAGTTGCCCAAGAGTTTCAAAGTTACAGCAGCCTTTCTGCAGTCGACGCCATGTCCTATAGATGCCCAAGAGTTTCAAAGTTACAGCAGCCTTTCTGCAGTCGACGCCATGTCCTATAGATGCCTAAGAGTTTCAAAGTACAGCAGCCTTTCTGCAGTCGACGCCATGTCCTATAGATGCCTAAGAGTTTCAAAGTTACAGCAGCCTTTCTGCAGTCGACGCCATGTCCTATAGATGCCTAAGAGTTTCAAAGTTACAGCAGCCTTTCTGCAGTCGACGCCATGTCCTATAGATGCCCAAGAGTTTCAAAGTTACAGCAGCCTTTCTGCAGTCGACGCCATGTCCTATAGATGCCCAAGAGTTTCAAAGTTACAGCAGCCTTTCTGCAGTCGACGCCATGTCCTATAGATGCCTAAGAGTTTCAAAGTTACAGCAGCCTTTCTGCAGTCGACGCCATGTCCTATAGATGCCCAAGAGTTTCAAAGTTACAGCAGCCTTTCTGCAGTCGACGCCATGTCCTATAGATGCCCAAGAGTTTCAAAGTTACAGCAGCCTTTCTGCAGTCGACGCCATGTCCTATAGATGCCCAAGAGTTTCAAAGTTACAGCAGCCTTTCTGCAGTCGACGCCATGTCCTATAGATGCCCAAGAGTTTCAAAGTTACAGCAGCCTTTCTGCAGTCGACGCCATGTCCTATAGATGCCCAAGAGTTTCAAAGTTACAGCAGCCTTTCTGCAGTCGACGCCATGTCCTATAGATGCCCAAGAGTTTCAAAGTTACAGCAGCCTTTCTGCAGTCGACGCCATGTCCTATAGATGCCCAAGAGTTTCAAAGTTACAGCAGCCTTTCTGCAGTCGACGCCATGTCCTATAGATGCCTAAGAGTTTCAAAGTTACAGCAGCCTTTCTGCAGTCGACGCCATGTCCTATAGATGCCTAAGAGTTTCAAAGTTACAGCAGCCTTTCTGCAGTCGACGCCATGTCCTATAGATGCCTAAGAGTTTCAAAGTTACAGCAGCCTTTCTGCAGTCGACGCCATGTCCTATAGATGCCCAAGAGTTTCAAAGTTACAGCAGCCTTTCTGCAGTCGACGCCATGTCCTATAGATGCCCAAGAGTTTCAAAGTTACAGCAGCCTTTCTGCAGTCGACGCCATGTCCTATAGATGCCCAAGAGTTTCAAAGTTACAGCAGCCTTTCTGCAGTCGACGCCATGTCCTATAGATGCCTAAGAGTTTCAAAGTTACAGCAGCCTTTCTGCAGTCGACGCCATGTCCTATAGATGCCCAAGAGTTTCAAAGTTACAGCAGCCTTTCTGCAGTCGACGCCATGTCCTATAGATGCCTAAGAGTTTCAAAGTTACAGCAGCCTTTCTGCAGTCGACGCCATGTCCTATAGATGCCCAAGAGTTTCAAAGTTACAGCAGCCTTTCTGCAGTCGACGCCATGTCCTATAGATGCCCAAGAGTTTCAAAGTTACAGCAGCCTTTCTGCAGTCGACGCCATGTCCTATAGATGCCCAAGAGTTTCAAAGTTACAGCAGCCTTTCTGCAGTCGACGCCATGTCCTATAGATGCCCAAGAGTTTCAAAGTTACAGCAGCCTTTCTGCAGTCGACGCCATGTCCTATAGATGCCCAAGAGTTTCAAAGTTACAGCAGCCTTTCTGCAGTCGACGCCATGTCCTATAGATGCCCAAGAGTTTCAAAGTTACAGCAGCCTTTCTGCAGTCGACGCCATGTCCTATAGATGCCTAAGAGTTTCAAAGTTACAGCAGCCTTTCTGCAGTCGACGCCATGTCCTATAGATGCCTAAGAGTTTCAAAGTTACAGCAGCCTTTCTGCAGTCGACGCCATGTCCTATAGATGCAAACAAGGAAGCGGAAAAGGGCAATTTTCTCTTTTTTCCAGCTTAACATGACACTAAACATAATTATACGTTTTGTCTTATCGGTCCCTGACTGTTGCTAATCTGAGGAAAGTGTTCAGTGAGGTCTTGTGCGTTCTTGTTTATTCCCTTATCCTGTGCCAGATGGATAATAATGTCAATACTGTAGTCACTATTCAATACTCATGACCTCATTTGAAATGACCTTTTCTATCAACCGTTCTGAAACTTTCAAGGCTATAACAACAAAGAAAACATCGCCTCAGAATCCAAAAGAACAACCAGTAAAAGGCAGTATATATTTGTCAGAATGTAGTCACAATCCAATTCTACTGACCTCCCTTCAAACCTCATTTCATGTAAACCACATCAAACCCTGTCAGAATCGAATTTGAAACTCTTCAAACGAACAGAAAAGGTTCGAATTAATTGTGAAATCGACCTTAATACTTTGTTGAATGCAAACCGTTTACATATGCTCGTTTACACTGCTGAATAACTCAAAAAACTATCCCCCCCCCCAAAAAAAAAGAGGGCAGAAGAAGGATTGAGTGGGAGGATGGGGGAGGGGGGGGGGGGGAAGCGAGAAGATGATCAGAAAAAAAAGAAGAAAAAAAGAAAGCGGTGTTCACCGCGAGTCACAGCGCTAAGTGACAAGAAAAAAAAAATTGAAAATTACAACAGTGGCAGTAATCATTCGCAAAATTATACCCATTGCAAATATCACTATCATTTTTCGCTTACAATGAGTTCTGCCATTTCTTGTACTGATGTTGCTGGTGGTGCTTCGTCACGACTCTTACCACTACTACTACTACTACTACTACTACTACTACTACTGCTGCTGCTGCTACTGCTGCTGCTGCTGCTGCTCCTATAAGCCCAGTACATCGCGACAGAACAACACGATCTAACAAAAGTTTGTCAATAATGGCGCTGAGGACTTACATTTCAAATATATACGCGCGCGCGCGCGCGCGCGCGCGCGCACACACACACACACACACACACACACACACACACACACACACACACACACACACACACACACACTCCATGCCCAACAGTCGAAGAAGTCGTAAACTAAATAAAAGGGTGATGGGTAAGGGTCACAACGCTTCTTCGAAGAAACAATTTTAGGAAATCTATAAAACTTGTGGTCAGGTCTGCCTGGCTAAAAGAGAAAGAGGGCTGGTTACAGATGGAGGGACCCTGGTTATGAAAGGAAAACGTTGACCGTAAGATTTAGGCCTAAAATAAGGAAGTCTGTACATGTGGATGTCAGAAAGAAGAACGTTGGCCGTATGGTTTCGGCCTAAAAGAAGAGTCTGTTGATACGGATGTCAGCAGCAGATGAAGAGGTGTGGACGAACTGAAGGGTTCAGAGTGACACGCTGGAGCCTCGTCTTCAAGCGACTTAAACCGACAGGAGAGATTGGAAAATATCCTTTGTTCAACGTGCGACCGGCGAAGGGGAACAACAGAGACAGGTGCAACACATGCATGGTAAGAGGATCCCAAAACACGTCGTGCAGCACTGTTCTGGATTTTACTGATGCTAGATCCTCAGGACTTGAATTCAATTATCTAGTGTACATTGGGCAAAGGAGTGCATACAAGCAGAGACAGATTCTTCAATAAGATAGGAACGGAAGGAACCGATTCTGCTGCGCTCAACGGGGAAGGTGCGGCTAATGCAGGGTGAAGACAGCTGTTGGAAGAGAGTTTCGTCAACCAATGCACCCAGATTATCATCCATTGAGAAAATCTAATTTTTGACTTGTTCACATGCAAAAGAAAGGACAGGAAGAAAGAGGGGGGGAGACAGTTCTAACCCGATGCTGGAGACACGAAGGAAAAGGTTATGGCCGTCGTAACTCTCCCCAAGGCGTTGTTTTATAATGAAACAGGGAGCTAAAAAGACGATCGTTTCACACGAGCATCTGAAGTCCATGATCTTTGTTAACTGTTATTATTATGTGCATTTCATACGTCCTTCAACATCCCATCCTATATTGCAGATCTAGCATGGTCCAATGAGAAGAAAATGGTTCAACAGTTACATATTTTAGTGTAAAAGGGAAGCTGGGGTTGGGGTTGGGGTGAGGAAGATGCAAACCAAAGAAAGAGAGGGAAGAAAAACTGACATCGAGGAAAGGCAAATAAGATGCAATTTGTCTAAGAAAAAAAAAAATTGAGCGTGCATGAAATGTGCATGAGATGGTCGAAGATCAGCAGCAATGAGAAATAGAGAATCCACCCTACTTTTCATCCCCTAGTGCTTGTTCCTAGTTGGCTGCTAAATTATGGCATGAAAGAGATCTCAAAGGAAATTTTTTTTTTCAGTGTACAATCACTGTCACCACTTATGATCCTGGTGATCTTAGTGAGCAATAATTTAATTCATTACATCAACGCGAAGAATATGGAAAGCAGACTGGGGGAAAAATAGCCGAAACCGCTGTTCAAACCACCTAAACCCCAAACCAAAGCGAGAGACGAGTCTGGCTAATGTTGAAATGAATGTTTTCTTATGGCAAGATCCAATGGCTCACGTACTCAACATGGCTTAGTTTTATATGTCCAAAGATGCCAATCGTCCAGCTTGTATAACATGCTTTGATTTACATGACTATACGTACGTATGCCATTTATTTGCCCCCCCCCCCCGCCCCCTCCCCACCCTCCCTCTCTCTTTTCTCTGTGCGTGCGTGCGTGCGTTGACAGAACTTTCTGTCCATTACGTGGTGACAGCCCTGAAACGGCTCCTGCTGCACTGGTCTGCTGCACTGGTCTGCTGCACTGGTCTGCTGCACTGGTCTGCTGCACTGGTCTGCTGCACTGGTCGGTTGCACTACAACAAAATGCCAGTGACGGCTCCTGCTGCACTGGTCGGTTGCACTACAACAAAATGCCAGTGACGGCTCCTGCTGCACTGGTCGGTTGCACTACAACAAAATGCCAGTGACGGCTCCTGCTGCACTGGTCGGTTGCACTACAACAAAATGCCAGTGACGGCTCCTGCTGCACTGGTCGGTTGCACTACAACAAAATGCCAGTGACTGATCTGGGGTTCGCCTTAATGGCGGGATTAAAAAAAAAAAACGGTCATACACACAAAACTCCACTGCCTGTTTATACAGGCAGTGTCCGCAGGAGTATCAGCCTGCGCATGCAGAAAGAAAGCAAGAATCTGGGGTTCGTTTCTCAAGGTCTTCCAAGCTGCTACGCTGACGGAGAAAACAGATGCTGTCACATTTTGGTTTCCCAAAACACCAGAGAGGACATGCTGCTGGTGCCAGGTGTACAAAGATATCTTACACCTCACAGAGTAAGAAGCATAATGCTAGGCGTGCATCGGGCATTCTGCAGTTCACGGCGAAAGTGATAGAAAGCCAATCGTGCACCGGAATTCCTACACTTTCCGGCAAAATTGTCATGATAAAAAGAAAAGTTACTGGTTCTGCAGGACAATCCGGATTGTCCTGCGGAACCAATAACTGTTCGTTTTAAAATTTGCTTCAATTTCCGCCTTCAGTCACCTCGCTTTGAAATTAACTGAAATGAACATAATGCCAGTCGTGCACCGGGTATCCTACACTCTACGTCAAAAGTAGTATACTGTCAGGCATGCGCCGTGTATCCTACACTTTACGGCGAAAGTAACATAGGCTTATGTCAGGCGTGCTTCGGGTATTCAACATCCTACAGAGAACGTAACAATGCCAGGCGTGCACCGGGTATTCTACACCCTACGGAAAAAGTAACAGTGCCAGGGGTGGCGTGGGTATCCTACATCTTACGGCGGAAGTAACATGGTGCCAGTTGCACACGGATATCCTTCACATCACGGATTAAGTAACATGTTGCAAGGAGTGGACAGATACCCTTCATCTCACGGCAAAAGTACCACGGATACTAGAACACATTTTAAAGCCAAAGAAACATGGTGCTGGGTGCGCACGGATAGCCAACATGTTACGCAGAAAGCAACACGGTGCCGGGTGTGCACACATAGCCTACACCTTACGGAGAAAATAACATGGCGCCAAATGTGAACAAATATCCTACACTGAAAATATGGTGTCAGATATGAACGGATATCCTACACCGAAAATAATATTATGCCAGCTGTAAACGGATATCCTACACTGAAAATAACAAGGTGCCAGATATGAACGGATATCCTACACCCACAATTACAAACTGCCAGTTATGAACGGGTATCCTATGACATCGTGTCAGACATGAACGGATATCCTACACCGAAAATAACACGGCGCCTCGTTGACCCGGGAGTGACGCATCGCGTTCGCAGTTTGAAGTTCCGACCGACTCAAAATTGTGATTTCTGCTGCCAACCTTAATGCGCTGTTCTGCTTTCCCGTGCTCCAGCTTCCCCACGCGCACACCTGCAGTCTGAAACGGTTATTCTCATCTGTCACGTTAGTTATGATGCATGTAAACATCACGCCAGAATGTGCCTATCCAAACAACTATAATCAATGGATAGCCCTAATATGGCTAATGTACCTATTTCAACTATTCAAAACAAAACAAGTACACAGGCCTGAATAGGCCAGTGCAACTATCCAAACAAGTATGCACAGTGGACAGCCCTGATATTGTCAGCTGCAAGGAGGATAAATGACAACATCACAGGGAAGGCAATAACACACTGCAACATCAAGACTTTAAACAAAATAAGGATAAGGACATCATGGGAAACAGATGAGGCCATGGGGAGAAACGACAGATCGATACGGACACTAAAAAGCAAAGAATAATTGATTATGAAACCATGACAAAAGGAAAGGTGGGTGTGGTTATCATGAGTATGGAAAGACAGGTAATATTATGAGAAAGGACAAAATAAAAAAAATGATACACCTGAAGTGCCTCTTACAGAGAAAGTAATACACAGACAATTGGCGTGGGCAACATAAGCAAAGATGGATATGGGCATCGTGAGAAAGAACAGATGAAAGCAGACATCATGAGAAAAGAAAGATGGGTGTGGACATCAAGAGAAAGACAAGATGAGTGTGGAAATCATGAGAAAGGAAAGATGGGTGAGGACATTATGAAAATGTAAAAATGGGCAAGGACACACTGAGAAAGGAAACATGGTTGTCGATATAACTAATAAGGAAAGACATCATGTTCCTACCTTTGGAGAAAATAGTCAGACAGCGGGGAAGAGGCAGAAATCTTGCTAAAATGGATCGTACAGTTTGCGACCTTTTTTTGTTCATTACAAGAGGCTGTTCATAACTGAAGTGACATCGTTTTACTTTTTCGTCGGTAAGGATAACAGCAACTGGCTGAAGTTGATGCAAGAGAAAACTATGGACAGATCTTATATTATGTTCAAGAGTGAATGAACGAGTATTCGTGACTAATTATCAAACTGCTTGCGCGACCGACTGATCGATTGAATTTTTTTTATTTGCCTATTTGTTTTTTTGTTTGTTTTTGTTTTATTTGATTGATGAGTAGTTTTCCTTAAACCAAGGAAAGAATGCATTACTTATCTTGCACTGAAATCGGCAAAGTTCCCAGGAATCACTATCCACAAGCACAGAAGTGCGTGCATACCACACACACACACACACACATACAAAACACACACACACACACGAATAATAACCTACCCACTAGCGCAGTTGTCAATCACTGCTGGCTCAACACCGATACCAGCCAACACCAAGCGAAATTCACACTGGCCCTGGTGTCACAAGCTTGCCCCTCTGCTCGGGAAGTACAGAACAGCCCCGTCCTCCAACCACTAGAACTACCCATGCCAGTTTCACCAAGTTACTTCTCCGAAGCACACGTGGGTGAATGTACACAACGCCCAACATCAATGTCGCCACAATAGGAAACTTCTGCGAAGACCGCTGGCAATAAACTAATGCGTTTTCGGTGTCGAGGTGGTGGTGATTCTTCTCCTCCATGTTGTTCCGACCAAATGCGTCCACCTCTGCAGTTGCGCAGACTGGCTGCTCAGAGAGCAGGCTGGACGTATGGGGCACGTGCAGCACGAAAAACAAAACAAAAAAACAACAACCCAAAACGAACGTGACTTGCACCAAATTCTGAACGTCGCTCAGGTGTTTAAACAATGCCCTGTTTGAAATGCACTGCTTTGTCGTTGATACACAAGCACAAGGATAGTGTGTGTGTGTGTGTGTGCGCGCGCGCACGCGCATGTGAGTGTGTGTGTGCGCGCGCGCACACATGCGGGTGTAAAAAAAAGAGAGAGAGAGAGAGGTGTGTGTGTATGCGTGTGTGTGTGTGTGTGTGTGTGTGTGTGTGCGTGTGTGCACTTTGTGCAGATTAAGCGTCTTTTACACACACGCACATATGCGCTTGCTTGTTTGCTTAACCGTTATGATTTCAAAGGGAGTCAACATGTGTGTATAACACAAATTAATGACTGACAAAAGAAAATAAATATAAGGGTAGCCACACTATCTTCTGCCCTCGCACCCACACCCCGACATTTGAAGCCAAAAAGATGGATGAAATCGATTGATGGTAAAACAGTCCCTCACTCCCAACCCCCGCTTTTACAAGAATTTGGACACCTCCCGCCATCCTCTTCCCTCATGGGAGGCAGAATAGCCTAGTGGTAGAGCGCCGGACTCGCAATCTTGGGGTTGCGGGTTCGAATCTCCGCCGGGCCGTTTCGGTACAGGGGATTTTTCCCTCGGAGTTAACATTGGTTCCGACTCCATTCCCCACACAGTCCTTCGAATGAGACTATAAACCGAGGTTCCTTGTGTGAACGCACGCATAACATCTTGCACACACGTAACATTATCAACTTTCGGAAGAGAAGGCCAGTTTGGCCGTTGGTATGGATGACACGTTACACATAGCATGCGCCTTCCTCGAAGTTGGCGTATGGCTGCCTTAATGGCGGGATAAGAACGGTCATACACACAAAACTCCACTCCCTTTGTTGGGTAGATGGGATTAATACTTCCCTGTCTACACAGGGAGTGTCCGCAGGGTATCAGCCTACGTACGCGAAAAAAAAACAACAAAACCTCTTCCCTCCTCCTACTTTCCCACTCTTATGGACCCCTCCTTCCCCGTCTTTTATGACAGTTTAGAATCCCCCCCCCCCCCCCCCCCCCCGGCTTTTTATGAACATTTAGGAATATGTGACCCTCTTCATCATTCGCTTTCCCCGAACATTTGGAAGATGTGAAGGACTCACGTAATGTTTTTGACAGTTACAGTCCAACTATTTTTTTGAGAAAGATCTTAACGTGACTAACTTTCAAAATACAGGCCATGCTTTGTGCGATCCATGCGTTATTGATATTGCAGCAGCGGGTCGCTCAAACTGAACTTGCCAGATTTTATTATGAAACGTTCGACTGATGTTAATATCTTAGATCTGTTTGATGGGATGCAGAGAACTTTATGTGAGAATCACTCAGTGTTGACCGTATAGCTGCTTATTACCATATCTGATGGACAGACGTAAAACAAACCATTTTACTGAATTTTCTAAAACCGGAAATCACAAAGATAATTTGTGAGTGTTAGTGTGGAGTGTATGTCGAATGTTATCATGATGGACAGATGTAAAATAAACCACTGAACTGAAATTTCTTAATTTCTGCATATCACAGAGAGAGAGAGAGAGAGAGAGAGAGAGAGAGAGAGAGAGAGAGAGAGAGAGAGAGAGAGAGAGATGACAAGTAAGTCTGCAACTGTAGACAAAAATAAATGAATATATAAATCAACGTTGGAAGCAATTAGAAATAAAACTGAAAGAAGTGGCATTGTCACGGCTACTCAAACACATTTTACATTCACATTGTCGTTAAACGCGAGTGCCATGCTGAGTTGTGAACTATTTAGGAATGTCAACATCTGTCACGCAGTGGACCTACACATGCGTGGTGATGGATCTGCCGTAGAAAAAAAAAAGATCAACTGAATTACTAATGACGCAGTGGTGCTGTGTCCACACGTGACGGACAGCCTAAATGGAAATAAAAGTAATAAAGTCACACAAACTGGGCACTATGTATCGTAAATTCAGACTGGTCAGTTGAAATACTAAACACCCTTTTTTTTTTAGACATGGTCCGTAAACTGAAGAAAGCAATAGCATATTTATGTCTTTTCTTACGGAGCCAAATTCTACTACCGCCAACAAAGTACAGGTACCTCCCCAAAAGGGTACAAAGATCACATTAAGCTTTTGTTGTTTCAATTTTTGGTCAGTCAGTATGCCATTTTGATGCCAAAGAATGCTTTCACGTCATATTTCTCAAACTTGATTTTCTTATCAATCGCTCATGATCATTTTTCTGTCTAATCGCAAATTCTGTGCGTTGCTCAAGTAAGCTGAGCTTCCGACGCACCACCGATACATAAGTATTTTGTCCACCACGGAATTTCCGCCCCAGCTGGAATTTAAAAAAAAAACAAAAAAAAAAAACCTTGCCATAATTTGACTGGTTTTGTCACACCACTTAATAACCATTTTATTATTTTCACAGCCTGCCATAACTCCAAGTCTAATTTTTTTCCTGTTCCAGGTCGCCAAATTGGAAATTGTCCTGTTCCTCCAGTTATCACTGAACATCTTTTGTTTGCCGTTTTAGATTCCCATCTAAGTGTCGGATCCCCCCCCCCCCCCTTTTTTTTTTTTTTAATGTGTGTGGCAGCATGATTTTGAATGGTAACCACAGGCACACCATCAGGTGGTGGTGGTAGCGTGATGGTGGTTGGTGGTAGTGTATGTATGTCTGTGTGTGCGTGCGTGCGTGCGTGGTGCGTGTGTCAAAGTCAAAGTCAAAGTCAAAATTTTATTTTCAGATGGAACATTGAATAAGCAATAAATCTGCTTTTTTACATCAAGCCATCCATAAAAAAAAAAAAAAAGAAATCGGTGAAACAACGAATAATCACAGAAATTTATGAAAGTCAGAGATAACAACAAATAGAAACC
>CM065724.1:27806127-27811127 GCA_033310375.1 Conus canariensis
CGTTTTCGTTACTATTACTAACATCTGTCGTGTGTGTGTGTTGTGTGTGTGTGGTGCGTGCGTGCGTGCGTGCGTGCGTGCTGCATGCGTGCGTGCGTGCATGTGTGCGCATGTGTGTGCGTGTGCAAACGCGAGCGCACGCGTGTATGTGTGCTTTAGCTGTAAAGAGAGCAACTCATGTAATTACAATTTCGTCGTCAGACAAGAAAAAGGGAAAGAACGTCATTTCCGTTAGCCATATCTACGCTAGAAATTGTGCATTTTTGCCACACTTCACCGTATGCCGAGCACTGACATAACAAGTACTTTCTATCATCAGTCCCCGATCTACATAAAGGGCACGGTTGTTCTGTGGACCTTCTAGATTGGTTCCATCTCCTACAGGCATTAACATGGCCTTGATCTGGCATGATTTACTTTGTGTCATTCATTAGGTTATTACTTTATGGAAATGCTCAGGTTGAGTTACCCTTTTAAATGAGAAAAGCCACCTAGAGAGAGAGAGAGAGAGAGAGAGAGAGAGAGAGAGAGAGAGAGAGAGAGAGAGAGAGAGAGAGAGAGAGAGAGATCATCCTCGACTGGCGGCACACATCTTTAGAATACCAGTCAAAAGAACTGTGGGACCACTTGGACCGATCAATCTCGCTATTTGCACACATCCGGCGAATTCTAAAATTATGTCCGTGTCCTCCGGCCCATGCTTAAAAGACATGTCAGGGAATCGAACCACGAGTGAAGAAGAAGAAAAAAGGGAGGCCATTAAAGACCAACAGGCACAGTATTGACATATGCGGGAAAACTGAAAGAGCAAAAGGTAGTTGGTGAGAAAAGCAAGCAAATGAAGGGAATCAACAAAAACAATCAAGAACACAACAAAGAAAGCCACAGAAGATTGAACCCAAACGCAGAGCACCGACATCAAAAGAAAATTGACATAAAACCCCACCAGAAGGGCATACCGGTGTAACATTACATAATCACTTCACCCTCGAAATCATTCCATCGGCGGGCGAGAACAAGAACGTGCCCGAAACTCCCCCCCCCCCCCCCCACTCCCCCCACCCCTTCACGCCCTGCGGAGCGAATCCAGACAAACTCCCCCTTTCTTCCAAAATTACTCCCCTCTAAAAATTCTCAAAGTGTCCCAAACGAGAAAACATATAACTCAAAGCACATTGCATCTGAATTTGGGGAAGGGGGCAAGGTTGGGGTGGGGACTGATTCTGGACCAGAGCCCGAAGCAGTCACTCACTCCCTGTTGCCTGATGAATGCGTGGCCCAGAAATATTTCACGGAGTGAATGAAGATACGTGCTCATTCCTATCTCCCTGTCACATATGGATGGTAAGTTTGGGCACAGGCATATATTCAACCGTCAGTCACCCCAGTAAAGTCATACTGAAGATTCTACTAAATAGATTGAAATCCAGGCAGAGTTGTTCACTGCAGGGCAGGCAGGTCTCAGGACAAGATCTATAACCAAACACAGCCTTCAAACTGAGAATTCTGTGCGAGACCCAGCCACTGTACCAGCGAAATCTGTATTATGTATCTATAGATTCTCAAGAAGGCATTTGATAATGTTTGACGAAACAGCATTACGACGCACCATTAGAAAATTCGATGTCAGCGCCAGTTACATCAGAAACATTGAATATCTGAATGACGAAGCCACAGATACAGGCCCGTCTAATGGCAGCACTAGCGAATGGTTCAGAACTACTGCCTGTGTCAGATAGGACTGCCCGCTGTCTCTAATCTCTTTAACATATTTTTTTCTTAAAAAATGACCAGTGCACTGGAAGGTCACAGAAGACTGGTCAGCAATTTTGGCAGACCGATAAACAGTCTACATTTTAGTGAAAGCATTCGATGGCCTGGCTGACGGGGAAAAAATGACCGGCCTTGTTGAGCGCTTATTTACAGGCAACTCACTAGTGTTGAGAAAGAAATAAACGTGGGGAGGGGAGGGGGGGGGGGGGGGAGGCCAAGTTCTTAGGTGTCACGCCACAGATGAAAGATCCGGACCAAAATCTCTGTCCAGGATAGTGTGCATTCATAGCACAGACTAAACTGAAGACCATCTGACATGACAAGGGCCTGTTTCTCGTGTTAAGAAAAGAAAACATCAAGCCAGTGCTTTCACTAGTTCATCTCCATATCTCTAAGTGCAAGGGAACACAGACACTCACTGCAGATCCTCAAATATGAAATATCCAAATCCTGGAAAACGAACTGTTCACCGCAAGATTTTGAACACCACGAGTACGTTATCACAAATAATGAAGTCCACAACAGAGTCAGATGAGGCACTGTACAACACAGCGACTTACCCACCGTTGTCTAAAAGGAAAGAGATAGAACGGCACAGGCGCCACTGAAAATCAGCCGGCCTGGTTAAAACCATTCCGAAAGCACACGGTGTGCCGGGACGAAGGACGAAGGAAAAGACAGAAAAAAGGAGATGGGAAGACAACAACATCACAGAGTGAACAGGCCAGTCCTTTTCCAGCTCTTTAAGGGCAGCAGCACAGAACCGCCACAGACGGGGCCACGTTGTCAGGACGTCGTTAATGGCATTTCAACAAAGCCCGGCCGGAGTGACGGGGCAGTCCAGGCAAGACGAAACAAAACAAGGCTTTCACTCAGTGATCGATCGGTAATGGCCCAGCCTGGACGATTGTTTGGGGGCTAACGTTTTAGAGATAAGAAGCGCACACACGCAAACACATTCATGCAAGCACGCACGCACGCATGCACACCACACGCACGACGCACACACACGCACGCACACACACACACACACACACACACACACACCACGTACGCACGCACGCACGCACGCACGCACGTACACACACACACACACACACACAAAACGCACGTACGCACGCACGCACGCACGTACACACACACACAACACACACACACACACACACACACACACACGCACACACACGCACACACACACACACACACAGAGTCAGAGAACAAAACCAGTCAAACAATCAGACAGACAGCTAAATGTAGACGGATAAATGGTTAGTTGCATGCACTGAGAGAGAGAGAGAGAGAGAGAGAGAGAGAGAGAGAGGGGGGGGGGGGGCGTGGAGTAAACCGAACTGCTGGTAGGTAGACGAGATGGGCTCTTGTGCACAAACAAAAGGAAACAGAATGACAAACGAAAGGCACAAGAAAGGCACTCTGCCTTGTTCCAACTCACATGCCACGATAGGGGTTTGGGATTGCAGTGGAGTGGGAGACGGGGTAGAAGGGAAGGGGGGGGGGGGGGAGAGAGAGAGAGAGAGAGAGAGAGAGAGAGAGGAGAGAGAGAGAGAGAGAAAGGAAGAAAGAGAGTAGGAGGTGATGAAGTTTTGTGCAGAGAGGAGAGCTCGTTGCTTCAATGTCCCACAGCGCTGTAAAGACCATGTTCGTTGACAGTAAGTGACACTTACCTTATTTTTAAAAAATAGGTGACCTTTTTCTCGAAAGATCTATTCGATTTGACTACTGTCGCGTTTTGGCCCAGACGAGTTCAAAGTTTCGTCATTACTTCGCATTGACGTCATAGGCTTTGCTTACGTCAGATCAATCTTCCCCGTACAGCACGTTTGTTCATCATAAACGCCGTGAAATCGCCACATACATTTCAAACACCCCATGCATGCGTTTATAGCAGTTTAGGATGGATGCATGGGGTTTCTGGACAATTATAGAAGCACTATCATTATTAGTGCAAGTTCTCCTAGTTTTTCAACCTTTCTTCTCTAACATTGGTGTTTTCTGGAAGTGCTAGTGGACAAGTATTAGCCTCTGTTTTTATGATTTAAAAATGTGTATATCTGCTGATGCGGAAAAAAAAAATCAGCGATGAAATGAAAAGTTTTGGGCTGTCTTTGTACTCTAGAAAAGTTTAAGCTGAAGTATGAATATTACATTTAAAAATCTTGAGGAGCTACGCCACTCCATGAAGAAAAAAAAAAGTGGGGGAAGAAGTGCTTCTCCGGTGCTCTTGTAATCTACCCATCTACCCAGTTCTTTGTACACCCCGTCCCCCGATTCACACCCCCCCACCCACCCCCACACCCCCTTCCCTGACATCCTCTCCTCCCATTCTGGCACGCACCCTCCCCGCCCCCTCCTCCCCCCCCCCCCCCCCCCCCCCACCTCCGCCTTTCCCAACTTCTTTCTTCCCTCATCCCTTTCTGTTCATTGCTCATTGCTTGCTACCACTGAAAAAGAAAGAAAGGAGAAAAAAAAAAAAAAAAAAAAGGACCGGCCGCCGTAACGCAGTGGTTAGCGTCGCGGATTCCCGGTTGGCAGATCCTGGGTTTGATTCCCATCGGAGCCATCTGTTTGAGCGATTTTTTTTTTTTACCCTGACCGGCTCCTACCCCAAACTGAATTAGCTATGGGCTGAATCGGGAAGACTGGAACTACACAGACTGGGACTAGGCAGTTTCATTCACTTAATGAATACGTCTATAACAGTGTCGCTCAAATTGCCTGAACAACACCGCAAGTGTCGGTATCCCTCGGGCCTGGTTGACGCCGGGATATAATCATTATGAAAGTAAGCGCACAATGCAGATCTATCAAGCAGTATTAGACAGAAACAGAACTCCATAACATGGTCTTCGTCATCCTAAGCATCATAGATCAGCATTGACAAAACAAAAACAAAAACAAACAAACAAAAAAAATCAAATTCTGTGGCCCTTCATGCCTGCTCACATGGTGACCTCTGTTTTGACTTCCTCTCCATGCGAATTCATGTCGAGATCGCCTGTATCGGCAAGTTCCTGGTGACTGTCGTTAAATAGACGTAGTGGTGTTCCCCCTAGCACGCCCACCAACGCTGGCTCCGGGACTAAGTAATTTTATCATATCATCAGCAGGGGAATTAGTAGGCAGTGTTTTGCGTATGTAGGATCACGTCAGGCACCACTAAACACCGTGGAAGTGACTGGGCAGACAGTGCTGTGGTCTTGTCTGGTGGA
>CM065724.1:27817516-27852516 GCA_033310375.1 Conus canariensis
CCCCCCCCCCCCCCCCCCCCCCCCCCCCCCCCCCCCCCCCCCCCCCCCCCCCCCCCCCCCCTGCCGCCGTGTTTCAGAGCATCTGGGATGACCGAATATACCGACAGGACAGGGAATCAACACTTGATTATCGCTTTCCAGGCCACACGACACGACACGACGGCGTGCAATATGGATACATAATACACACTGCGTGACCACCATGTGGTCAGGTTTTCCCGGTGAATCTGACAATTGTACTTTTGTCCAGTACCGTTGCACAGTTGGTCGAGCTGTTTGGTTCGTGATGACAGTTTGTGTGTGGCTATTTCTGTTTTACCAGAGAGGTGGTGTGTGTGTGTGTGTGTGTGTGTGTGTGTGTGTGTGTGTGTGTGTGTGTGTGTGTGTGTGTGTGTGTGGAGAGAGAGAGAGAGAGAGAGGAGAGGAGGAGAGAGAGAGAGAGAGAGGACGAAATGGGGATATATTCTCTGTGTGTACAAGTTTATGCCCCTAAGCCCCCCACCACCCCTCCCCTTCCCTGAGTCTTCTTCATGATTTCAACAGTGATTAGCAGATTAGCAGATGGTAATTTATTTCGCTTATACGTCTCTCTCTCTCTCTCTCTCTCTCTCTCTCTCTCTCTCTCTCTCTCTCTCTCTCTCTCTCTCTCTCTCAGCCACTGGCCTCTCAAAACTGTCCTTGGCAGGAAATGATATCGAGACTACGAGCTTCCGGCACAATACTTCCTGCTACTGAGGTCAGGCTCCACACGGCACGCAATATTGAATTTAAAGCATGAATGTTCGATCATTCACCATGCTGTCTTTTGACACAGATAAGCTTTTGTTTGGCATATTGATATTTGCTATGCACATACACAAATCCTTCATCGTGTATGTGTGTGTGTGTGTGTGTGTGTGTGTGTGTGTGTGTGTGTGTGTGTGTGTGTGTGTGTGTGTGTGTGTGTAAGACAGAGAGAGAGAGAGGAGAGGGAGAGGAGAGTGCGTGCGCGCGCGCGTTTGTGTGTGTGTGTGTGTGTGTGTGTGTGTGTGTGTGTGTGTGTGTGTGTGTGTGTGTGTGTGTGTAAGGGGTGAGAGACAGACAGACAGACTGACTGAGAGACAGAGATGGAGACAGAGACACAAACAGAGACAGAGAGTATGTCTCTATCTCTCTCTCTCTCTCTCTGCACACACACACAGACACACAGACACACACACACACACACACACACACACACACACACACGCACGCACGCACGCACGCACGCAACACACACATATGTATATCTATGTACACACACACACACACACACACACACACACACATATATATATATATATATATTGTGTGTGTGTGTTGTGTGTGTGTGTGTGTGTGTGTGTGTGTGTGTGTGTGTGTATGACACCTTTCGGGGTTTTTATCCCCAATAACAAATATGTTAGAGAGGTGCTGGGATAGACACAGGAACAACGACGCTGATGTTGAGTGTTCATCACCGCGTTTATCAGCAGGCAATGGAAAAGCTACGTAGTGCTTCTCAGTCTTACAAGCATTCTGGTATTTACTATTTCTTTCCTGTTACCTATCAAACGCCGATGCGGAAACACGTTCTGCGCTTTCCCGTTCTGCGCTTTCCCGTTCTGCTCTTTCCCGTTTTGCCATTTCCTGTTCAGCACTTTTGCTTTCCGACCTTTCCCGTCTCGTACTCCCCTTTCTTCTCCCCCCCCCCCCCCCCCGCCCCGCCCCCCTCCCCATGCCCCTCTCTTCTTTTAGCCAGGTACAGTCGTGTCGTTTTGACCCCCGCAACAGTAGCAGTTCGCCCTTTTCTTGTGTCGACGGATCTCTCCGTGCCCGAACCTGAGATGACATCGAGTCAATGTAAATGAGTGTTTTCGTTTAAGAGCACATGGTTTCACTTTTTCATAGTTTGAGGCGATTGGTTACCAATACGTCTATCGCTGCCTGTAGCGTATAACTTCACTGTCACTTGTCGAAAGCTGTGTTGCTGTCGAGGCTTCCAAACATGGATCATCATAATTATGATCTTCAATTCTTCATTTGGAAGGTCAGCCGTCATTAATGACTATTATTGACCTGTGTGCGCAGAGGCGTAAGGTGAAAAGAAAATAGGTCTATTAGGGGCAACAAAAAGATAGCAGAGGATCTAAAGTAGTCTCAGTACCCCAACCGCATGCCCCTGAGTTCGGCTCCGGGGTAGCGTGTGTTGCGACAGGCAAAAAAAAAAAAAAAAAAAAAAAAAAAAAAAAAAGGGGACCCAACTAGCCTAACCTGGTATCTGGAGAGACTTATCCGGTAATCGTATCGACCCCCAGGTGAAGACCTGGACCGGCCCAACCACTATCCTTCATTTACCACCAGGCTAGTTGCGGAGGGGTCTAAGCTGGGATTTTGTTGAGCTCCCTCTTGAATGATGCTGAGGAGGGAGCCTCTGCTGCTGTTGCAGGCAGGGAGTTCCAGGCGGGAATGGTTGACGGGAAGAAACTGAACTTGTATGGGTCAGAGGAGACGCCGAGCCGAAGTCCACCAAATGGAACGAGAAGGGTAAGTTGGTAGCCACCGCCACACAACACCACCACCACCACCACACCACCATCCAAGCAAGCACGGCGCCTCTGGAGTCTTTCATGAACATCCATAGATGGAGAGAACAGAGCTCGCCAGTCATAGTGACAACAGCCAGAGCACCTCATCGACGTCGACGGCATTGTAGTCGGCATTGCTGTCAGCACTGACGTTGCAGAGCTGAGCTACCCATGATCCGAGTTCACGCAGACTGGCAAGATCACTGACATCACTCCTAATGGTTTGAATCGAAGAATGATTTGTAAATCTTTTTGATACGGTGGGGCTGGCATCCTCCTATTCCCCCCCCCCCCCCCCCCACCCCCTCTCTCTCTCTGGACCGGCATCCTCCTATCCCCCCCCCCCCCCTCTCTCTATCTCTCTGTCTCTCTCTCTGTCTCTTCTTTATGGACCCTCACTCACGGAGATTATCTGTATGTTCTGTGACCGACGGACATCCTGATGTGGAATTTGATATTTTGGTGTCTGATAAAGACCGTATTTTCTGAAAAGGCCTGCCATAAATGCCCGTATCGGTGATGAGGAGGAGAGAGAGAGAGAGAGAGAGAGAGAGAGAGATGAGAGAGAGAGAGAGAGAGAGAGAGGGTTGAAGCGAAACGAATCTTCAGGAAAGTTTCATTTATCCGGAAGGACAACCAGGAGAAGGGGAAACAGGAAAAGGTGAAACAGGAAAGGGCGAAAGAGGAAAGGGTGAAACAGGAAAGGGCGAAAGAGGAAAGGGTGAAACAGGAAAGGGCGAAAGAGGAAAGGGTTGAAACAGGAAAGGGTTGAAACAGGAAAGGGTGTGAAACAGGAAAGGGCGAAAGAGGAAAGGGTGAAACAGGAAAGGGCGAAAGAGGAAAGGGTGAAACAGGAAAGGGCGAAACAGGACAGGGCGAAAGAGGAAAGGGCGAAACAGGAAAGGGCGAAAGAGGGAAAGGGTGAAACAGGAAAGGGCGCGAAACAGGAAAGGACGAAAGAGGAAAGGGCGAAACAGGAAAGGGCGAAAGAGGAAAGGGTGAAACAGAAAAGGATGAAAGAGCATGTCCTTCCAACGCACACTGGGCACTGCCAGTAAAACACGCCATTCGACTATCGCTCTCGTATTTGTAGACGCGGCGCGCGCACATGCGCGTGTGTGCTTGTTCGAAAAACTCCAGTCTTGATCAGAAAGAAAGGACCACCAGGGGGTAAGATCTGACAGGGTGCCAGTTTCTGCTGTGCTCCGCATTTCCAGTCTACTCAACGTCTTCCCCCTCAGAGCCCAGTTACTGTCTTGGTCAACTTGACTTGACTGCGCACACACAGAGTTTGAATTGACTCCACAGTGACAGTTACGCCACCGACCGCGAAAGATTTTGCGTTGACAGTAAACGCCCTCGACATTATCACAGATTTTGGGGGTGTGACTTAACACTAGCGTGGGTGACAATAAACTGGCTTTGGCAGTGTCAACCTTTGCGAACGCATTGTAAAGCTGAAATGCAGTAGGGTTATTCTCAGTGATACATAGATTAAACCCGGCCTCTGTTTCTGCTCGACTAAGAATACCTATAAACGAATAGGCGCTTTTTTTATTTTCTGTTGGACCAAGTTAATTAACAGTGGTATTCGCGCTCCAGTCATGACCTGAATCAAAAACGTTTCTGTGACATACTACGTGATTGTGCATGTGTACGAAAGGCGTTCTCAGCAACACGTAAGCTTACTTTTTGTTTGATACACGAGGCTGTTCCCGATGAACTGAACAACAGCAACTGCTGTGATGTTTGCTTGCTGAGAATGATTTAATCCGCTGTGATAATGGTCACGTTTCTGCTTTGTTTTGGCTGTGTTAAAGGTTTGTTCGGGTGAGAAAACAGGATGATATAATATTTATCATTAGCTGTCGGCCTGTTTCTCCCACCCCACCCCACCCTCCCTCCTGTCAGTGTCATCTCACAGTCTGAGCATATACCTATTTACGCCTCGGAGTGTGTCGCCTCTTGTCGGCCGAGTGTCAGACTACGTATTTTCTTCGCTTTAGTGTCAAGCCTGCTCCAGGACTGTGTGTGTGTGTGTGTGTGTGTGTGTGTGTGCCTCACTTGCACCGAACATGGAGATTGAAGAGGGCGGCTTTGTGACTCTGGCAGACAACGTCACCACGACACGTGTGATACTGGCCTCCACTACCGGACAAGGGAAACACTCCAACAAAGGTTAGTACACAGTCAGAACCCGCAGATCCTTCACGGTAGAAAGATCGGAAGTAGGCCTAACTGTGTGCCATGGCCCTACTACACAGGGGGCGGCTGGCAAAATGATCAGAGCTTTCAGCTGCCAGAGAGCTGGTGGTCGTGAGCTTGAACCCTCTCAGAATCTGATTTTTATTGCTTAAAATAAAGAAAAAGAAAACAAAAAACGACAAACAAACCTCTTTGTAAAGAAGGACGAGAAAAGAATGGTAATGAAGAAAAAAGTGTGTGTGTGTGTGTGTGTGTGTGTGTGTGTGTGTGTGTGTGCGTGCGTGCGTGCGTGCGTGCGTGTGTGCGTGCGTTCGTGTGTGTGTGTGTGTGTGTGTGTGTGTGTGTGTGTGTGTGTGTGAGAGAGAGAGAGAGGAGAGAGAGTGTGTGTGTGTGTGTGTGTGTGTGTGTGTGTGTGTTTGTGTGTGTATGTGTGTGTGAGTGAGTGATTCACAGAGAGAGAGAGAGAGAGAGAGAGAGAGAGAGAGAGAGAGAGAGGAGAGAGAGAGAGTGTGTGTGTTCTTCACTTAGCCGTCATTGAAACACATATAATTTATCAACTTCCTAGTGACAGACCACTTGGGAATCCACACACCCTCCATTCTCTTCAAGGTCTTGCGGCACGAGTCTTTCCACTCCTCCAATGCGTAAATGTGTTCATTAGCAGTGTACAAGGCCACGACGGTGTCTGGGATTTCTTGACACCCCCCCCCCCCCCCCCCCCCCCCCCCCAGCTTGTAACTGATCCAGCGCTGCCATCGGTCTCCATTACTTGAACAGAATTTGTTTAGCCCGTCTAGTTGCCTTTCGTTTTCTTGCTGAGACTCATCAGTACAAGCTAGCACAATCGTCAGTCGTACTCCATCCATGGTATCTAACTGAAATAATATGCCATCTATGATTCTGTGGTATTCTCACCACCACTGGTGCGCACACACACACACACGCGCGCGCGCGTGCACACACACACACACACACCACGCACGCACGCACGCACGCAAGCACGCACACACACAGATGAAAGACCTTCCATGGTAGTCTATATGTATACGCAAAGAACTTAAACATCCAACTATATATGGGGGAGGATGACATGTTTGTGGAGATTGAAAGGGTGGTGAGTGATGTGGGATGAACAAGTGTTTTGTTGGTTGGTTGGTTTTTGGGTGTGGGTGTGGGTGGATGGGGGCATGGACAATGAAGTGGAGAGTTGTCCATTTCTCCCACAGAGGCGAAAACGGTATGTGTACTGCAAGTAATTCGAAGTGACTTAATTCAGTCTTGAACAGAAAGGCTGCCCTTTCCTTGGCTGACCTGCCTTTTCTCGCATACGTCTTCAGCCCATCATCACGATCATCCCTCCTGATGCATAGTCCGTCAGCAACAATCCTCCAATCCCTCTTCCTGGACCTTCCTTTCCCTCTGTTCCCAGGTGTATTACATTTCTGACGCTGAGGTCTTGGAAAGGGCCAGCATCCCCAGCATCTACACTCTCCTTCAGAAATCCCAAGCCTGATGGTCTGGCCACATCGTCAGAATGCCAGATAGTTGACTGCCGAAACAGCTGCTGTACGGAGAACTGAGTCAGGGCAAGCGCAAAGTTGAGGGGGGGGGGGGGGGGGGGGGGCAGAAGAAACGTTTCAAGGACTGCCTCAAAGCGTCCCTCAAAGGTCTGGACATCAACCTCAACACCTGGGAGTCGCTTGCCCTGGACCGCCCAGCCTGGCGAAGCAGCCTCACAAAGGGTGCATGTACATCAGAGAAGAGACGCACAGCAGAAGCTGAGAGAAAGCGAGCTGCGCGCAAGGCCAGAGCTACCTCCATCCCCACTGTAGCACCCACCCACAGGTGTCCCACATGTGGGCGTTCCTTCCGGGCCCAGATCGGCCTCACCAGCCACCTGCAGACCCACACTCAGCGATCTTCCATCTGAGATTGAAGTCATGGTCATCTTCGAAATCGAAGGACGAACAACAACAACATGTCTGTGGTCAAGGCACTGACGTCAGGCGCTTCCTGGTCAGCCCCACGTCCACTTTCCATGGGGGGGGGGGGGGGGGGGGGGTTCCACTTCAAGGCTTGTCCGGTGGTGTTTTACGTGGGTTTCTTTAGAGCGTGTCCGACTTAGTTCCATTTTCTTCACTTGATTTCGTCATTGGCTGGTAGTTAGTGTGCTTTCTGCCGGAGGCCATGCTGCTCTTGGTGTCTGACCAACGGATGTGGAGAAGTTTTCTGAGGCAGGTGATGATGAGAACCTGAACCATCTGGATGGTTTTCTTCCTTGTTCTTCACGTCTCAGTTCCTTGTTGCCCGGATTTGTTCTGAATGTTCGTCTTCGGTTCACTTTGACGTAGCAAATGACGTCAAATTTATTTGGAAGCTTTTATTAATTTCGGACCCCCCCCCCCCCCCCCCCCCCCCCCCCCCCCCCCCACCCCCCCCCCCCCCCCCCGCCTTTGATTAACCCAAATTAAGTTTGTTATACCGCTCATACGGGCAGGTTTATGATTCACTGGTATGATCTGGTAACTGTTGTGGAAGCATTGTTTTAATATTCTGTTTTCTTACAGATCCATTTGCTTGATTTACTTCAAATGATACACTGAAAATGTCTGACTTTGCTTTATTTGGCAAGGCGCATGTGACGAGTCGGTGTTCTGTGTTTTGTAAGATTTCTATGTTTGGCTCTGGTTGGTATGCACAGCATTAACTAAATGAGGTAGAATGTGTCCTATATTTGTTCAAATAATTGCAGGAAATATCATTTGATATCTTTTATTTTCATTTGTAACTGGGCTCGTTTTCAACCAAACTTTCAGTTTTGTAATACTGGAAACACTGCTGAAAACGTAAATTGCGGATTTACACATCTGATGATATCTTTATGTTGGGAATGGATGAAAAGTTCTTATCAATATCCGATGTTCTCTTCGTAGACCAGCGAATACCTATGTTTAAATTTACTATGGACACACAAACAAACACGAATAAAGGAATAATATACATGAATAAAACAGAGAGAGAGAGAGAGAGAGAGGAGAGGAGAGAGAGAGAGAGAGAGAAGACAAGACAAAATTCTTTATTTACGAGGATAATTTGGAGAGAGAGAGAGAGAGAGAGAGAGAGAGAGAGAGAGAGAGAGAGAGAGAGAGAGAGAGAGAGAGAGGCAATTTGCCTATTTCAGCGAAAATGTGATGAGTACTGATGGGCATGTGTGTGTTTGGAGGAGGGGGGGGGGGAGGAGGGGGGGGGGGAGACAGGCAACAGATGAAGTGTCAATGTGTGTGTGCGTGTGTGTGTGTGTGTGTGTGTGTGTGGTGTGTGTGTGTGGGGTGGTAGTAGTAGTAGTAGTAGTAGTAATAGTACTTTCATTTTTACGTCTTTTCACAAAATTGTGTGATATTAGACGAGAGAGAGAGAGAGAGAGAGAGAGAGAGAGGAGAGAGAGAGAGAGAGAGAGAGGGTGTGTGTGTGTAAGAAAGGGTGTGTATGTGTGTGTGTGTGTGTGTGTGTGTGTGTGTGTGTGTGTGTGTGTGTGCATGTCCGTGTGTGTGTGTGTGTGTGTGTGTGTGTGTGTGTGTGTGTGTGTGTGTGTGTGCGCACACGCGCACTTTGTGTGTGTGTGTGTGTGTGTGTGTGTGTGTGTGTGTGTGTGTGTGTGTCCCCGTCACAATACAAATTGTGAGTATATTCTCATTTCATATATAAAATGCTCAGAAAGTCTGAAAGCGCATAGAAATGTGTTGTCATTGTGATTGTTATTACTACGGAAAAAGAAGCCAGAGGCTGGACTGAAGATGATTATGATAATGACATTGACTATTCTGACGCAAAGATCGTGACTGAGCAATCCTTGGTATGGCTGTGTACGTGAGTGAATCAGAACGTGTGACATGGCAGTTTTGCTACTGAGATTTCATGGACGAAGAGAAAGGAAAGAAAAAAAAATTGTTTCTCCGCAGGTGACAGCTTTGAGAAGTCAAACAGCAAAGGGACGCAGACTGTGGGTCACGTGTTTTTAGGCAAGCAAGGGGAGGTGATTATTACGACAAATTACGCCCTGGTCACACTGGTGATCGACAACGACGCTGTCGACAGGCTGACCGACCGTGGAACTGACGTCTATCAATTCACTGGTATTGAAGGATTGTTTGTTTGTTAGTTAGCGTTTTCCAAATGAACATACTCTTGATATCATCTGGTATTTATGTTACGCGTATTCCTGTGTTCCTGTACAGTTCACATACTGCGCAAAACTTTGCATAATACGTGAAAATGAGAACTTAAACAAAGTTGAAGAACTTAGTCTTTCATTCAGCTTCTCTCCGATTGAAAATGATTTATCCTCAATCCAAACAAGACAGTCATGCTGACACAGTGGAATTTAGAGGGAAATAAGCAGAAGTGGAGACGAAGCTGCTAAAAAAAATTGTCTTAATCAAGCTAACGTATTAAGCGAAGTCTTGCTCAGAACATGAAGTGTGCAGAAATACGTATTGCGAGTAAAATATACAGTACACACTCAGGCACACACAAATCCAAAGTCATTTAGAACATGTCAGAGGGCAAGAGAGTTGTCTTATCTATGTTTCACTGGATCTTCACAGCAAGAAGTGTGGATGGATTAAAACTAATCTTTTAAAGATTGATGGGTTGATGTGCACACTTCGGTCACCGCGATATACAGTTTTGAATTTACAGCATGGTGTGTAAAAAATGTGCTTGCCTTTCAGCATCCTGCCAGCACACCTCCCTCCCTTTGTGAGAGTTCCCTAGTTCCTTGCTTTCTTTCTGTGAGTTTTGTAGACCTAGCGAACTTTTGAAAAAAAAAAAAAAAAAAAAAAGGGGGGGGGGGGGGGGGGGGGGGGGTACGTGTTAAGGACTGTTGAATCCTTTAAAAACAGTACATCTTTGAACGAGTTATGCTCCGAATTACACACACTTATCTGTTCTTTTCTGTACTGAATATGTGTTATACTACTTCAATGTATTTATGAGAGCTATATATATTTATATATATATATATATATATTGCTTCTTAGGTGGCACCTTTGGTTGGTTTTTTGAAAACTCAACAAACATACTACGGTATTGCACACCAGACTTTTCTAGGATAGCATTCTTGTTAAAACCGAAAAGGCAGAGGAGTCAAATTACCACTTTCCGAGGTCACTGAAGAGAAACAATCAGGTTTCGAAATATCGGTATCTGACCAGGAGTTATATGCTAGTGAGTTTCCTCCCCATTGGAGAATGTCTCCTCCTTGGAGACTATAAGCTTGCTGAAGGCTCATTTTGAGAAGCATTTATTTCATTTTTTTCCCCATTCACCCACTCAAGCACATACTGTTAGTTAGGCAGAATTATCTACCACTGCAGATATGAATGCTTATCTCCCCTATTTCTTCAATCTAAGACATAAGAGCAAGCTTTGTTTATAACTGAACATTTCTTGCAGTCATTGCAACACCAAGCTGCTCTGTAAGTTGCTGGAATGGTGCGGTATTTATCCTTGGAATTTATTAGTTTATTGTAATTTAGTCCCTTGCGGATTCATTCCAAGACCTGGCCCTCAGCACTTGTGTCTTAAGAGGTTATCTTTTTATATTTTCTATTTTTCATAAGAAAATGTAGCTTGTTTTGCTCTTTCATGATTTTCTTTTGCTTCTTAGGTGGCACCTTTGGTTGGTTTTTTGAAAACTCAACAAACATACTACGGTATTGCACACCAGACTTTTCTAGGACAGCATTCTTGTTAAAACCGAAAAGGCAGAGGAGTCAAGTTACCGCTTTCCGCGGTCACTGAAGAGAAACAATCAGGTTTCGAAATATCGGTATCTGACCAGGACTTATATGCTAGTGAGTTTTCTCCCTATTGGAGAATGTCTTCTTCTTGGAGACTATAAGCTTGCTGAAGGCTCATTTTGAGAAGCATTTATTTCATTTTTTTTCCCCATTCACCCACTCAAGCACATACTGTTAGTTAGGCAGAATTATCTACCACTGCAGATATGAATGCTTATCTCCCCCTATTTCTTCAATCTAAGACGTAAGAGCAAGCTTTGTTTATAATTGAACATTTCTTGCAGTCATTGCAACACCAAACTGCTCTGTAAGTTGCTGGAATGGTGCGGTATTTATCCTTGGAATTTATTATTTTTATTTTATATATATATATATATATATATATATGGTAGTTTCACTCCTACCTGGTATTGTATGCATTCTAATCTGTTTAGGAAGACGTGTGCGTGCATGCGCATGTGTATGTGCGTGCGTACGTGCATGCGTGTGCGCGTGTGAATCTTTTCATGGCTATTGCAGTTGGTAGATTATGATTTTAACGACGCGAGAATGATTACCTGTGCGTCAATGACAGACATGGTCACCACCTCCTTGGCCCGACTAGACTGGAACGGGGAACGGATTCTGGAGAACGCCATGACATCCTTCCGGTTGACCTTCAACAACGAGGTCATGCCGAGGTCGTCGAGGAGATCACGGGCATCTTGAAGACAGAACCAAAGCATCACAAAGTCCAGCACCTGGTTCAGCATATCCTTGAAAAGCACACCGCCAAGCTCTTCGGGATAGACGTCGGCAGTGTAATCTTCATCCTGGAACACTGCAGTGTTGACGATGCCAGAATGACTTTGAACTCGAGAGGAAGGCAAGAAGAGCTTCAGCGAGCGTTCTTGAGCTTCCTGCCAGACTGGGTGGTAGGGCTGGCTGAAGTGCACGTGACGACATACACTCTCACCGCCGATGATCGTGCCCCAGACTTTGGCTTCATAGACCCCGAGAACCTGTCCTTCGCTGCCAGTCCACATGAGATGGAAAAGACAGCCTTCCGCAGTCCTGGGAGCGGCCTCTCCCCGAGACATACACAGGACATAGAAGTGCATGTCGATGACGGTTCAGGTAGTTCTGCTGCCATGGCCTACGCTGGAGGCGGAAAGTCCGCTCGTGGTCACACGCTGAGAACCATGGATCAACCCCCTGCAACTTCACGTTCAGAGGATAGGCAGGCCTCTTCGGGTTACCGGTCTTCACAGCAAGTGATGGAAGAGGAGTCCGAGATAGCCGCCACGTCAAAGGACATACCGCATCAAGGTATTGCTCCCCCGTGTCTGTTTTAGTCAGATTAAGTAACCATTTTGTATGTATCCCTTTGTGTGTGTGTGTGTGTGTGTGTGTGTGTGTGTTGTGTTGTGTTGTGTTGTATTGTGTTGTGTGTGTGTTGTGTGTGTGTGTGTGTGCGTGTGTGTGCGGTGTGTGTGTGTGTTGCTGGTGTGCGTGTGTCTCGTGTGTGTGCGTGTGCGGTGTGTGGTGTGCATGTGTGTGCGTGTTGCATGCGTGTGCGTGTGTGTGTGTGTGTGAATTGTGTGCGTGTGTGCATGTGGTGTGTGTGTGCATGTGGTGTGTGTGTGTGTGTGTGTGTGTGTGTGTGGTGTGTGTGTGTGTGTGAAAAATGTACACTAACATGCACCTGCACGTACATAAACAGTTGATAAATTCACTATACAGAACCTTATCATTCAATGATTCGTTTGACTCGTTCATTCTTTCTTCCTTTTCAGGATGGGCTGAAATGGTGATGCAGGAGGAAAGAAAGACGTCGTACAGGATGGCGAGGAAGCAAAAACGCTGCTGCATAATGTGAAAGGTGTCTGCCATGTGATCCAAAAACAACATGTGACACCGTGGTGCTGCTCCAGTTGCTACAGAACAACACATGCTCTTCGTGCCTGAACCTCTGTTGCTCCTGTTAAAAGTGGATGGTATCTTAAACTTGGCAGAGAAATCATAATCACTCATCACAAGAAATCCCGGTAAATGAAGGGCTGACAACTCCATGCAGGTTAGCAGTGGCGGATACTCCCAACCCTAATCAAGGAGTTTCAGCTTCACTTTCATCATCAAGGAGGCGTCAGTGCGTGCGGACTAGTCCATAAACGCTTCACCCCATCCGCTAAGTTTTGAGACCACACTGTGCATGATTTAAAGCTGATGGATACATGAATTAATAACTAAAATGAGAGAATTTAAAAAGAGGGTCTTGTGGCTACGACTTAGCAGATGTCTGACTTAAGCATTAGCCTAACGCGCTGGTCAGACCTTGAGTAACCTACCTAACACTGGTTGTGCCATTTTTATGATTGTATGTGTGTGTAGTAATGTACACAGGTGTGTGGGCACGGGCCCATGTGTGTGTGTGTGCAGCTGAAGAGGCAGGAGCCCCCCACCATCTTTCCCATTCCCCATTAATGTCAAGGGTGTTGCTGCCCTTCTTTTTTGTTTTTGTTATTTCTTTTTAGCTAGCAGTAGCTGAGGCCACGCCAGTAATCCTTTTGGAGGTCTCTCGTTCATCACGTGAATGGAATGTGTCAGGGTGGGAGACTGGCTGAAAACTGTTATAATTTTCAGAGGATTGATGCCCACTCGAAGCAGTATCAAGACGTTGATGCACCGACATGCAAGGTTGGGCTTATTAAAAAAAATCTTTTCGTAAGTGCAGATGTTGCAGTGTATGATCCATTGAGGTGGCATGTCCATGTTGGACTTGCATCCACAAACCAGCCCGCATCTTGTTGCAGGATTTTTACAGCTTGTTCTTACATGATACACGCACGCTCATTATCATCTTTGTTAACTACATATGTGTACGTTGAAACTTCCAGTTCAGTCTTTGCCACGGGCTGCAGTGAGCTATCTTCAAGAAGTGCCACTGCCCTTCACTTTTTACACCTTGCATTTCTAAAGGAAGATATGTTAATCGATCACTGCCAACAGTTTATTTCCTCCAGTCCAATGGATCCCAGCCTATGAAAAAAAGGCGTTGATTGAGAATGCATAACAGAAGGGGTGTGAAGTTAAGTCACGTAAGCACCATCAAGGCAGACATCGGCAGAAAAAAAAGGAAATTGTTTTACCCTTCCGCTTTACCTGAAATAACAAGTGACCCAAATCCCACAAATACATGGGATACGCATCTCTCTGCTCCAGCGGCGAAGCAGACCAGACTGCAGAGCACATTCTACGTCTAGGCCTGGGGCAGTGAGAGGAAACATGGCCAATACCCGCCACTCAGCAAGAGGCTCTGTCTGCAGAGCTTCCTCCTAAGACTGTCCTGCAAGTGTGACGGTATTAGTGAAGAGAAAGAAGGCAACACCAGGTGCTGTGGCTCAATGGTAAGCATCTTGGGTTCTAGGCTAGGTACGTAGTGGGTTCGGTTCCAATAAGTCATCTATTTGTAGGATTTTTCTGCCCCGACCAGCTCCCACCCAGAGCTGAGTTTGCTATGGGCTCAGCTGCGAAGACTGACCAACACTGCAGGTGTCTGTATCTCTCCAGTCTGGTTGACTCTGGGATATGCCATGGAAGAAAGCGTAAAGTATAACGTTGTCATGCAGTTCTCAGATCGGAATGCAACACCACAGCATCATCTTCTTCATCCTTATTCTCATCGATCAGCATTGAACATATCAGTTCCAAAGTGGGTGGCCCTTCATGACCTGCTCTCATGGTGACCTCAGTTGTGATTTTCTCTCCTCGTCTATCCCAGCCCTTGGTGAGTTCATGTCGAGGTTGCTGATGCGACAAGTTCATGGGAACCTCCACTGGGTTCTCTTCAACGGACGTGGTGGTACCCTCCAGAGGGGACGCTCACTCAGGTTGCTCCAAGATTAAGCAATTATTGTCATCAGTAGAGGGCTTAGCACGTGCTGTTCTACCTACGTTGGCTCAGAAAAGGCACCATTGAACACTACTCGAGTGACTCGACAGTAGTGCAGTGTCTGCTGTGGTGAGTTGCCTCACGATGACATTTTGATTGCTCTCTGTGGCATGTGGTGCCGAGGCTGCAGCAGGACATGCTGACTGTGGAACGGCTGTGGAAGGAGAGCTGGAATCAGTAGCGCGGGGATGAAAGTGTCATTCACTGCTGTTGGCTCAGCTCACTGTTGTTGGCTCAGTACACTGTTGGATGCCAGTCTGGCGATGTCATGTCACCTGCTTATGGACGGTGTATTTCTTATAAACAAAACCAACAAAAACCTTATGAATTACTTCAGTTTTGGAGACAACATTCAAAATCGTTTGCAAACGCAATTCTTGAAAAGAAACTGATTTCATTCCTTCTCAGGAACATTCTTTTTTTTCATGGGCATTTGGGTTAATTCATTGTCACAAATCAAATGTTCTGTCATCATCTTGCACATATTTTCACATCTCTACAGGTCTAAGCATGTTATTTTCATTATTTGTACCATCCACCACAAATGGAATCGACTGTCACCACTTTCACTGTTTTTGTTTTTGTTTCTTTGAAACTAAATCTCTTGCAGTATTGTTTATTTCTTTTTTTTTTTTTTTTCAATACAGGAAACCGCTTTCAACTCAAGTGTTGTGAGACCTATGATTTGTTAATATATATATATTTTTTTTCCATTCGTGTGCGTGCGTGCATGTGTGTGTGTGTGTGTGTGTGTGTGTGTGTGTGTGTGTGTGTGTGTGTACATCTTGTAAGTATCTCCCTACACTATTTAGACAAAACTATGTTAAATACAATGCCCTCTCTCTTTAGTTTTTTGACCAAACCACATAATATTTTCAGATATCCTCAGAGTCTATTTTGCGCACGCATGCATATGTGTGTGTGTGTGTGTGTGTGTGTGTGTGTGTGTGTGTGTAATGAAAAGTGTTTAAAAGGCCCCCCAACTCCCACCCTCTCCAAATCTATGGAATTTCTCTCTCTTTTTTTTTTTTTAAATCAGCAAAACCCGAGTTCATGACCCGCACTTACTAGCCTTCCCAAATAGTTTCTAACAACCTCTCTCTCTCCATCAAAAATCAAAATAAATTAGATAGTACCCTAAATGTCCTATCAGGACAAACAAACAACCAAGCTGGCATATCTAAACTCGTTTGTTGTTAGCATTTGAAAGAAAAAACAACTCTGTTTCAAAGAGAAGTTATCATGTGGGGTTTTGAAACAGGTGGCCCAAAACTCCAGGATTGCCACGGAATGTACCCAAGTTGATAATTTACACAGTCATAATTTCTGTTCCGTTTCTGTGAGGATGCTGTGAGCTCTTTCTGTGGGAACAGTATCCATCATCAGGAACACCTGTACCAGTAGTTTCCTGCTTTCTGTCATTCTCTCTGACTGGTTTTTCTTTTCACCTGTATTTTTCTCTTTCTTCACTGTTGTTCACTGTTTTTCTGCCAGCATGGCCAGTCTATCTGTCTTTACCATTTTTTGTCTCTCTTTCTTTATATTTAAAAACATTTTTTTAACATGCCAGTTTGTCAAGGGAGTGAAATTTCTCACAAAGGGACCTGAGCATAGTGGAGAAATAGGTAATCAGCCAATCAGCAGTAGCTAGCACAGATATTCGAACTGTGTGAAGGAAGTCGATGTGGTAAGGTAAACTAATCGTCAGGTGATAGTTGGCATCCGAGGCGGTGAGGACCCGTCCGAGTTCGAACTTTCCCGATAGTGAAAGGGAGACAAATTTATCCAATAGGACCTCGGAATATAACACGAGTGCTAAAGGCTCAGTCAACGTGTGCGCTTACGTTCGCTCGCTCTTACCCACACACATATACACATGTGTGCATGTGCACGTCCAAACCGACACACGCGCGCATACACACGCATACACATAAGCGCACAAATGCACGCACACATACTAAGACACACACATACACACAGATATGTACACATATAGCCTATATGCAGATACGTGTGCTCACACATGCCCACAAATTACACACACACACATATATGCACACGCACTTCTGCATACGCACACACACGCGCACATACATGCAGGCACACACACACACACACAAACGCACACACATGCCTGCGTGCACACACACATACATGCACACACACGCACGCACACACATGCGCCCACGAACACACATGGGCCCATGCCCACACATCACACACAAAAAGAAAAAATGGTAGGTAGGCACTCAAGGTCTGACCAGCGCGTTGGGCCAATGCGTAAGTCAGACATCCGCTGAGTCGTAGCCACGAGACCCTCTTCTTCAATTGTCTCATCTTTGTTGTTAATTCATTTATCCATCAGCTTCAAATCATGCGTAGTGTGGTCTCAAAACTTAGCGGATGTGGTGTAGCGTATATGGACTAGTCCACACGCAGTGACGCCTCCTTGATGAAACTGAAACTAAAGGCTCAGTCAGCTGAAGTTGCTTCGAATCCATACTGAGCACATCACACTGAAGAACAAGAGTCTCTTGCTTGTTCAGTCGGTATTGCCATGGGGCACTGTGTTGATGTGCCTAGTCAGGCTGGTTGTATCTGTATGCACGACATTGTCATAGCTTTCTCTCAAATAATTACTGTGTAAAATTGGCCCCTGAAGTTGTCCGGAATTTTCAATGTCCATTTGGTGCAAAGTGGCTATTTGCTAGGCTATTTTGTAGGGACGTGTGTAAATACTGATGTGTGGAAGAATGCAGCTGAAGGGGGTTTCTTTGTGGATGTAAACAAGGTGGCAGAGAAGCAACAAAGGCATGGCCCAAAGGATGTTCTTTGTTTCCATCCCTATATAAACTGAATGGAGAACGAGAGAAGAGGAGAACACGATGAGAGAGAGAGAGAGAGAGAGAGAGAGAGAGAGGAGAGTGAGCAGGACAGATAGGGTCAAAAGGACTGTGGTCTGGGCGACAAGGGGAGCAAAGCCTTTAACGCAGGGCTTTAGGCGTCAAAGACAAGCTGAGAAAGACTGGCTTCGAAACACAGAAGTGGGTGAAAAACAAAAAGAAGATTGCTACGTCGAAGAGGAGCTCCCAGAGATGACCACGGAGACCCAGTCCTGGAACCTGGTGCCAGACAACCCAACAATACATCAACTTATTCACTTTAAAGCAATACCATCACAATTTCTCCCGTCCTGGACGAAGTGGCGAGCCTGCTAAGAAGAATCATCGATGTACTAGTTTTGTCTGCCTTAAAATAATCAGTTTTATTCAAATTCAGGCTATGGATTGTTAGCAGTGATTTCTCGTTTTTTTTTTTTTTTTCTTATGCGGTGACAGCCCTGAGAAGGTGCTGTATAATTGGGTGGACTGCTATAAAACTCAAACCAATTTTTTGGGGTCTGATTCAAATTGATAAAATCTAACTTCTGACTCTGTTTGTGGTGGTTGGTCTCATTTCTGGACATTTTACTTGTTTAAAAATGCAAGAGAAAAGGGAATATCCTGGTAGTGGTATCACATTAACACACACAAAATGCTATAATATTGTATGTTCCTATCTGTAGGCATGAGATTGCATGTGTGTGCGTATGTGTGTGGGGTTGCCTGCATGTGTATATGGATGTTAATATGATGCACGTGTGTGGTGTGGGTATCTTTGTATGTTGTGTGTGGTGTGTGTGTGTGTGTGTGTGGTGTGTGTGTGTGTGTGTGGTGTGGAGAGAGAGAAGAGTAGAGAGAGAGAGAGAGAGAGAGAGAGAAGAGAGAGAGAGTGGAAATTGAAAAAAAAAGGCAACACGTGCAAGCACTATAATGAATTTTTGAAACTGGACATGACTGTATGCACAAAACTATACCAACATCATCAACAATGCATCGTTTACTTGTTTTATTACTGTGTGTATTTCATTACGCAACACAAATACTGGAAATAACACAGAAATGATTGTAACAAGAATTTTCATGCAAAACAATCTTAACAGAATTCAATCATTTGAGACACAAATTTGAGTGTGAAATATAAAAAGATAAATAAATAAAAATCAGTTTGAACAAAACACATTCCCAAAATAACGTATCACAGTTGCAAGTCAAAACAAACAGACCAATCCACATCAATGTCACTGCTAACATAAAACTTATATAACAGAGATCAGAATAGAAAGGTCAAATTTATCACAGCCATCAAATACTGAATGAAGAAAAGATGAACTGTAAACCTGCACTAACACTTATGTAGAATTTATAGGTTAGTTGGCTGCAAGGATCACTCAAGTCTGCACATTTGAGCATCTGAACTGATACATAAAAAACAACGAAGGAAAAAAAAATGTTTCATTAACACTGACAAGAAAAGTATTCCCTGCAATTAAATCAGATTTTTTTTCTTTTCATCATGGGTATCATAGAACAGTAACCACGTGCAGATTTCAGAGCACACTTTCCAATCTTGGGGAAAGCAAAATCTTCTTGGAAAGGATGGGTTTAAAGAAGAAGAAAAAACAAACAAAAAGAAAATGATGCTGAGAAAGCACTGGTATCAAGTTATGTATCCTAATATAGTAAGATCCTTGTGCATTATGGATACCGCAGAACTGTAATGCATGCCAATTTTCAAGGAACGGCTTCCGATCTCAAAGTAATGAGTAGTCTTGCTGGGAACAAGGAATTAATTACCCACACCATGACTCTCCTCCTCCAAATAGCACCGATTATCAGTGATGATATAGATAGAACCCCCCCCTCCCCATGCACTCTGCAGAATGAGCAGACCTTTTTCGATATGGATACCACTGAACAGTAATGATAAACCATTCTATTTCAATGCAGGGATTCATATAAACTTACAACCAAACCAGAGAGAAACAAAAAAAAAAAAATAGCAATGCTTATTTAGAACTGATACCAAGTGGTTTATCTCCTTTTTGTTCTGGAACTCACAGAACAGAAATCACACACAGAATTTTAAGGCATGGCGTCCAACATTAAGGAAACAAAAATCAATTAAGGAAATGAAACAAATAAAAACAAAACCACAAAACTAAGCAAAACAAAACAAAAAAAAAAAAAAACCCATTAACAACTTCATTTAGCACTGACAACAGGCCGTACACATACTTCAATGTCCAATTTCAAACCTCGGGGAAGTGAAAATTAGTGATGCTCTTGGGGTAGGGTTGAAATGTTCCATTCAGATATGATGGTCATGATGCGCAGATATAACCCTCTTGAAATTATTTTTGTTATCCCTTTTTGTTACACTTAATTAATCAGAATATGCTGCATATCCGCACAGAGGCTTACACAAACAGATCAAAAATGAAGAAGTGCAGGTGGTTTGACTCCCATCCCTTTGATCACTTAAGACTTGAGAAAATTATCAACATGTATATCATTAAAAAGTTAAAAAAAAGAAATAGGTGCAAAACATGAGTAGCTGGCCTCTTATGTTAAAATGTTACTACATCGATGAACGATCAAGAAAGTTAACAACAAATGTTTTTACACAACTTTGAGTTGTGAATGTGAAGCTGCTGCCTCAAATTATCTCCCCTCCCACTCTTAGAAGACAATAAAACAAATGACACACAATGGTAGCCATGTAGTGCCAGTATCTGCTGAAAGCTTCAAGAATATATTATGTATGTCACACATCTAAATCTTTTTAAAGTGTTTCCACAACACTGCAATATTGCAAGAAGAGCCCTGGCTCCCCCGCCCCCATCTCTCTCACTTTTTCCTTTTCTTAATCTTATTTTGTAACCCATTCATATTTCAGATCATAAATATGCTGTATATGCCAACAATCTTCTTACCATCAGCTTTTAAAGATTTGCACTGTAAACTTTTTCAAATACGAACTTATGACCAGCTGAGGTTGAAAGAACAAATAAAACTTTTTTCTTTTTTTTTTTTTTGCTGGACAATGTCTTGAGGAATGTGTTACAAACACTGGCTAGATGATTACAGAGCAATGGCACACAATTCTGTGCTTGGCATTCTGATTACGTTCCTGCTGACCAAGCATGACTAAAGCTCCCTCACAAGCTCACACTAAACTGCTCTTCTGACTGGGTCAATCGCATATCTTAAAACAAAGAGGGGTCAGCGGGGTTGGCTTTGGTGCTGAACCACTGTCTACTGCCAAGCCAAACTGCTACACCACTCGTTTAAAAACCATTAAGTGAAAGGGATTTTCTGCCGAGGGTGGGCTGGGAGATAAGGGGAAGGGGGGGTGGGTCAAAACTACTGAACAGCAGTTTAAAATGGGCTGGACTGGGGTATTATGAAACTGGCATGATTTATTCTTATCTGTTCCAATTGACTGGGCTTGACTGGTGTTTTATGAGACGGGCATGTTTATCCTAATTTATCTTAGTATACCATTTATTTTCATGGGACTTTTCTCATAGTGAGCCATTTCAGTTAAAAAGGATCAAAAAACAACTTTACTAAGGCAGAAAACAGGAACTTCAAGGCACTGAGAATACTAACAAGTTTAAAAAAGGCCAAAAAAAAAAAAGTTGTGGTTAAATTTACATGGCCACACACAAAAACAAAAGTTGAAAAAAAAAAAGGCTCATCAAGTAAACTGTCTTTTCTTTTCTTTTTCCACCATTACTGATGACAAACACTTCTGTGATAACTGACACTTTATAGTGCATAGTATTCACTTCAATGTTTGGAATTTTACCCCCTAATCAAACAATCAGGTCTGAATAAATCTGATCATACAATAGTCTAGTCTTACAGCAGAAGCCTATGTATTTCACAGGTACAATGAAGGCAAGTTCAAAGAGGTTGGCCTTAAAATTACCTCCCCTTTCACGCAAAAAGCACAAACCGATGTGTAAATTAACACTTGTTTAACACACCATACAAAACAGACAGGTGAATTTTTCACAAGTCAGTTTTCTTCCAGCATCATAAATAACACACCACAAAAACTCACAGTTCTCTCCAGTCAGCTGTCGGTAGTCACACCCTCTCAGGGATCCAATGGAGGATTGGACAGTGCGTGATCCACTCTCTTAAATATAATTTTTTTTATAGCAATCAAGACAAAAGTTCGGGTCGTGAGAAAAAAAAAAAAAAGGAAGACCATGTTTAGTAACCACAACTTCTTTTTTTGTTTTTTGTTCGTTAGCCTTACATGTGTACACATCAGTCTCCAAAATTTCAAACCCATCCAACCTTCAACAACATTAGTTCATTCACACATGGACGGAGGAAGAAGAGTGGCATGCACTTTTGCATACAAACACTTTACTGTGTAAAACATTACAAGCAATCAAAAATAGATAATTACTTTATGCAGCATGGGCCACAATAACAAATTCTTTAAATTGTAAAATTACACAGGAACACTTCATCACCACACGCATATAAGGTTACCCAATATCTTTCAATTTCCCCTGTAAATCAAAGCAGCTGTTTTCATTATTTTTCTCCCCTTACCTACATTTTCGTGGACACCACTCCCTCATTCACACACAGATTACAAATGCAGTTTAGACCTCACCTCATGAGAAATGTGTGTCTGTCAAACCTTATCTCTCCCATTCTTTTTCATCCACTGCTTACAACATTTCCAACCTTTTTTTTTCTTTTTTTTTTTGTCCTGCGCTTGTGGATTCTGGTAGCCCAAGATGATGGCAAAAGTCTCCCGTTGTCCATTCAGATATGGAAAGCAACCCTGAAATACATTTCTGTCATTTTGTGTGGTTTCCCCACACCCCTGTCTTATAACTAACTAACTGGAAGAAAAAAAAGTTTTAAAATACTTGCCTAAAAATATTCCTCTCTGACAGTACAAACAGTGACAGTAATTAAGACTGGTGAAAGTGATGCTGTTTTATCTTTACCTCTAAATAAATGTGAATATCAGTCTTTCCTGATTAAATAAAAATCACTGTTATTGGTGGTTTTTGACAGTAGTTCTAGTCTGGTCAGCGTATGCACCAGAGTGCATGCATGTTCATACTTCATACACACTTCAAGAGAACAAATAAGATTTTTCAGCTCAACTGAATTTTCTCACTTAAACCTTAGTAACTCATAAATAGAACAAACTAATGAAGAATGTCCATCTGTTCTTGTACATTCAGTACAGTCTATCTGCACAAGATTTAGCAAAGAAGGCATATTAAGTTAACTCAAACTTTTAATTTGGAAATGACAACAGGGTACTCAATTTTCATTGTTTGTCTCCAGAAATATATGATAGTTTAACATTAGTTTTGCCTTGGGCTATCTACGCAAACTGATTGGGCAAAACAACATCCAGCTGGAGATGCAAACACATAAACATCCAACCAACCAAACAGAACTAAAAGAAAATAACAACAAATAAACAGGCAGCAAAATTGATAATGAAATAGACATGGAAAACGAAATTCATCAACAACGAGCAGAATTAATTTGAAACAGCAGACAAAAACAGCAAAAAAAAAAAAAAAACCCACCTCATTCTTCAGAACATGGGTTAACACAGGCCAGCGCATTGCCAACATTTTTAGAATGTAGAAGCAAACCTTTTTTTTTTAATTACATGGCTTATCAAGATAGTCTTTATTCTACAAACACACAGCAGCAAACTTTTTTTTTCTTTCCCAAAACAGTAAGTAAACATTCCAAGGATTTTTCATAGCAACACTTTTTTTCAACTGTACCTCCAGTAGGTGCAGTTGCCAGAATCATGGAAAGTCATTCCTTTCACTGACATTTGCATGGACGTTAACTCTAAAAAACAACAACAGATCATGAAACCCAAGTGAGGACAGAAAGGCCACCAGTCCATGGCGGTACAAAGGACATGATCTGGAAGGGGAAAAGTAAACCCAAGTGAGGACAGAAAGGCCACCAGTCCATGGCGGTACAAAGGACATGATCTGGAAGGGGAAAAGTAAACCCAAGTGAGGACAGAAAGGCCACCAGTCCATGGCGGTACAAAGGACATGATCTGGAAGGGGAAAAGTAAACCCAAGTGAGGACAGAAAGGCCACCAGTCCATGGCGGTACAAAGGACATGATCTGGAAGGGGAAAAGTAAACCCAAGTGAGGACAGAAAGGCCACCAGTCCATGGCGGTACAAAGGACATGATCTGGAAGGGGAAAAGTAAACCCAAGTGAGGACAGAAAGGCCACCAGTCCATGGCGGTACAAAGGACATGATCTGGAAGGGGAAAAGTAAACCCAAGTGAGGACAGAAAGGCCACCAGTCCATGGCGGTACAAAGGACATGATCTGGAAGGGGAAAAGTAAACCCAAGTGAGGACAGAAAGGCCACCAGTCCATGGCGGTACAAAGGACATGATCTGGAAGGGGAAAAGTACTGAGGGTTAAAGGACAGGCAGGATACAAGCACAGAACCTGTCTCCATTCCCTCCTCTTTCGAAAGAAAAAAACCCGTTGAAGTGTCTGTGTCATAACCATCTCCATCCCTCCTCAGTTGAAATAAAAAAAAAAGGTTATTGTGTCTGTATCCAAAGTTTATTAAATGCCTATGAGTATGACCATGTTGATATTGTTTGCTTGGTTGTTCAACTTTACCTTGTATTACATTTTATTTATTTTTTGTTCCCATCTCCTGTGCCACCTCAGTGACAATGCACCCATGCCGCTCATTCTGACTCCTCTCATCCACAGCCACAGCCAGGCCCAACCCACCACCAGGAGTCCACAGGGAGCAGTCAGTGTCAAGTCATCACGAAGCAACCCATCAGAGGAGACAATGCACTGCGGCAGAGTCCCTTTGGTGGTGTTCAGTAGTGCCTTTTTTGATCCATCATATGCAGGACACCACCTACTAAGCCCCCTCCTGATGACAATAATTGCTTATCACAGAACAGTGTGAGTGAGCCCTCTGGAGGGCACCACCATGTCCATCCAACGACAATCCTCATGAACTTGCCAATACCCGTGACCCCGACAGAATCAAGCCAAGGCCATAGATGTGACAGGCAATCGAAACTGAGGTCACCATGAGAGCAGGGCATGAAGGGCCACAGAATCTGAGACTTTGCCCTCAGAATTTGAGACTTTTTCTTTGTATTGCTGATCAGTGAAGATGAGGATGATGAAGATGTTGCGACGGCTTTCAATTCGTGACAAGACTGCATGACAGAGCTGTACTCTACTTACTTTCATAATATATTCTGGCGTCAACCAGGCCCAAGACATACAGATACCTGCAGTGTTGGTCAGGAAACTTGAGCAACACTCTCGGAGAAGCATCCATTAAGTGGATGAAGCTTGACTGTGTGGTCCAAGTCTTCCCATTTGAGCCCATAGCAAACACACCTCTGGGGAGGAGCCAGTTGGGGCAAAAAATTTTTTTTCCCTTGTCTTTGGTTTTTGATGTCTCTTAGAGTATTTCGGACATTTCAATGTGGATCTGGATTTCTTAGCACATTTCTCCAGTTCATTTCCTAACCTCTAGATTTTAACAGTCATTCTTAGTGCTATAAATCATTATTCTGAAACATACTTGTAAACCTTACACAATTGTGTTTAAACAGATACAAAAAAAAGAAAAGAAAAGAAAGAAAGAAACATACAAAAAAATCAACCCCAAACCCAACCAACGACACTATCAACAGAATTCTTTATTCATCAATTTCCAAAATAAGGAATTCCTTGTGAATGAGGACAAGTTCCACTGACGTCACGATGCATTAGTGTATCTATGCTCAAATCAATTTTCTAAACAGACATATACCTTTGGTGCAAAGACGATCCTGCCTACCCCAAATAATACTAACATCCGTGGCTCCCATAAGAATAACAAGCAGAGAACGAAAATAGCCTGAGCTGGCTGAAAAGCATAACATTATTCCACAACTCTTACTATATAAATGATTAAAAACAAAAAAATGACATGTCAGAAGTAATGACCAGACCTTCCAAGACTATCCACTGCTTTGGTAAGCAACAAAGCCATTTCACCGATTATTGTGCATTCTGATGAACTTGAGTCTAATCGATAACCAAACATATATACTTATTGCTGCTCTACAATCCATGCTCGTTGTAACTCAAAGTACATTATACCTCCTGATTCCATGTCATCGAGTATTACGAGCCACAGACCTGATCACAGTTTACACCAAAAACACTGGCTGTACACCTGAGCTCTTTGTCACATCAGCTTAATTATTCTAGGTTTCTGTCACATTGTGCTTGTGTACATACATCCATTGTGACAACAAATGATTACAATCTCTGTTGACTGGTAACCTGTACAGCTCCTTAAATGACTGATCAATAAGTGCAGATTTATGATAATACTGATTCCCGTTTGTGCTGGACGTAAGATTAAGTAAGCAGGCCTTTGCAAGGCTGCATCAACACATACACATCCCCTCCCACCAAATGATTACCTGAAGTAAAAATAAAGAAAAAACAAACAAACAAAACAAGTCCATACTTGGATCCGTGTATCCAGTCTTGACTTTGAAAGTAAAACAAAGGTCCATGCCTGGGGTCTACCACGTCGATGTCCCCACACAGATGACTTCACTGAACAAGTCTGTCACTTGTACCTCTCCAGGAAGCGTCTGGGTCTTTACAATAAACACCCACATGAACAAGTCTGTGTCTGACTCCAAACAGTGCTTCAACGTCACTCAGACACCATCAGTCTACACACTTAACACTACATGAACCACACGGGCGTCGCCTAGCTGGCTCTTTTAACCGCTAATAGTACCCATAACGTTGACTGCCCCGGCTGGGGCCATACACGTAGGAGCTCTGGTCCACCTCCTTCTTGTAGACGTCGGGGATCCAGCCGATGGCGGACTGCACCATGCGCACGCTGTTGCGGCCAAACAGGCGACGCTCATAGTCCACCAACTGCTTCCAGAAGCCCACATTGGGGTGGACGACGGGGCGGCGGTGCTTGCAGTGCTTGTAGGCCATGTCCAGGCTCATGTGCTGGTACTTCATCAGGTAGGCGATGCAGATGCTGGCCGAGCGGCTCACTCCAGCCACGCAATGCACCAGGGTCTTGCCTCGCATGCGCTCCACCTGGTTATCCACCACAGAAACCATAACAGTAACAATAATAGCAACAACGGTAACATTCACACATGCATACATAATCACAGCAATGATATTGAAAATAATCACATTTTCATGGTGCGATGATTCCTGTTGAAAGCCAGCTTTATACACTTTACAACCAGGATAAAAAATACTGTTAAAAAATATTAATAACAAATCACTTTTCAGAATTTAATCAAACATCATGCTAAAAGACAAACCCTATGCACTTTTAAAGGACAAATAAACATCACATGTTTTCAGAAAACCCACCAGAGGAGATGCTGCATTGCTGCCATGTCACTTTGGTGGTTTTCAGTAGTACCTGTTCTCATTCGATCTATGGAGGACATCACCTAGTAAGCCCCTTACTGATGACAATAACTGTTCAATCACATAGTTGAAGTGAACATACCTTCCAGAGGGTGCCATTATGCATGTCCAACGACAATCCCCATGAACTTGTTAATACTGGCCATCTCGATACCAACTCAACAAGGGTATAGAATTGGAGAGGAAATAAAGCTGAGGTCACTGTAAGAGGAACGCATGAAGGGCCCCCTCAAACTGAGACTTTTTTTTCACTACTGTTTGATAATGACAATATGATCAAGATGATTCCATGAAGTTCCATTTTGGGCTGAGACTGCATGACAGGGCTAGACTCTTTGCTTAACTTTCATAATATACCCCTGTGGCATCAACCACGCATGAGACTGTGAGATCAGGCACCTGAAATGCCAATCAGTAAATTTGAGCAATGCTCAGCAATGCATCCACTAAGTGGATGAAACTTGATGGTGTGATTCCAGTCTTCCCAAATGAACTCATAACAAACTCGACTCGGGGTAGGAGCCGGTCAAGACAAAAAATTCCCACATATAAATGATTTTGACTGGAATCAAACCAGCAACCCCTAGGCCCTGAATCTGCAGTGCTAACTAGTATGTGCCATGGCCAATGGCTGAGTGGAATTTTTTTGTGTTAAATACTACGTTTGGGTTAGGATATGTCTGCCCCATGGATGGAATAATAAATTGGGATGTAACCAGCATTCTGTATAGTTAAACACACACACACACACACACACACACACACACACAACACACACAACACATGCACACGCACACACACAGAGACACAGACACACACAGCGAGGTAAAGTTGCAAACTGCGCATGAAGTAAAAAGGGTGCAGCAACGTTCTATGTAGTCTTGTAGGAGATAAATCACACTCCGCATCGAAAACCACAAGGCTGAATAAACAAAGTCCAGTTTCTATCTTGCAGAGCAAGTATTAAGCCTGTGAAATAACTTGGGCAATAGGTGTAACATGGGCTCTTACACTTGCAACAATGTGTAAAATTGAAGACAGTTATAAACACTGCAGACTCATTTCCTACTGCAAACAACTTCTGACAGTCTCTAAAGCCTGCTGTTCAACAAAAGGCTTTAATTCTCGATGCACTGTTAAAATGCGCTGATCACACAATGGCCGTTCCACCAGCTCATTTTCTCAGCATGTGCGTGTGTGTGTGCATGTGTGCGTGTGTGTCTGCGTGTGCTTGAGCATACATATTGAAGTGCACTGTGCACCAATAGGGACTGGCTAGTGCAGAGCCAAAATCTACACACACAATCGCGAGCAGGCCGAATGAGCGCTTGCTGCCTCCCTATGTGTACAATGCTTGGTCAACATCCCTGTCTTACCACCAATGCCCTCCATGGTAGCAGACTGCTTTGACTAATGAATTAATGCTAAGTACTCTAATTTGGACAATGCTGATGCTTTCAAAGTTTGTTGCAGACCGAAGTTGGGCACTGATCATAATGTATATATTTAACCATGGGCTAATGTGTGCCGCAAATTCTGGTATATCTAATGCTACTAAACATCTACACTTTACATACATACATATATATATATATATATGAAAAACAAATAACTACAGAACTGAGTAAAGAAATTATATACACACGAACAAATGAATAAACTGACTGATCACTGATTGACCTGACTGGCCAAGCTTCATATTTCGCTACCTACCTGATGGATCTTGTCCGCGCACCGATCAAAGTAGACCCCCAGGTGAGCCGTGGGCATATCGTCCACGTGAATCTGGATGCACTCCACATTGTGCATCTTGAGATTGGGAATGTCCATGGTCACATTGATGACATGTGTGATGCCCAGCTTGCGGACCTTCTCCCCTTTCACAGCGGCCGCGCTGCTCAGATAAAGGCTGTCGGTGATCTCCGCAATCTGGGTGAACATGGCTAGATCCATGGTGGCTTCTTTGTGCAGGTTCTTCTTCTTCTTCTTCTTTATCTTTCACTGCGGCTTCAAATCTGCAGATGAAATGAAAACAGTGTCAAAGACAGAGGTCAATCCTGAATGCTGCATGAATCTCTTTAGTTTTCTACATTGTTCTTTACCCATCCTGCTTTACAGAGCGCTGTGAAATGACCACTGTAGTTCTGCACCTTATTTCTGCACAGCAGTCAGCAGCTACCACTACAGTTACAAACTGTGCAGCAGAATGGAGACTCATGCTAAGATTACCATTGTTACTCTCTACTCTTGTGTGCAAGACATGACTTCAGTTCTGCACCAAGAGGCCTCACGTAGTGCATTGGTTGTGGATTGTGACCCTCTCAGCAATCCTGCACATCTTCAGTTCAAGAAGGCTTTGGATTCCTTTCCAAGTCCATGCCTGTTGTGAATTCAGGTCTGACTTCTTTGAATCAAGTTCATGGTGACTGTTATTCCATTGATGTGCTGGCAGCTTCCAGAAGGGGACATTCACTCATGCTGACTCCGCAACTGAGCAATTTTTGTCATCAGTAAGGGCTTTAGTAGTGGTGTCCTGCGTATGCTGAATAAGAACAGGCACCTCTCAACACCTTTGAGGTGACTCAGCAGCAGCGCAGTGTCACCTCAGACAGGTTGCCTCATATTTCATGGTAATGAAGAAACATGATACAAAAGGTCAGAGTAGTTTGTGATTTTTGTGGTGTGAAATTAGGATAGTGAGGCAAGCTGGAAATGTTCTAAAATACTGGACAAAAATAGAATATTTAACTTCAATGATTGTGCTTTGCTTCTTTTTTGTTTGCTGTTGAGAATATTACATCTACAGTTGATACTTCATTAACATAACATAAGAAAATTGAACTAGAAATGGGGGCCGGAATAGCTCAGTGGTAGAGCGCTAGACTCGTAATCCTGGGCTGCGGGTTCGAATCTCCGCCGAGCCGTTCGGTACAGGGGTATTTTTTCCCTCGGAGTTAACACTGGTTCTGACTCCATTTCCCATACAGTCCTTCGAATGAGACTATAAACCGAGGCTCTGTGTGTGAACACACGCATAACGTCTTGCACACATGTAAAATCCCATCACCAACTTTCGGAAGAGAGGCCAGTTTGGCCGTTGGTATGGATGATACATTACACATAGATACACCTTTCCTGAAGTTACAGTATGTCTGCCTTAATGGTGGGATGAAAAACGGTCATACACACGAAACTCCACTCCCTTTGTTGGGCAGATGGGTTTAATACTTGCCTGTCTATACAAGGAGTGTCCGCAGGAGTATCAGCCTGTGTATGCAGAGGAAGAAGAAGAAGAACTAGAAGTGAACGTGGCTGATTGTGACACACATTGACCAAATATTGTCAGATGAAGACATCTTCCACACATACAGATACTAACTGTAATAATCAAAGTTTTTCACTTCACATACAAATGTTTGTTCAAGAAAATACAGACAAGTGTATGAACTGCATCATATACCAGCACTGGTCTTTCAAAGAATAAAGCTTTTTTTTTTGTGACTTGTCAAGATGAATCAATTAAATCAATCTAATGTGTGAACATTTGACAACACCTAACCACTGAGAAAAATCTCTTCCCAATCCCATGACAATAAAATCTAAAAGTTTTCTGTCTCCAAAATGGTCTCATCTTTCTGTAATGTCATGATTGACATGAACTCACAGAGAGTGAAGCCTGTCTCAAAAATTATGAAACCTGTATCTGAAGCAATTCCTCCATTTCTGTGCAGAAAATGCGTATCCTTATTTTTAGGATATAACTTCTGATCATCCATTCTCCACAGTATCCAGTAACACAAGTTATTTTATTCTACTGTTGAGCAGAAATTAATTTAAGTCCATGCCACAACTGACAAAATGGGCAGTAGCGCACATCACAAACTTTTGATCACTTTCTTTTTTTCGGGCCTTTTGTACAGACATTAAATCGTCAGTAACTTTTTAAAAGACGCTATTTTTACCACTGGTCATAATAGGACTAAGCATTCTGGGGCATGTTTTTGTCTATCAGCATTTGTTATGATGATTATACTGTTTATTTATGAGGTACCAAATTCTGTTTGGTAATCAGAAAACATATCACTTCTTCAAGCACTCTGTGTGTTCTGTTCTACTTATGATGACCTGACAATATCTTCCTTTCCAAAATTTCCTGAAAAAGGAATAGCGTTTCTTGATTTTGTGACCTCTCCAGGACATTCTGTCATGCTAAGAATGACAGATACTATTGTGAGATCATTTATGGTCATAACACTGGCTACTGCTGTGCAATCAAAACTGAACTGCTTAAATTCTGTTGAACTTTGGATGCCACTGTGTTTTCCTTGTTTAACATTCGATATTCAAGAAACAAGCTGATCAGTTGTGACAGTGGACAAATTTGCACCTGTACTCTTGTACAATCCACGAGTCTAAATTATTTAGAAGTTTTTCTTTCATTTTCAAAACAATGATTTTACAAACTACAACTGACTGGAACAGTTCTTGCTTGTTTCTGCTGACTGATTCTGAGTATATCCATTCTCGCTGGATCTCAAGACACAGCTGACAAAGGTCAAATATCTCGTGACCTCGTAGTTTTCTCAGGGTCATCAAAACTACGTTTATGCTGATGTTTCCAAGAAGCAGAAACAATGACCTCTTTAACACTTTAAACATCAAAGACATTGAAACACTAAATTATCCAACTTCAGTTCCAATTTTCCTACATTCACGTTCCGTTTTGGCAGCCATCTTTCTGAGCATGGCTCACCTAAAGCCTGTTCCAGACAGAAGAATAAACACTGCCGGCATACCTGCCACTCAAAAAGTCTGAACAGCTCCGAGGGGGGATTACCTGACCCATAGGCCTTCCTCTCTTGACCCTTTTGCCCCCTTTCGACAGTCAAAACAATCTGACTCAACAGTCTCTGCCCTCAAGCACTGAATCATACATATGACCCTAAAGGCCAGTGGCACTCTCTCTCTAGTTTAACCACCTTTATGTGGCACATTCCTCAGAGAGTAAAGGGAGAAGAAGGGTATGGAAAGGGCAAAGATGTAGGGTGGGAGGAAAAGGGGGAGGTGGACAACAGAATCTGTGTGTGTGTGTGTGTGTGTGTGTGTGTGTGTGTGTGAGAGAGAGAGAGAGAGAGAGAGAGAGAGAGAGAGAGAGAGAGAGAGAGACAACAGACAGACAGAGAAAGGCAGACATACAGACAGAGAGAGAGAGAGAGAGACAGAGAAAGGCAGCCATACACTGATACAGACAGACAAACAGAAAGAAAGAGAGAGAGAGAGAGAGAGAGAGAGAGAGAGAGAGAGAGAGAGGGAGAGGAGACAGACAGCTACACCGACAAAGCAGGCAGACAGACAGACAGACACTGAGACTGTGACAGGAGTGAGAGAGACACAGAGAGAGGGTTTTTTCCCCTCTACATAAGCAAGCCAAAGCCGTTTTCATGAAAGTGCAAAACACTGTGAACATGTAAGTGTCCGCCGACTACGGTTTAAGGGCTTAAACAATTAATACCAGTCTAGCCCTGCCAGTAATTGCTGTATAGTAACACCTGTAGTCTATGTCGTTCAGAGTTACAAAACATTACTTATATACAAAGGAAGGAGAGACATAGAGAAAGACAAAGAGAGAGGAGGAAGGGGAAGAGAGAGATCAAGAGAAAGAGAGTGAGAGAGAGAGACAGAGAGAGAGAGAGAGAGAGAGAGAGAGAGAGAGAGAGTAGAAGAAAAGCAACACAGGAACTGAAAAAATGTGGAAGGCATTTAGATATTGAGGCTGGTCTAGGCAACAAACAATATGTCAATATCAAAAACAACAACAACAACAAAAATAGATGACAGATAGAAAAACACATAGACAGCTACTAAGACAGATACACAGATCTACAGGTAGATAGGCAGACAGAGAGAGAGATAGATAGATTGATAGAGATAGATTGTCATAATAAACACTGTGCATACATCTATTTCATACAAGAAAAAATACGGATAAGTGGGGGAGATGGGGAAGGGGTGGGGGTGGGGGTGGGGTTAGAGGTGGTGGGGGTGGGGGTGGGAGTGAGGGAGCTGACATGGTAACATACATAAGTTAAGAAAAGGGAATCTTTTAAGCACCATCTGTGAGAAAGTGACTGAGAGTGAGAGAGAGAGAGAGAGAGAGAGAGAGAGAGAGACAGAGAGAGAGAGAGAGAGAGAGAGTGGTGTGTTTGTGTGTGTGTTTTTGTGTGTGTGTGTGTGTGTGTGGAGAGAGAGAGAGAGAGAGAGAGAGAGAGAGAGAGAGAGAGAGATGGAGGTCAGGGAGACAGACAATCAAAGAGAGACTCAGAATCCAGGTCAACTGACACAAGTACACTGTGGATAACATTCTGAAATGTCTGAATTGAATTGTGTGTGTGTGTGTGTGTGTGTGTGTGTGTGTGTGAGTGTTGGGTGGTGTGAGAGAGAGAGAGAGAGAGAGAGAGAGAGAGAGAGAGAGAGAGAGAGAGAGATCAGGGTAATATAGCAGCGATGGCAAAATAACACAAACCACACACTAACATATATGCTGTGAGTGCGTGCACACACTCCCCCCCCCCCCCCCCCCCCCCCCACCAAAAACCATACACAAACATGGTATTACACTACGAAGATAAATGGTCATTTTGAGGGGTGTGTGTGTGTGTGTGTGTTTTGTGTGTGTGTGGGGAGAGAGAGAGAGAGAGAGAGAGAGAGAGAGAGAGAGAGAGAGAAGAGAAGGGAGGGGGTTGGAGGGGTACCGACAATGTGATGACGCACGTCGTTTCGGAAAAAAAAAATCAGTCGAATCCAGTCTGCTACCACCAGCAATATCCCTCACCAAACACTTTCCAGCGACGACAAACAAATCACTACCATCACCACACACACACACACACACACACACACAACCGTTCCAGTTTTCATCCGTGCCTTTACTGCATTTCTTCCCTTCCCGCGTCATACAACAATTAAAGCGCTGAACCCCAACGCAACACATTCACGACAAAACACAATCCACTCACCAGCGTGCTGCGTGCTGTGTGTGTGGGTGCAGAATGGCAGACCCCTAGACCCACATGCACGTCTGAAGATCAGTTCGGTCACGCCGCTGCCAACCCTCCTACCTACCTCACCTTACCTTACGTTACCTTACCCCTCGCTGGCAACGGTTCAAGACCGCGGCCGCCAAGCCGTTAAAAACGTCGGGGTGAATGAGCCCTCGCTTACGCTTGATCGGTGATAACAGATACAAGACAAGGTGTGTAAGCTCCCATTGAACTAAAGAAGAAAGCGCCCAGAGCAACATGTCAACAGCGCTACAGTGCCGCAGGGTCTAAGGCTCAGGTCATACTGAAAGCACATCAGTGCCGAGTTGAATCATAAGGCTGGGGCCGCCGAGATGAGGACAAAAGATAACGGTCTGAACAAGTTGGAGTGACACACACTCCGACACCGACGTTCTGTAGGCCTAGCGAACGAGTCAAATCATCTGTAAAGCAGCAAAGTGGCTCATGACAATCCCCCCTCTACCTCCCCCCCCCCCCTTCTCTGCGTCTCTCTTTCTTCTTTCTCTCCGGGAGTGGTGACGTAATAAGGAAGGAAAAGTAAGGGAAGCGCGAAGTGTGTGGAATCCCTTTTATATCTCTCTATATCTATCGCTTTTTGTCTGTCCGTTTACTCTCCCGTCTTTCTCACCTCACTGTTGTACACCACAGTTACGTTGGACTGGATTGAACAATCCTCTGTTCGTCCTGATCTGGTGCCGTGTGTTCAGCCATCTTCAGAGAAAGAGGAAAAAAAATCCTATGGGAGACACTGGCCAGCATACACTTACAGTGGGAGTACATAAATGCTCGTGCAGGAAGAACAATTCTTTTTAACGCGGTTTATGATAAATAGAAGAGGCGACGGTTTATAAGAAAAAAAAAAAAAAAAAAAAAAACCCACCCCAAAAAATTTAAAAAAAAGAAGAAGAAAAAAACAACCCCCGCAAACCATCAACCTGAAAGAATAACACAGCAACAACAATAGTGACTGCCAAGAAAGACCTGTCAAACGGACACTCTATTCAAAGACCCTCTTTTACTTTTCAAACACCTTCTCCACT
>CM065724.1:27857516-27867516 GCA_033310375.1 Conus canariensis
GTTCTCTGTCCTGCCCACCTTCTCTCCTCTCTCTCTCTCTCTCCTCTGCCTTCTCTCTCTCTCTCCTGGTGTTCTTCTTCTTCTCGTTGTTCTCCCTCACTTTATATAGGAATGGAAACAAAGGATTCCCCTTCGGGCCATGCCTTTGTCCATGCTGCTTCTCAAACCCCTAGTTCACAAGTGCTGTGAATTCTCCATTCGCTACATTCTCCACACATCTGCATTTACACACATCCCTACCTGATTGATTAGCAAACAAACACTTGGCACCAGATGGACATCGAAAATTCCCGCCGACTTCGGAGGCCACTTTAACACAGTAATTATCTTAAAGAGGGCTACGATAACAACATCCACGCGCGTTCAACCAGCCTGACAATAGAACCAACACAGTGACCCACGGCAATACCATCCGAACGAGTCCAAGACTCCTGCTCTTCACTGACTGTTTACAAAAGAACCTCAGCTGACTGAGTATTTAGCGCTCACTTGGTGCACCGAGGTCCTGGTGGTTACGTTCCTCTCCCCTTTCGCTATCGGGCAGGTCCGAACTCCTTACTACCTTAGGTGCCATCTGTCACCTGACCGCTTCGTCCTCCTTGACACGGTTCGACCGTGTGCGATGGGTAAGGCATACTTGTTAATGGTTCTATTACCTATTTGTATACCACGTACAACGTCCCTTTTGCCTCTAAGCGTTTAATGCCTTTTGTGAGAGGTTTCACGCACTTGACAAATTCCCCCCACTTCAAGACAATGCCCTGCATTGGCTAAAACACATTCAAGGAGCCGAAACTCTCACAATTCTTTCATTTAAACCAACTCTAATCCAGGCCTCTCATGAGCCTACTTACACCAGAGAACGCACGCAAGATTTACCTTGCAACAAAATTAGAGAAAAATCAATACCACACGCACTAACCAAGCAAATATCAACACAATCTGAAATTTCCACCAGCTCCAAGTAGTGTGGCCATATATAGATAAACATTATGTTTCTACGGAAATTCTCTCCCTTTCTCTTCATACACGTGGCCCGCAACCAGCCACATCACGCATACACGACACTGCGAAAGACAAACGCACCCAATACCTGTCTTTTCGCCCGACCATTTTAATTTAGCCTACGGCCCCGTCACTCTCTCTTCGCTCTCTAAAACACCATGCAGTACACCACGACACGTGTTGCACTGTCTGCAGAAGCGCCTGATATCGCCTAGGATACCGGGCCAGTAGTACTCTCGCGTCACAATCTTCTGTGTGGCCTTCCTACCGAGATGGCCCGAGGCTGACGTCACATGTCTTTCGGACATCACCGCCTTTCTGCGCTGCCTAGGAACGACAACCTGCTTCTTCGTTTTCCCCGAACTCATGTGAGTGAAAGTTCGGTACAATACCCCATCCTTTATCTCAAAACCGATGGTACCCTCCTTAACACGTTTCTTCTGCCTTGTGTGAGCGAAACCAAACAGTTTACTAAGAGAGTAATCGCCCTTTTGTTCCTCCCGTAAGTGAGTGGGGTTAGTCTCACCGGACACGCTCCAATGCTTTCTGGAGTGTGTGACTGCCTGGGGCCTTTCTCTCCCCAGAAATTTTTTCCCTGATTCAACACAGAAATCACGGTCTGGGTCTCCATACCCACGTGCTCCTGGAATGTTCCCAATTACCAGATCATACGGCGGCTTTGGGACAGCCAAAGCCTGTACAGTCCCACTATAAAATGGTGTATCAATAACCACCAGGGCCGTTTTGAATTCTGCCACTGTTCCATCTATCTGTCTACACCTCTGTGTTTCACCCGTGAATTGTCCCCTCCTAACCAGGGACTCCCTCACCACTACGCCAGTGCACCCAGAGTCTCTAATGACACCAACCACATTGTCCCCTACTCTGCCTTTGTGCACATCCATGCTATCGCCTGAATCTGTGAACACACAGCACAGTCCAGACAAAATAACACTGTCATCTTTTTCATCTTTTGCTGCCTGCCTTTCACTTGGCCTGACCCTCATTGCTGCAGCTTTCTGAGGTCTAAATCGGCAGTCTCTAGCCAAGTGTCCTGTCTTATCGCACAAGAAGCAGGTACGTCTATCTACGGCCTTATCCACGTGGGCCTTCACTCTTGTTTGCTCACGTGACGCCGTGGGCCTATGGGTGTGTACTGCTGACTCATCGTGTGAGTCATGTGCTAGCCTGCTATCCTCTGAATATGCTTCCGGGCTTTCCTCTTGTTCAGGCAAATCACGCCTCGCTTCCCGGTAAGTCTCTGCCGTCTGAAGTACCTCAGCTATTGTGGTTGCACCTTTTTCCTTAATGTGGATTGTGAGGCCTGTCCCACAACCATCAAGTATCTGTTCCTTCATCACCAGTGTCTTGAGGCCTTCAAAATCAACGTCTACTCCACTAAGTTCTACCCACTTGTTGAAATAGTGATCCAGTCTAACTCCGAACTGTGTGTATGTCTCACCCTGTTCGATTCTCGCCTCGCGAAACTTACGCCTAAAACCTTCTTCAGTCAAATCATATGCCTTTAGTACTGCTTGTTTCACCTTGTCAAAATCCCTCTGATCACCTTTGGGTAAGGTGGAAACAGTGTGTAACGCACGACCTGTCAACAAGGCAGACAGGTTTATTGCCCAGTCATCTTCGGGCCAGCCCTCGTGCTCGGCAACCGATTCAAACCGACTGATATAGGCATCGATCGAATCAGTTTCTTCTCTGAACAGTGGGAGTTTAAGTCTAGGTGCGCAACTTAATCTGCGGCCTACTGACTCAGAACTGGTGTCTATTTCACTACGATTTTCAGATTTTATTCTTTCCAACTCAATTTGTTTAGCTAAAATCTCTGATTCCGCTTCTGCTCTCGCTCTGGCAGCTGCACTCTCTGCATCTGCTCTCGCTTTGGCAGCTAAACACTCTGCATCCGCTCTAGCCTTCGACGCAGCAGTTTCAAGTCTAAGTCTCTCGGCCTCAGCATCTGCTTTAGCCTTCGACGCAGCAGTTTCAAGTCTAAGTCTCTCGGCCTCAGCATCTGAGTTTCTTTTGACAGCGTCGAGCTGTTCCTTTTCAAACTTCCTTCTTTCAGCCCTTTCATCTCTCTCAGTCTTCTGCTGAGTTTCAATGAATTTACGCAGTTCATCTCCTGTATATCCCATTTCTTTCCCCAAACTAACTAGTTTCTCTATGGGGGTAAAACTTTCTTCAGCCATTTTTTTTTTTTGATACGTTTTAGCACCACTAAAACAGTTACGCTTATAGACCCGAAAAGTCAGTAAACAGTTTATCTACTAAACGTTACGAGTACACCAACCAGTGGTAATGTTCCTAACACAAAGGAGCCTTAATCTTAAACCACAGCTTCTGTGAGAGTTAAGACTAGAACCTCGTTCTTCGTTTCTCTGAACGACCTTTGATTAATACAACCACCCTACACACAAGTCAATACTCAACACTCAAAGAACTAAAGGAAATAATTAGAAGAGCTAATTAAAATTGCCTTTAGTGGACGCTTCGCCCCAGTACTACTCTAGTACTCACTTTGTTTCCCGCCTGAGACTAATTTGGGCCATGCAATCCTGGCAGGCTCGCCACTTTGTCCAGGACGGGGGGAATCGTGATGGTATTGCTTAAGTGCACTAAGTTGATGTATTATTGGTCAGGCTTAACACACCAAGGTTATCTTTGCACTCATACACGCATATGCACACTCATGCGCCCACCAAACATTCACCTCTCTCTGGGAATGGGATGTCACGCATTCGTTTCTCTTCTAACACGACCGAGCACAAGAAATCCAATTTCTATGCTACTATAATCAAACATGAAAAAATCCAATTACACAAAATGAACAAATCAACACATAAAAGATCAATACTACCTAATCCCGGGTTATAATAAAAATGACTTCTTACCTGGCCAGGTTTTCACACACACAACCACGCTTTCACACCACACCACAGTTCTTGAAAAGTCTCTTCACGTCTTCTTCAGCACTGCTTGATGGTGAGGCCCTTGGTTGACTGGCTCCAGGTTTCAGGACTGGGTCTTCGTGGTCGTCTCTGGGATCTCGACGTAGAACTCTTCTTCTTCGTCTCTTTCACCCACCTCTGGGTTCAATTTCAGTTTGTCTGTCTTCACCCACCTCTGGGCTTCAAACTTAGTTTTCTTCTCTTCCAGCTTGTCTTTTCCCTAAGACTTTGCTGTCTTTTCTATCTCCCAGACCACGTTTCTCTCGACCCGTTCTCTGTCCTGCCCACCTTCTCTCCTCTCTCTCTCTCTCTCCTCTGCCTTCTCTCTCTCTCTCCTGGTGTTCTTCTTCTTCTCGTTGTTCTCCCTCACTTTATATAGGAATGGAAACAAAGGATTCCCCTTCGGGCCATGCCTTTGTCCATGCTGCTTCTCAAACCCCTAGTTCACAAGTGCTGTGAATTCTCCATTCGCTACATTCTCCACACATCTGCATTTACACACATCCCTACCTGATTGATTAGCAAACAAACACTTGGCACCAGATGGACATCGAAAATTCCCGCCGACTTCGGAGGCCACTTTAACACAGTAATTATCTTAAAGAGGGCTACGATAACAACATCCACGCGCGTTCAACCAGCCTGACAATAGAACCAACACAGTGACCCACGGCAATACCATCCGAACGAGTCCAAGACTCCTGCTCTTCACTGACTGTTTACAAAAGAACCTCAGCTGACTGAGTATTTAGCGCTCACTTGGTGCACCGAGGTCCTGGTGGTTACGTTCCTCTCCCCTTTCGCTATCGGGCAGGTCCGAACTCCTTACTACCTTAGGTGCCATCTGTCACCTGACCGCTTCGTCCTCCTTGACACGGTTCGACCGTGTGCGATGGGTAAGGCATACTTGTTAATGGTTCTATTACCTATTTGTATACCACGTACAACGTCCCTTTTGCCTCTAAGCGTTTAATGCCTTTTGTGAGAGGTTTCACGCACTTGACAACGTGATAAATCTAAAAAAAAAAACCAAAAACCTAACAATAACAAAACCAAAAAAAAAAACAAACAAAAAAACAAAAAAAAACAAACAAAAAAACCCAAAGAAAAAAATAATAGGGCGGCAGTCTTTACTGGAATATACATCTAACAACAACAACACACACACACACACACACACACACACACACTCACATACACACACACAGACACAAAGACACACACACACACAACAACAACAACAACAAAAACAAAAAACAACAACAACAAAAAAAAAAAGAGAAAAATTAAAGGGAGGCAGTCTTTACTGGATTATAAATCTAAAAAAAAGACGAAGAGAAAAATTATAGAAAGGCAGTGTTTACTGGGAGATAAATCAAATGGGTGATAAATCTTATATAAAAAAAAAAGGACCCCCCCCCCCCCCCAAAAAAAAAAAAAAAAAAAAAAACACGAAGAGAAAAACCACTGGGGGGCAATCTTTACTGGGTGATAAATGTAAAAGAGACAAAGAGAAAAATCATTGGCAGGCAATCTTTACTGGTTGATAAATCTTTAAAAGAAAAAAGACGAATCATAAAAAAAAAAAAAGAAAAATTATACGCAGGCAATCTTTACTGGGTGATAAATTTAAAAAAAAAAAAAAGACGAAGAGAAAAATTACGGGGAGGCAATTTTTACTGGTTGATAAATCTTTAAAAAAAAGAAAGGGGGGAAAAAAAGGATGAAGGGAGAAATTATAGGGAGGCTGACTTTACTGGGAGACAAAACTAAAAAAGACAAAGAAAAAAAACTATAGGAAGGCAGTGTAACTGGGAGATACAAAAATTAAAAAGAAAAAAAAGGAAGAGAAAAATTTCAGGGGGGCTGACTTTACTGGGAGACAAAACTGAAAAAGACTAAGAGAAAAATTATTGGAAGGCAATGTTACTGGGTGATAAAAAATAAAAAAAAAAAAAAAAAAAAAAAAAAAAGGACGAGAAAAATTACAGGGAGGCTGACTTTACTGGGAGACAAAACTGAAAAAGGCTAAGAAAAATTATTGGAAGGCAACGTAACTGGGTGATAAAAAATTAAAAAGAAAAAAAAAAAGGACGAGAAAAATTACAGGGAGGCTGACTTTACTGGGACTGGGAGACAAATCTAAAAAAAAGACTAAGAGAAAAATAACAGGAAGGCAGTGTTACTGGTTGATAATAAAAGATAAAAAAAAAAGGAAGAGAAAAATTACAGGGAGGCAGTCTTTATTGTGATAAATCTTTAAAAAAAAAAAAAAAAAAAAAAAAAAAAAAAGCGCAGAGAAAAATTATAGGGAGGCAGTCTTTACTGGGTGATTATAATCTAAAAAAAAAAAAAAAGAAAGAAAAATGGAAAAAAAAAAAGAAAAAAAAAAAGACGAACAGAAAGATTACTGGAAGGCAGTCTTTACAGGGCGATTAATCTAAAAAAAACAACAACAAAACAACAACAGACGAACAGAAAGATTACAGGGAGGACGTCTTTACTGGAAGATCAATGTAAAAGACAAAGGCAAAAATGTTCCACGAAACAAAAAAAAGTTTATAAAGGAGCTAGCCGTTATTGGGAGATGTCATTCTACAAACGAAGAGAATTTTTTTTAAAGAATTGAAAATCACCAAAGTGTGTAACCGGAGGGAGACTTTCAAAACAGGAGGCGTCAAGTTATAGACGATACCACTCCCACTGAGCAAAGGCACCATTCCTTGGAATTCCTGAAATTCTACAAGGCGAGAGCGAGGGAGCATGGATATATTTTGAAATTTTGTTTCCGAATGGTGCAATCTGACGGCAAATCTGTGTGCATCGAATGGTGTGTTGTCCACTTGCTGGTCCAACCCCAATCAGGGCCATTTGTTTGTAGCCAACCGATTCTGTCAGCCTCTTTTTCCTTCTTGCTGCATCTTGTCGACGCACGACATCAGTGACGTTATTTTGCTTTTGGGGAGACAAAATGGTGACTGCCGGGCACTCTATGACTCGTGTAGCTGGTAGGCTGCTATGAGACTCCATGAGGTCTGTGTCTGCATAGCAAAAGACCAACCAGCAATCTGCAAATTCAAATGTCACTTGTTTCTCTCTCCCCCCTCCCAATTTTCCCCCACAGAAACATTTGTTGTTTTTTTTCGCTGATTTAATTTTTTCTTTTTCGCTGAAATCTGCAAAATCCAGGAGAGAAAAAAAATATTCCAGAAAAACAAAAGGAGGGAGTAATTATGTGGGTAGACCTTATTAGGAGGGGACTTAAGGCTCCTGCTGCTTATTGTTTTGAACGTGAAGCAGTGATTTGCTCCCAGATTAGAATTCCAACAGAGAAACTGAATCGTTCACTTACACTTCAGCAAATTTTATCCAGCGTAGCCATTTGCCCTTTGTAAGTCTGGCGCATCGCTTGACTAATGCGTTCTGTTTGTCACATTGCCTTGTAGGCCTAGTTGTACGAGATGCAAGGCGAGCAGGGCTATCTATGCTTGGCTGCGTCAAAAAATACATGGCATTTCTTTTGATTTCACGCTGACCTGAGAAAAACCTGACTGGGATTTGCTGGTTCGCTGAGCAAACACTGATCTGCCAAGGTTATGTGCATTGCACTGTGTTGATGGATTGAGTCAGATGGCTGGTATTTTCAATGTCAAAGGGTCAACCACGCCTGGAGCATATTTTTAATGGGTATTTTGTGCATCAAAATGCCCGTATATGGGAGCTCTTGAGTCTTTAATGGGAGATGCTACTGCAGAGACGAGGAAAAGGGTATTCAAATGAACAAGTCGTCACAGAGAAAAAGTCTTTACTGAAAGACTATTTACCAGGAAATCTTACTATATGGACAAACAGAAGATAAAAAAAAAGAAAGTCTTTACAGTGACACGTTGTTTTCAAAAGGTGTCTCTGTAATCTTCCGACATCTTTTTGCACCCATTACTGCGTCGTTGATGGAAATCACAGATCTCCAGGAGTGCTGTAGCATGCAGCTTTGGGTTGGTGCTATGGTTGGGGAGGGTTGTCTGTAACATGCACTCTCGGTTGGTGCTATGGTTGGGTGGGTTGTCTGTAACATGCACTCTCGGTTGGTGCTATGGTTGGGGTGGGTTGGCTGTAGCATGCAGTTTTGAGTTCGAGTTAAATGGCTGGGGTGGCTGGTTGTACCATGCTGCTCTGGATTGGTGCCATGGTTGGGGTGGGTTGGTTGTAGCAAGTAAATCTGGCTTGATGCTATGGTTGAGATGAGTTGGTTGTAGCAAGTAGATCTGGGTTGTGCTATCGTTGGGGTGAGTTGGTTGTAGCAAGTAGATCTGGGTTGTGCTATCGTTGGGGGGAGTTGATTGTTGCAAGTAGATCTGGGTTGTGCTATCGTTGGGGTGAGTTGGTTGTAGCAAGTAGATCTGGGTTGGTGCTATGGTTGGGGTGAACTGGTTGTAGCAAGCATATCTAGGTTGGTGCTATGGTTGGGGTGAGTTGGTTGTAGCAAGTAGATCTGGGTTGGAGCTATGGTTGGAAAGGGTTGGTTGTATCAAGTAGACCTGCGAAGATCCCTTTCTTCCATTAAGAAAGGGTGAACACCGTAGTCGCACCTTCTCGCCACGTTAATGTGGGTGTTTCCTCAGGGGGACATGGGGCAGGTTGTTTTCACTAACGCGGCACGGGAGCGGAATACTGGCGCTATATCAAAACTAGATCCGGCCTCTCCAATCAAGGAAAGCCACAGGCTAGACCAGTCCAGATGGAGGAGTAAGGCCCTCACCAAAATGGAAGGAACTGAGTGAAGGCCCACAGGCGTGTGGATACGCCCTGACACTGCTCCAAGCCTTACCCCAGCCATGGGTTAAATGGCAAAAGCATCCAGCCTGCCGAAGACGGAGTGTGTCAGCTACGGCGCAGGTCCTGGGGATAAATTAGGACACACACGCATCAACGATTATGGTCATGCGTCAGACTACCTTGTTGTCATGGCGTCGTCCCTATCAGCGACAACCGGGGAGGGACGGAGCCGGGCCCTTAGCCTCAAAGGGGCCCACCCAAGCGACCGGTGCCTCTGTTAACCTGACGGTCGGGGGAAGGCAGAGTAGAGCGACTCTACGACACAAAACCTGGCCGGGGGGAGCGGAGTTACAGGCGCAGCTTTGGGGAGCCCGTTCTGACCTGGAGAAGACCGCGGGCTTCATCATGGCGGCCGGGTTACAAGTCTGACGCATCCAGCTTCAATCGAACGCAGAAGAAGTATCAAGTAAATCTAGGTTAGTGCTATAGTTGGAGTGGGTTGGCTATAGCAAGCAGCTATGGACTGGTACTATGGTTGGGGTAATTCAACAGTAGGAAACAGCTTTTGGCTGGTGCTATGGCTATGATTTGTAAAAATAATGAATAGTAATAACGCCATCAAAAATAATATGACTATCAATGTAATGAAAATCATAATGTATAACAACCCGGCTGTACAGCTGGCTTTCTCTGCAAAATCTGACACACTTAATATGAATACAATAACAACAATAACAAACATAATGGTTAAAAAAAAAGAGAAGCTCTGGTTGCACAGTGGGTTTCTCTGGAATATCTGACACACTTGATATGAATACAGTAACAACAATAACAAACATAATGGTTTAAAGAGAAAAAAAAAAAGCCCTTGTTGCACAGTTGGCTTTCTCGGCAAAATCTGACACACTCGTTTCCCTTCTGGCTGACTGTGGAATGCGGTTACTTCTGAGTGCGGGTGTCTTTAGAATGTGGGTTACAATGTATGGTGAGTGATGGAGGAGGGGAGATGGGGCCAGCAGCAGGAACAGGGAGAGACAAGAGATGAGCAGCAACAGCAGTCATAGACAAAGAAAATGGGGAGAGAAAAACTGACAGAGAAAAAGAAGAAAAAGAAGAAGAAGAAGAAAGAAAAAGAGAGAGAGAGAGAGAGAGAGAGAGAGAGAGAGAGAGAGAGAGAGAAGCGAGAGAGAGAGAGAGAGAGAGAAAAGAGAGACAAGACAAGACAAGACAAAATTCTTTATTAACGAGGATAATAG
>CM065724.1:27872516-27882516 GCA_033310375.1 Conus canariensis
TGAGTGCATGCTGTAAACCTAAGGTCTGCTTTGTCTCAGCAATCATGCCAGCACACTCAAACTGGACTTATGAATAAATACTGATCATCTGATGAACCATTCCAACCATCGCCTAAAAATTGATGTCATTTGACTGCCTTCCCTCCACTCTCTTTCTGTTGTCCCCCACCCCCATCCTCTACCCTCCCTCTTCATCACTCTCTCACCCCTTTCCATCAGCATCAGCAATGGCCCCCCCCCCCACCCCAAAGGCAAATATACTCCCAGTAGCGTTTCTTTCACACTTTCTTTCCAAATTCAATGCCAGTTACCTACACTGTATTGACATTGTTTTCAGCTAAGCCAACCAGGGTAGTCGCATCGTGGCTTCCTACAAAGTGTCTGAGAGCTGAGAATCCACACAGAAGGGATAATGGCTGTTTCGGAACCATGGTAAGTAGGTGTGTTTGCATGTCTGTGCCTGCAATGTGTGAGCGCAAATGCGTATGCAGGGCTGGAAATTACCAGATTATTTTTCAACTTGTCCCGGAACAAGCTGACGACAAAACTTATTACTCCACCCAACTCCGTTCTTGCCCTCCCTTGGTTAAAAAGATGATCGATGAAAGGAATGGCCAAAAGCAATTAAACTGCACCACACACCTGCCATGCATGTTTGAGTGGGAAAATCAGAGAAAGTTGCAATTTTATAGTTACCATGCTGACCAAGCTGAAATGCGTGAATGCTGCTGACAGATTTTGTTTAGAGAACAGGGCTTATGTCTGTAACACTGCTCTCTGCTGTGGTTCTACTCTGAGAAAAAACTGGAGATGGGGGTTGGGGGCATGGGGAGTTGGGGGAGGTGGCTGGGTGCTTGCTGATGATCAGGGGAGAGGTGTGACAGGGGGTGGGGAGAGGGTTGCGACTGGCCTGAGCTGAAGCTGACCGCTCAGTCACCCTTTGACCAACTCAGCCAAAAACTGGCTGGCTAGCCCAAAAGGCAACACATCAGTGTAGGGAATATTTCCATTTGTCCTCCAGAAGTTGTGCTGTACAATCGGATGGGTGGGTAGGTTGAGTTGATGCAAACATTTGCATGTTTGTGCTCATCCACATATGTGCATACATGCATGCATGCATGTGTGTGCGCGTGTATGTGTGTGTGTGTGCGTATGTGCGAGCGTGTGTGTGCATGCGTGCGTGTGTATGCATGTGTGTGATTTCTTGTCACATCTTTCAAAAATAAGGTCCACTACAAATATACACTGTAGAAATGATGACTTCCAGTGCTTTATAATTTAAGCTTTTTAGTACACAGTTCATCTAACACTGGCACTACTGTCTTTGAACAAAATCTTCCCTTGTTCCATCACTCCCCAAATCAAAGTTGAACACAGCGTGAATTTTATTGCAGTCGAGTAGGATTCTGTGGGGAATACTGATTTGAGCCTAGTGCTATGCTTACCTTCTGCCTTGATATCTTGAAACGAAAAAACACAGGGTTGAGAAAGAGAACATCTTCCAGTATAAAACTTCCTGGAATGCACAGAACTCCATTCCAGTTTTACATAACAATTTGCCTTGCCTTGAGCTGCCTTGCCTAAAAAACAGACAGACAAAGAAACACCATCAACAAATCCCTCCTCTTTCACTCTCCTTCCTTCCATCACCTTTCCTTAAAAGCAAACAAATACACATACTCAAACTTGCTCGCATCAAAACAGACATTTGACCCCCTCCCCCCCCCCCCCCCCCCCCCCCTCCCCCTCCATGTCCTCCCACCATGACATTCAAGATTCCTTGAACTTTTTTCCTTCTTCTTTGTTTACTGTTTTCAATCAATAAACATGGAACTTTCTGTTTTAAAAACAATGACAGTGCTGGCAGCTGTGGTCGAGTGAGCTTTATTTACATTTCCAGTTCAACTCTCAAAGCGATTCATGAGATGTGTGTAATGAAGTTATACTGTTTATTTTCATGTGATTAACCCATTTTGGTCTTTTACAAAGTTTTCACAATATTCTGTTTGTTGCAGTTTCACATACAAAAGCCAATTAACTACAAACATAAACAATGAACCATAGGCCTGATATTCTTTATGTGACATCTTTTCTCTCTCTGAACACCGAAGATTTACAAGACATCAATAGCATAAAACCGTCAGCTCAATGGAAGGGAGGAAACCACTGCTCATAGCCGGGTTCGCCAGCAGTTGCTTCCCATCGCTTGCTTGCATATTAATTTTTAGGGCATGAAGCTCAACCGGTGCGTGTGTGTGTGTATATATATGTGCGTGTGCGTGTGTGTGTGTGTGAGTGTGTGTGTGCGCGCGTGTATGTGTGTGCGTGCGTGCGCATATGTGTTTGTGTACATGCAAGTGTGTGTGTGTGAGTGTGTGTGTGTGTGTGTGTGTTGTGTGTGTGAGAGAGAGAGAGAGAGAGAGAGAGAGAGAGAGAGAGAGTGTGTGTGTGTGTGTGTGTGTGTGTGTGTGTGTGTGTGTGTGTGTGTGTGTGTGTGTGTTAACATTACCTTAATTAACAAAACGATAAATTGACAAAGTAAATGATAACTAGAAAAATCTAGTGGCAGTCACTGTGTAAAGCTTATGCATCAACAGTTCAAAGTTACTCAATGATAGCATCAAAATGAATCCAACTGATAAATCAATATGTTTCCCCATGGGAAGGATGGAGGATATTTCACCGTAAACACTATCCAAATCATATGGAAATCCTGTGCTACTAATTTCACCTTTTCCATTACTCTCTCTGACAATTTCTTTCTGTTTGGTTTTTATTATCCTGTAGTATTGTGCCTTTTTTGTTTGTTTGTGGCTTTTGCACCTTTATTTTGGAAAGCCTTCCAATTGTTTCCCCTGCTGCTTTCACAATTCAAGTTAGGTTTTCTGTTGTAATTTGTAATTCTGTCAACTATATATATGAGTCTATAGGTGCGTGCAATGTCCAAATTAAATTAAGATGTCCTTTCTGCAGCATCTATGAATGTGCCTTCCTAGGACTTTCATTTTCACAGCACCATTATGATCTCCTTGTTTTTGCTTTTTTTTTTTAAAGAGTGTGCGTGCGTGTGTGTGTGCGTGCGTGCGTGCGTGCGTGCATGTGTGTGTGTGTGTGTGACCTGAGGGTGAAACATCAAGAGGAAATGCTGCTGCCCTCAGCAAGGCCCAGGTTTGCCTAGTCTTAAGTATGTCACTTGTCGGGTATCTATGAATTGAAGACCATCAAGTATGTTACATTTTAATAGCACAACCATCGTCAGTTTATCGTAGTTGCCATTGTTATCATAGGACTTTCATTTCTGTTTCATGATAACCCTGAAGTGGCCCTGGGTAGTTGGGTGGGCTATAGCTAAATGGCAGCGTAATTCAAAGAGAGAGAGAGAGAGAGAGAGAGAGAGAGAGAGAGAGAGAGAGAGAGAGGAGGTGTGTGTGTGTGTGTGTGTGTGTGTGTGTGTGTGTGTACCCGTGTGCACGTGATTGCTTGTGTATGCGAGTATGTGCGCATGCATGCCTGCATGTGTACATGAGAGCAACCCAGTGAATATGTGTGTGAGTGTGGGGTTTGTATGAATGTACACGCATGAGAGAGAGAGAGAGAGAGAGAGAGAGAGAGAGAGAGAGACAGAGACAGAGACAGAGAGACAGACAGAGAGACAGACAGAAAGACAGAGACAGAGAGAGAGACAGATGATCCTGGAGGTAAAGGAATTGAGCCATTCAAGTCCAAGAGCATAGCCGAGGGAGGGAGGGAGAGCAAGAGCTTGTGAGAGAGAGAGGAGGGAGGGAGGGAGGGAGGAGGAGAGAGAGAGAGAGAGAGAGAGAGAGAGAGAGAGAGAGAGAGAGAGAGAGAGAGAGAGAGAGGTAAAGAGTTGAGCCATTCAAGTCCAAGAGCATAGCCAAGGGAGGGGGAGACAGCAAGAGAGAGAGAGAGAGAGAGAGAGAGAGAGAGAGAGAGAGAGAGAGAGAGAGAGAGAGAGTGTGTGTGTGTGTGTGTGTGTGTGAGAGAGAGAGAGAGAGAGAGAGAGAGAGAGAGAGAGACAGACAGACAGACAGACAGACAGACAGACAGACAGACAGAGACAGAGAAAGAGGGAGAGAGAGAAAAAGAGAAGAGAATGAGAGAGAGAAAAAAGAGAATAGAATAGAATGAGACACACACACACACACAGAGAGAGAGAGAGAGAGAGAGAGAGAGAGAGAGAGAGAGAGAGAGAGGAAGAGAGAGAAAGAAAGGATGGAATAAATGAGCTGAGCCATCTACAGTCCAATCTAATACAGCTGTTGGAAACATCCAGTATAACAAAAACAACTGAAACAATGACAACAACAGCAACAAAAGCCCCCACAACTTCCTCCTTGTGCTACTGAAACAAAAGTATGTAATACTATGACACTGGTGGTCTTTTCCTGCCGTAATGAAAACTGTCACATTTTATTCTTTGTGTCTACTCTTAGTGGTAACTGGTGGTGACAGCTGCGGTAACACACAGACAAGTATGTGGTAATTCCATAATTACTGGGTATAGTGTCACTGTCAAGCTCTTTCAAATGACTGTCTTCGTTTTTTTTTTTTTTTTTTTGTTCTCTTTTATATCAAGAAAAAAGCAAACAGGCTTCATTTCTATCATACTGAATGGAAAATTATTCATCTGCTTCAGACAGTATGAATTGCGAATGATTTTCCGATTGAACACAAAAGCAACAGAGAGAGAGAGAGAGAGAGAGAGAGAGAGAGAGAGAGAGAGAGAGAGAGAGAGGAGAGAGAGAGAGAAAGTTGTTATTTGTGGGTTTGGAAACAATTATGAGGACAGCTGTCTCATTTGTGGGTAATATCACATCCAGCATGGGTAAAATGCTTTCCTGTCAGACAGTCCTATCAAAATCCAGCAACTGATTAGTATCCACAGCTTGATTCAGTTCAATGTTTCACATTCCTTTGAATGTTTTTTTTTACAGGCTATGGCTGGTGACCGTGTTTCTGAAGTCGTGTTAATGGTAGAGCAGTAGCAACAGCCTCATTCTCTTGCACTCCAAAGCCAGTTTTCCATGCAGTACTCCACCGGCTGTCTACTGCATCAAAAACATAATAATGACATTAAACTTGGAAGTTCATCTCTTCCCTTCCTGACTTTTCTCTATCATAGCTCTCTAGATGAATGGATCACTGGCCAGGAAGATAACAGAACTTCAGTTTCACAGACCAGCAGAATGTTCCACTTGGCTATTTCATGACAGTGTTTCTGGCAGCAGGTCATTAAAAAATCAAATGTTACACTTACAGTACAGCGGATGAGTTATACGCTTTTGCAGTTACTGTTGTGCTTTTTGCACTTACTGTGGTGTGTTTGCAGTTAAGTGTGCTGTTTTTGCAGTTACTGCGATTTGTACCAGTTGGCGATTTTTGTTTGTTATTGGCTGTTAGTAGTAAAAAAAAAAAAAGTATGACCAATTTACACTGTAAGCATGAAAAGGAAAAAAAGTTACTTCAAATAATATCAGACGCTGACACAAAATCTGAAGATGATCATCAGGTTGCTCCGATTCCTGTCATGAAGCTTAAAAAAATCGTCACTTTCTGAATCACCTGTTTGACTGCTAGCTGTAAGTGTTAAGGAGTAAAATCATGACTAATGTTAAGGGTTTTATTCTGAGCATCATGCCTTAGAATTTCAACAACTGAACCACCAGAAAACAGGACAGCAAGGGTAAATGCAGTTACCCATAAGGCTTTCAAGTATTATCTTTACTACATACTACATGCACTCTTGGTAATCATTTCAGGGTTTTGTGATGCTCATTTGCCGTATTCGTACCTTGTGTATTTCCACTGGTTGACAAAATGTTTAAAGGCACTAATATTTTGTGTTCTTTTGATGTCAGTGGGTAATTCTTTCCACAAAGTGAACATTTTCTTCTGTTGGTATGGCTATTTGTACTTGTTGGAGCTTTTTATATTTATCACAACTTCTTCATTAGAAAAAGCCTAGTACATTTAAGTTACCAATATGTTAATAAGCAATCCAGTTCTAAGGTTTGAATAAGATCACCTCCAATTCTTCTATGTTTAAAAGTGAGTAATTTGAGATATTCCAGTCTATCTCTTCAAGTTCAGGCCCTTATAACTGAGTATACTCCCAGGCAGTCAACATCAATGAATTCCCACAAAATACAGAGTTAAAAAGTTTATTTTTACTTCTATCGTACACAATACCCACACCATATGATACTAACCATTCACTGTTTGTTTGAATTGTGACGCTTTTTTCTCCCCTCAAAACAGATCTTCCGCAGAGAAACCATATGATACAAATCTTTCACTGTTTGATTTATGATGCTTTTTTTTTCTCCCTGAAAAACAAAAACAAAACAGATCTACAAAGGAAAAGCCAAAATCCCTGAAATTCTATGGGGGAACAGGCAGACAAGTACCCTCCCTCCCCCCCTAATATTTTTGGAAAACGTGCTTCAAAAAGGTGCAGTCTAATGCAAATCTGAACTGTGTGTGTGTGTGTGTGTGTGTGTGTGTGTGTGTGTGTGTGTGTGTGTGTGTGTGTGGTCTACTTTTCTGTCCAGCCACAGCCATACTGCTTTGGTCAATCTCTTTAACTTTTGCAGGGTCTTGCTGGTGCATGACATCAAGAGCGTGGCAAAAGTTTACCTTCAACCAAGTATGCAAAACAGCGACTGCCTGTTCTCATGAGAAAGTTTATGTGATATTTCATGACACCAACGAGTTCTGCTAGAGTATCGAATACACAACCAGCATTCTGTAGATTCTACTGCCATTCTTTCTTCTCCCCTGGTAATTTTTTTTACCAAAATATTTCCACTCCTCCCTCCCCTACTTTTTTTCTTTTAAAAGAGATTCTCCTTTGTACATTTTGCTGAAATCTAGTTAGAGAAGTGGGTTTCTGCAGAAGAGAGGAAAGACTGGCCAGGTAGGAAACTGTGTTTCCTTTATCTTGGCAGCATTCTCTGACTCCCAAGTGAAATTGTGCGATTGGGTAATGAAAATGCTAGCATCAAAACAAAGATGCAGAGATAGTGTATGGAAAGGGGGTTGGCAATGGAATTGGAAGCCACTCATTTAACACCACAATATTTGCAACTAGCCTAAGGCTGTGTGCTCTGTAAAGCCAGGAATCCATATCCTGTGAACCTGATTCCCATCTTTGCTGTGTGTTTTTAGTTTTACATCGATTTGTTTCATCAACACACAGATATGGTGCTCATTTGTTTGTAAAAGTAACTTTCATCCCACTGGTCGATTGGACAACAATTTTTGTTTGTTTGTTTGTGGCCATTCTAAAATCATTTCTGCAGTTAGTCAAGGCATGAATTCTAAAACATCCATATCTCTATATGAGTAACTATGAGCCTTGTGCTAATTTTTTTGTTGCCCTTCTTCGCACTTTTTCAATTAAGAAGTACTGCAATACCTTGGTCTATGTGGTCTAAATAGTCCTCTAAACTTCATATGTATCTCTGTCTTAAATATCTATGAATTAGAAGGTTCTTATTTATTAACAAAGCACTTGACTTGCTGGTAGCATTGTAAATATATGTACAGCAGGGCTCAGAATATCTGCCTGTCTGTCATCATTGTCCAGGACAGTGAAAATTCCTGATGGACAAGTGGAAATGCTCATTCCATATTATGTAATGTCAACTGTGTAACCACTTTTTGACTGCATCAGTGAATGAGTGACTTACCCGCTAGCTTTAATGCAGACCGATTGCACTTACCTCCTATCTGTTTCACGTTCACAACTCTCCCTCTCCCTGTGCCACTCTTCCTTACCCCCCCCCCCCCCCCCCCCCACCTCTCCATCTCAATTTTTTTTGGAACGGAACTCCACCAGAATGCTGTCTCACTGAAAAAAGTGTTTTGAAATAAAGCATACAGGTTTTCTTGGTTAGTACGGAAATGATAGATCTGTCTGCTTTATTTCTACCTCTTATGTGAATATCAAACATGTGCTGAGCATGCCATCATCAAATTTTTGTCTGCTGACTTGTCATTGCACTACTGCAGTCATTTTTATTAACTGTCTTTTTGCATTGGGAGGGCAAGATTAAATTAGGTGGGAAAAGCAGATTTTGTGATCTGCTTATCCCTGGGACAACTAAAATGTGTGTGAAAATTTCTAGCACTGCTACAGTGATTGATTACCTCCTATTTGCATCTTGTAGCTTCTTCTTCTTCTTCTTCCTTGTCTAGAGCCGGGCCAAATTGGCGTTGAAGGCTCTGCTGTTTAGCTGAGTGCCAGCTGGTTGGATGGCTTTTTGTGTAAAACAGGATTAAAACTATATACATGTACAAATCTAGTGTGGATTTCCACTAGTGGCCAGCCTTGGGGGGCTGCAGGTCACTGGAGCTGCAGTGCAGGCGGCTGAAGAATGCCACTACTGTTGGAGCTGTAGTGGTCTCGCTTGAAAGTTTATTCCACTCCCTCACTGTTCGGGGGACGAAGGAGTTGTGTAGAGCTGGGTGTTTTGAGTGCTCCTGGAAGATGCGAGCACTATTCCTGCTGCAGGCCCTGGAATGAGAAGGACGGTAGAGCATGGAGGGTGGAATATCTACCAGCCCATTCTTGATACGATACAGCATTCCCAGTCTTTGTGGTGCCTTCTGGTTTCGAGGCTGTCCCACTGGAGTTTCCGGAGAAGATCAGTGACAGTGCCTGGTGTGCGTTCAAAACAGCAGTTGCAGGCATAACGAGCTGCTCTTCTCTGGACCTTTTCCAGGAGGTCAATGTCTTGTCTCTTGTGGGGGTCCCAGACAGTGGAAACGTATTCTAGTGTAGGACAAACCATGGTAGGTGGCTTTGCGGACCTCAGCAGTGCACTTTTTAAAGTTTCTGCGGAGAAAACCCACTGCCCTGTTCCCTTTGGCTGCCACCGTTTCAACGTGCTTGGTCCAGGATAGATCCTTTGTCATGGTTACTCCTAAGTACTTGGCTGAGGATACTGCTTCCTGGGTTTCTTCATGAAGAGTATATGCAGAGAGGAAGGAAAGGTGTCTGCCTGGCGAGATGTGGAGTGTGTTACACTTTCCTACATTGAATCTCATCTGCCAATTGTCTTCCCAATCTGCCAGGCGGTCAAGATCAGCTTGCAGCAAGGACTGATCCTTGGCACTGCAGACATTCCTGTAGAGGAGAGCATCATCTGCGAACAGCCGGGTGTTGGAGTCCTTGGCCACATCAGGAAGGTCATTTATATATGTAAGGAAAAGACCCAAGACAGGCCTTGGGGGACACTGGAGAGGACAGGGGCAGGAGATCAGTGTACGCCTTCGAGTACCACTTGCTGCGTTCTGCCGAAGAGGAACGGCAGCTGTAGTATTAACATCAAGAATAATTAGTGTTGGACTCTTTCCTGTTTGCACTTTGTAAAGAGCTCTGTAATATTAACAATTTCAAATAAAAATATGCTCCAATTTTGACACTGACAAAAAATTTGATGGTGATGGTCAGTTTTAGTGTCAGAATCTTAAGCTTGTTGAATTACTGACATCATGTTCGACTTTGATGGTCGAAAATAAAAACTGGGCTCGCTGTGGACCTGACAAATGAAAGAGCACACTAAGGAGTCAGCAGTCTATCATGGCGATTTGAATTACTTGTTTGACTGAGCAACTTGTACTACTGACCAGTCTACGCCAAAAGTACCATTTTTTTTAGACTTAATGTAATTAACGTGAAGTGTCAAACTCAAAAGCTGTGGGTTATCAACTATTAAGCACTACTTGAGTACTAGTGCCACCAGCAATCAACATCCCCCCCTCCATGCGACGCAGGCTTTTTGCCTGTCAACCGAATTCTGTGACGTCTGTCTACAACGCCATATATATGAGTTAGCATATGATGACCACCATCATCATCACCATCGTCGTCATCATCATCACAGATTTCTCTAACATTGTGATGGAGGCAGCGATTCAATGATCAACATCTAACTAGTCGCATACTTTGATGTTGGATGGATTGTGTTTCTCT
>CM065724.1:27887516-27902516 GCA_033310375.1 Conus canariensis
ACACAGCAACACACATCAGTTTATTTCCCTTCATAGTGACATATAAAGATGTTCTTTTATATGTGGTGACAGATCAACAAGACTTTCTTTTCTACACAGCAACACACATCAGTTTATTTCCCTTCATAGTGACATATAAAGATGTTCTTTTATATGTGGTGACATATCAAAAAGACTTTCTTTTCTACACAGCAACACACATCAGTTTATTTCCCTTCATAGTGACATATAAAGATGTTCTTTTATATGTGGTGACATATCAAAAAGACTTTCTTTTCTACACAGCAACACACATCAGTTTATTTCCCTTCATAGTGACATATAAAGATGTTCTTTTATATGTGGTGACATATCAAAAAGACTTTCTTTTCTACACAGCAACACACATCAGTTTATTTCCCTTCATAGTGACATATAAAGATGTTCTTTTATATGTGGTGACATATCAAAAAGACTTTCTTTTCTACACAGCAACACACATCAGTTTTTTTTCCCTTCATAGTGACATATAAAGATGTTCTTTTATATGTGGTGACATATCAACAAGACTTTCTTTTCTACACAGCAACACACATCAGTTTTTTTTCCCTTCATAGTGACATATAAAGATGTTCTTTTATATGTGGTGACATATCAAGAAGACTTTCTTTTCTGCGTAGTGACATGTGAAGGCCTCTTGTACGTTGTGACATACAAAGACTTTATTTTCTTTCTACGCGGTAACATAATAGCGACTTTCTTCATACTACGTAGTGACAGCCAGTGTGTGTGTGTGTGTGTGTGTGTGTGTGTGTGTGTGTGTGTGTGTGTGTGTGTGTGTGTGTGTGTGCGTTAGACATTGCAAGAGACAGGCAGTTGGTCAGTCTGCAAGTGATAACTTAAGGCGCCGCCACGCGAATTGCAAATTTCCAGAGCTTCACTAGACACTGTGTCGGATCGAAACTTCAGAAGAACTGAACTGTTAGGATAGTACCAGCCGCGATGCCTGTATATTTGCAGTTCTGGAAGGTCCCAGGTTCGAATCTCGCCAGGGGCATGTAATTGGGAAGTTTTTCACCGTGATGGTAAGATTAACGTCCTAACAGCCGGATCGTCTACATGACAATCTGTTTCCAGAGCAGAGTCTGGTTGATCAGGTGACAGACTGTCTGGATCTGTTGAGCAGGAACCGAAGTCTCCACGGTTTTTGAGTCAGTCCGAAGATTGTTGTCTGGTCACAGGTAGATGGGTGCATCGACCTGTTAGAACTCTCTTGTATGCAGATAACCGTAAGCCCTCTCTGAATACCATCTTCAGGGCCATCTTACGACCTGTTTTCATGGTCCGACTGGCGGTCGACTCGTCCAGTAGGACCTCGGCTCATTGATGGACACCAGAAATGACAGGCCATGGAGTCATGAGACATAGATCCCCATCTCCACCCCAGTCCCCTTCCCCGGTTATCCGCGGGCAATGCAGGGAAGTCCGATCTGAAATGAGGTCAACCATCGAAGAGGTTCGCGGTCAAGGAGAGACCGATTTGTGAGCCGCAGGGTCACAACAGATCACCACAAATAATGAGTCCAGGCAAGCGAAAGCCGTTGACTCATGAGAAGAGCTGACAGTGATCCATACGTATTATTATTATTATTTTATTATTATTGGCAGTAGTAGTAGTAGTAGTAGTAGTAGTAGTAGTAGTAGTAGCAGCAGCAGCAGCAGCAGCAGTAGTGGTAGTTCTTGTTGTCGTCGCAGTTGTAGAAGTAAAAGCATCATCATCAGCAGCAGCAGTAGTAAAAGTAGCAGTAGTAACAGAAACAGCAGCAGCGGTAGTAACAGTTATAGTAGTAGTGGCAGTAGTAGTAGTAACAGCAGCAGCAGTAGTGGTAGTAGCAACAGCAGCAGCAGCAGCAGCAGCAGTAGTAGTAGTAGTAGTAGTAGTAGTAGCAGCAGCAGTAAAGGTAGCAGCAGCAGTAGCAGCAGTAGTAGTAGTGATAGTAGTGGTAGTAGTAGTAGAAGTAGCAGCAGCGGCAATAGTAATAGGCCTAATAGTAGTAGTTAAGGCAATAGCGGCAGCAGTACAAACAGCAGCAGCAGCAGCAGCAGCACCAGCAGCAACGACAGTACTCGCAGCAGCAGTAGTAGCAGAGGCAGGAACTGGTAGTGAATCATGATGCCTTATATAGCCTCCAGAAGTTCCGTCCACATTACACATGGTTTTTATTTTCATTTTCTAATAATGGTGCAGTACGAGTATTGCATACGCCAATCTTGCAATGATTACGCGTAAAAAAAAAGAAGATCATTTTGCATCTCTTTCCAGACTACGGCAAGAAATGAAGAACGGTCGAGCGGCCTCCAATCCCCAAAGCACTTCAACAACGTGCCGTCTCGCCCATGTCGACCAGTTCAAGTGGAAATTTCTGCTGTGACCAGTGATTACCAACAAATATTACCCAGGCTATGGGCTTTTAAGGGGAACACTGGAATGACACAATTGAGTTTCAACTACTTTTAGACACGTTTCTGAGAGTTTTCTCAAATTTTTCGATCAATAAGCATGTGTCTGAATCGTTCAGGCCTGCTTGACACCGGGGTATGTTATAAAGGGAAGCAACTGACGCAGGCCCAGGAAGTTTAACTCCCCGATCTTCCTGAAATGCGGCATATGAAAACATTTTCTTTGTGTGGAAATATTTCCAACGGCCATCGGCGATGGTTGGTCCAAAGCGACAGAAAAGCCAATGGCATAGTTTGGAGCTGACGAAAAGTATACCACCTAAAAGATTTTTTGTTGTTGATCTCTTGAACCCCCCCCCCCCCCTTTGTGTGTGTGTGTGTGTGTGTGTGTGTGTGTGTGTGTGTGTGTGTTGTGTGTGTGTGTGTGTGTGCTAAATTACTCATTCACAATAGTATTGTGGGGGAATCAATGCTATCTTTGCCGACTTTAAAATATTTTGAGATTAAGATAAAGAATCGAAGAAATCAATATAGGGACGGCCACACAGGAAAATAAATTGAAAGTAAACGGGTACGATTTTGTGTCAATCAAATTCGAAATAGAACTGCACAGAGCGGATTTTAAGGTGTTTTTTTTTTTCCCTTACGGTGGCAGCTACCATATTGGAAAGAGTAAATATCCAGTTGAGTCCATAACTAGACAATTGAATTTACTCCAGTTTCAATCAGGGGCTTTGCCTGAAACTGGAGTTTGAACTTCTGGTAACCTGGGGCCCATCTCTCTCTCTCTCTCAACCTCCTCTTTCCTCTCCTCCCTGTGTTCCACCTGTACCTCTCTCTGTCCTCTTTCTTACACTCGTCGCACGCTGTCTTTCTTAGCCTTCTCTTCTCATCTTTTTGCTGTTCTCTCTCTCTCTCTCTCTCTCTGTGTTTGAGAGAGAGAGAGAGAGAGAGAGAGAGAGAGAGAGAGAGAGAGAGAGAGAGAGAGAGAGAGCATAGTTGTTGAATTTTGTTAGTTGACAGAGCTCAGACCTGCATGGAAAGTATGATCACTGTTTCTTATGATACTCCTATAAAGCATTCAAAGATCATTTGTCTTTTCTCTCTATTTTTTTTTTTTTGTAATTGAATGACTTTTGGTGTGGGTGTGTCGGCTTTGTGTGTGGAATGACGATGGTCTGATATTGAATGTTGTATCTGATATCTTGACTTGGTCGAAACTCTTGCAGTTGAGAGATATGAACCTCCTTCGAATAAGGAGGAAAGAAAGGTCGCTCTGATCATTGTGTTGCCAACCTTCACTGGGGCAAAGGTGTGTTTATAATTCCCAATATATGGAGCTATCGAAAGATGCAAGTCTCCACGGTTAATCGTCGTAACTTTACGTTTCATCGGATTTCAGCTGGCATTTTGTTTCTGTGGTTTTGAGAATGAAAAGGCTGTTTGTTCCATTTTCGTTCCAAACCTGGGGGGTGGGGGAGGGAGGGGGGGGGGGTTGCTCAGTGGTAGAGCGCCGGACTCGTAATCCTGGGGTTGCGGGTTTGAATCTCCGCCGAGCCGTTTCGGTACAGAGGGATTTTTCCCTCGGAGTTAACATTGGTTCTGACTCCACTTCCCATACAGTCCTTCGAATGAGACGATAAACCGAGGTTCCGTGTGTGAACGCACGCATAACATCTGGCACACACGTAAAATCCCATCACCAACTTTCGGAAGAGAAGGCCAGTTTGGCCTGTTGGTATGAATGACACGTTACACATAGCATGCACCTTCCCCGAATTTGGAGTATGGCTGCCTTAATGGCGGATAAAAAATAAAGGTCATACACACAGAACTCCACTCCCTTTGTTGTACAGATGGGTTTAATACTTGCCTGTCTATACAGGGAGTGTCCGCAGGACTATCAGCCTGCGTACACAGAAGAAGAAGTAGTTCCAGACCTCAACTTTTCAGACTGACTCATGATCCCACTTGCCTCCTAAGTTCAGCAAGATAAAAGGAAACATGATAGACGGCTTGATGTGCGTTTTACGTTCGTCTTCTTCATAGTGCATAGTTTTGATTCTTTGACTCTTTCCCGTTACCTTATTCTTGAATCATGTAGGACGACGATCATGCCGATTGGAATATAAGGGCAGCCTTTCTATGGATTCGTGCGACACCGACTGCAACATTTCCCATGCGTTTTGGCTGGGATGGAATGCATGGGATTGCTCACGACAGATTACACACACACACACACACACACACACACACACACACACACACACACACACCACACACGCACACACACGCACACACACGCACACACGCACACGCACGCACGCACGCGCGCATGCCCGCGTAAGTAAGTAACACGATCATTAACCTTTGATTGAAATTATTCACATTTCTTTCTTGACCACATGGTAGCGTCCATCAATCAAAAACACACACACACACACACACACACACACACACACACGCGCGCGCGCGCGCGCGCGCGCACACACACACACACACATGTATGTAGGGTCTACACACACACACACACACACACACACACACACACACACACACACACACACACATATATATATATATATACAAGAGAGAGAGAGAGAGAGAGAGGAGAGAGAGAGAGAGAGAGAGAGAGAGAGAGGGAGAGAGATTCATTCATTCAAGAAAAGGGCCACAGCACCGTTTGAAGGTATGAATGACAAAGGATTATACTGAAACAGTGACACGTTTACAATGCACAGAATGACACCAACTGTGTATGTTTCTGCATGAATATTATCTCTTTCTTTGAAACGACTTCCACAGACATGAAGCAAGGTTGTCCTAATAATGTACATTCATTGATGACAGAAAAAGAAAAAAAAAAGAAAAGAAAAATGCCGGACGTTGACAATAATTTACTATTTATTTATTTAAAAAATCTGATAGCACAGGGTGTAAGCATACAAAGTAAACATCTTCCCTCGTGGATTTTCACAAGGTACACAACAAATGTCTTCGCGTATGTACATTATATCCTCGACGATGTTTGCTTAATGGCAACATCTGCTGTTTACCTAATGGCAACCTCTCTCGTCTCTCCCGCTGCTCCCTTTAAGACACATATTCTATTTCTTTCGAAGATGTACTTAATTAACCATTTACAAAATGAGTGAAAAAAGCCGAGTCAGTTTCTACATTAAACTATGTAGAAGCTAGGAAGTCGCAGCAGTCTTCCACTTACAACCGAGAGACTGATTTAAAGAAAGAAAACCAAATCAAGTCTAATCAAATGCACGTTTTAATTTCTGGTTGTCGAACACCCTTTACAAAATATCGATTCGTATTTTCATAATTGTCTTTTTTTTTTTCTTTAGGATCGCCTTATTTCCTACCCCACTCTAAAATCCGCACAAAAGTTTCTTAGTGTAGTGATATATCAATAGTTATGCTAATAATTTGGGAAGAAAACAGTTCCAACTAAACGTCAGGTAACTTGAAGAGAACTATATTAATGTATGTATTTACAAATGCAAGCAACATTGCATAAAAGAAATGTTTTCATTATTCTCAAATGTAATTGTGATGAAAACATTTTTCAAAAAGGCAAAAAGGAATTTGAAAAGAACTGAAAAATGCCCACGAGAAGACAGGCCATATGTATCTCGCTTCAAAACACCAAAAGAAAATGGAACAACTTGAGACTAATTCAAAACCGTAGTATAAAAAAGTAGACAATATTTTGGCTAGATTATTCATACAACTTTTAATTAGAATACGGAATGTGTTGCAAACCTGCCGAACATTTTACACACTGTAAAAGGCTGAACACAACAGTTGGAACAGTGTTATAAAGGCCAACGTTTGCCAGGAAAGAGCTGTCGTTTCTTTCTTTTACATCTTTTTATCTCTCCCCCCCCCCCCCCCCCCTCTATCGATTGCTGTGTTTGTTTGAAAAATAAGCGACTAAAAGAACACCGAAAAAAATCACAGTGCGATTGGCAGTATAGATTGTGTGACTTCGTTAGTTAAACATCGTTTGACGACTCTTGAAACATACTGAAGTGCATCAAAACATTTTTGTGTACAATAAGAAATGCATCTCTGAGGCCAGCCGGTGGAACATTTGTAGCTGAAGATGTGCTTATGTTTGCACCTGATGGCTTTGTATAAATGAAAAGTGATTCTCTTGTGAGTATGATAAGGATTTTATATTCCCAACAATAAATCAACTGAAGTCTTTAAATCATACATATTCAAAGTGTATTAACGCATCAACACTTCACAGTGTGTGTGTGTGTGTGTGTGTGTGTGTGTGTGTGTGTGTGTGTGTGTGTGTGTGTGTGTGTGCGCGCGCGTGTGTGTGTATGTTCACATATGCTAGTACTTGTGAGTAGTAATGGACAATATTTTCTCGCGTGTATGTAGGTGTGGACAACACAGTTCAGCCATGTGCAGTGAAATGTAACAAGTCCAGATTCAACATGACAATACTGAAAGTGAAGAGTCCAAACTGAAGTACGAGAGGCTGCACTCTTGTGAAACAATCTGTTGTGCGAGCAACAGACGAGCGTAAAGGACTCTGGGCACACACAGTTCCTAGAGGCAGATCTACAGCTCTTCGTAAACTATCCAGAGACAGGGAGAGAAATTGATTGATTTGAGAGAGAGAGAGAGAGAGAGAGAGAGAGAGAGAGAAAGAGAGCTATCCAACGTGCAGGAGGCTCTGTAACTCAAAGGGAAGACCCAAAGACAACAGCCGATCTTTTCTGCCTGGTCGACAGCCCAGACAGCGGTCCACACAAACACGACACAGAGTGGTCAGACTGAGCGGAGTGGACACCAGCTGGCTGACGTAGTCCCTGCGTGCCGCGCAGACTTCGCCATCTTTTTGAAGTCGTGATTTCAGGTTGTGCAGGCAACGATTTGTGCAGATTTTAGCCTCGAAGAGCAATTGCAGCACGGCAGTCGCCTTTGTGCTCTTGACCGCCATTTCAAAAAGACAAGACTCCTGCTCTCGCTCGCACCATGAAGCCATCATGGATGCAATGCCGTACCCTAGGGTGATTCGAAGCATGTGCAGTGGTTCGTCACCACAGAGCACCACGCAAAGTAAACCTTCCCCGAGCTCACCATTCAGAAGAGTGTCGAATTGATTCAGGTCCATTCTTTCAAGCAGCCATAGGGCGAGATGCCTGTGGCCGCTGTTGACCGCCATTATTAGATCAAAAGAAGTTTGTTGATAGTTTGAACACAGGAAATCTTGCCTGGCTTGATCGAACGACATCAGCTGTAGCTCATCTTTGACTTCATGCTGCAAATAGGCAGTGTTCCTGGGAAGTGACACCGTTATCACACACACCACGCCAGTCTCCTTGACCGTCACCGTTTCCCAGCTGAAAGATGGGAAAGCCTTTCTCGTTTCCTCTGCACAAGCTCTGTACATTCTTATCCCCTGCCAAAAATCCAGCAATGAAATGTGCCGGTACAAAGGTCTTGTATGTATACTGAACACAGGCAAGAGGTCCAGACAAACACGAATCCGGTCTCTAAATGCAAGACGGATGGAGAATTCAAGGTAACGTGGCAAGGAACTAATGTCTTTGTGTAGTTCGTGTTCAAAGTCTTTGTCCGCACTGCAAAAAACTACCACGAAAGTCCGTAAATTCGGCCTGAGAACAGCGGCATCAGGGTCGTTATCCTCATGACACATGGAAACAAGCTGCTGATAAGCACTTTCACCAATATGTCTGTTGTATAGTAAATGGAGTCGCGTAGGCTTTTGATGGCCAAGCATATGCTCAAGCCATAACTCCAGAAACTGCACGTCGAGCTCGGTGACTGAAAGAGTAGTAGCTCGTGTTTGTAGGTATTCCCAAAATGCCAGCGTCATGCCTGCTCTGTCGTCATCGCTCAAAGTATAGGCCTTGCGTAATTTATCAAGATCTCCCGAATGAAGCCAGGCCATGTATATCAAATATCTGAAATTGTATGAATTTCGGTGATCTGTTCTCGTGTCGATCGCGAAAGATGGCCTTCTTGTGGCAAATTTCAATCGACCAGCAAGATCGAGATGCATGAAAAAATCCCTTTTATTCCTTCTGTAAATATTCAGTAGTTCCTGTAGATCTTCATTCAGTATGGCCTGCAGGTATTGGCATTGTATCCACACACCTCTCCTTTCAGGCAATCGTAGCTGACTGGACTGAATCAGGGCACGCAGTTCATGCACAACGATGTTCAGGAAGTTGGAAAACTTCTCCCTTCCCAGAGATATTGTACATCCGGTGAAAAGAAAATGAGTGAACTTGCGTATTTTTTCGGAGGTCCTGAATTTGGGAAGAAGGGTCTTGAACAATGCCAACGTGTATTTGTACAGATAACCTGCATCCAAGCTTTCGTCTAAAAACCGATCTATGTCGCTGAAAGAGAGGTTATCTGTGCTTGTGCGTTTCGCAAATATGATTGCCAGGTCTAAATCTCGCGCCTTTACTGCCACGGAGAAAGCTGTGCGCATGTCTAGTCCACCGCTTTCTACATGTTGCGTTAACTGTGCAATGTTGTGACAAGCTTCAGAACCATCATTTTCGGCGATGTCAGCTATGGCTACGGCTTGCACGTGGGAAGGAACATCCATGTATAGTTCAGCGGCTCTATCCCAGAGCTGTTGTTTGTAGGCCGCATAGAGGGCGAGTTCAGTGTCCTGTTGACTCAACCAATCAACAAGGTGTTCAGCATACCGTACCTCTGGGTCAGGGCAGCCATCACTATGTCTGTCATTCCTGCATTGAGGTCGTCCGTAAGATGCAAAGAAAGCCGAACCGAATCTGTTATCTTTCACACTTCTCAGAAAATCGGTTAGCTTGACTGGATCCCGTTCAGAAGTGTTGAAGCAGTATTTAAGCACGTCGGTTCTGTAGCTTGCCAAGCGCGTCACATCCCTTGCCCTACTAATGCTTTGAGAACGGCAAAGTCCAGCCCCATCTTGATCAGCACATCTGTATTTCTGGCGTTGAAGAAGGCTGTGATAATTCAGCGATGGCTATGAACCACTTTATTAAGAAGAAGAAAAAAAACTATCCACAATGGGCTCAATTCAAATCCACTCACTTCGAAAACTGGAAAGTAAGTATTTGAATTAATCCACAGCTTTCTGGTTAACAATGCTCAACACCTTTTTAAACTGGTGATAATCACTGGCGTACCATGGACTTCAGCTGTTGACTTCTTTCCTCGGGGAAATCATTTTGTAGTCTGTCGGTAATAAGTCTGAAGGGCGGGAACCTGCACGTGGATTAGCAGCACTGGAAAATTCCTAGGGTGACCTTAGAATGTTTTCCCATTTAAATCTGCAACACACACCAATAAAAATGATGAGAAATGCTCTAGGGATCTTCTCAATGCTATTAAAGGTGCCTTGTTCACCATTTTGCCTGAGAATGAAATGTTGATAAAACTAGCTTCGGTAAACAAACTATTCTCTCGCAACTCAATTTCCTGTACCTTTAGAAGGAAACATTTGACACCACCGCTAGAAGAAATAATGATCCTGTGATAAACCTTGACATAGTTACAAGAGTGGGTAGCCAGACGAAAAATATAAAAAAATACGTAGATAAAAACCTTGAACGCCAAAATAAACTGTAATGACACGAAAGTAATGGCAGACTCGCCAGAAACGCTAACAGTGGGAAAACAAGCGTGTGACATGATGAAATTCTCTTTCTCTTCCAGTCATTCTCACTTCTGCCACAGTACTGCCTCGCATTTCAAGGGTCGGTTCGTACATACAATCTGTGATTTTACCGTGGCGTTCACACAGCCGGAATCGCCCAGTATCACTTCCTGTTTCATAGGATGACATTGGTTTAGCGCAAGGCTCAGTGACAGATGACAACATGAGGATGCAGCATCGTTAGGTACGCCTTAATTCTGTCAATCATACCCATATACCAGTAATAAACCTTCAGCATTCAGTTGGAATCAATAGGCTTCTTGCGATCTTTGATTTGTTTGTCTGATCCGAAAGTGTCGCCAATATCTATCTGTCCGACCGTCTGTGTCTGTCCATCTATCTCTCTATCCTCTCGCCAATATTTATCTGTCTGTCTGTCTATCTGTCTATCTATCTATCGGTCTGTCTGTCTATGTAACTATTTCTCTGTCAATATGTCTAATCTAATCTATTTCTAATCTAATGTAATGTAATATAACGTACTGCAGTGCGATGTAATGTAATGTATCTGTCTGTCTGTCTGTCTGTCTGTTTATCCATCCATCTATCCCTCCATCTCTGTGTGTCTCTGTCTCTGCCTGCCTCAGTCTCTGTCTGTCTCTTTCTCTCTCTGTCTCTGATTGCCAACCTACCTGTCTGTGTGTCTGTCTCTCCCTCCCTCCCTATACACCTACCCACTTACCTCTCTATCAACCTGTCTAACTGTCTGTCTAGCAATCTATGAGTGTTTTTAAAAAGTTCATAAAGTACAAGTGTGATGTAGAAGTTGAAATATTGCCGGTAAATGCTCACATTGAATAATTAGTTCTGACGGAATAAAACATTTCATAGAGGTGGGCTTTGGTGGGGACGAAGGGGACTCGTTCTGTGAAAATAATGGAATGAAAAGCGACTGGGAGGGAGGTGAAGAAGCGGAAGGGGGACGGGGCAGGGAGGGAGAGATGGGGATGGGGATAGGAGGGTATACAAGAAGTGCCTGAAGATGCTGGCATAAGAAAAAGGAAGATATGAAGACAAAAGCTTATGGACAATAGCACAAACATACCGTAAAACAACTCATTGTGACAGGATTGCTTCTTTGCTCCTAACATGTCAAGCCTCAGTTCTAAATTTACATGAAAGTGTGTCAAGTACCATCATGTTTGAAAGCTCTTTTGATAGATGCAGTACTCTGTTTTTGCCAGCTCATGTGACCGGAGTTACTCAACGACGATGAAAAATTAACAAACAAAAAACAAACAAACAAAAAACCAAACCACCACACCACCACCACCACCACCACCAACACAAAGAATTATGCAAGTACCTGTATTTAAAAGGCAAGACCTTATCGGAAGCGACTTATTTGCCGTGAAAGGAGAAAGTTTACAGCACAGATACGACAGCTTTCATTACGTTTCGAGGCACAGGCTGGAGCTGCAAAGGGTGGGGAGAGGAAATGTTACCGGCAAGGATCCAGTCTTAATTAAGCCGCCTCCGCCGCATCTTTCCTTTCCCTCGCTCCTTCAAAGCAGATGAAAAGCAGTACTGTTCATTCGACGGGTCAAGGTAATTTCTAACAGTCGGATAACAAACCTCCTGCAAAATCGAGGGAACCTAAGATTTGGATGTACCTGGTAACTGATGTCGTCCCGAGCTTTCATCAGTCCTCAGTTCAGTGTTGGAATCTTCCTCCAGTTCACATTAACGTGATTACTGATACATTCTGTTGAAGACCAGTCTTTAAATTTGGTTTTGATATAGTCTTGTCATTTTAACTTATGTGTAGCCACTCCCCCCCCCCCCAACTTTTTTCTTTAGCCTGTTTGGCACGTTACACCTGGCTTGCAATGTATAATGTTCCAATAGTCCAATGATACACAATAGATACATTTTCCTCTGTCAGCTGTCCGTTTTCAGTTACCACAAAAGAATCGCACGTTTGCTTCTCCGCTCGTTCTGATCCAAAACGAATATTCTACTGGTGAGTGTAGTGTAGTGTAGTGTAGTGTAGTGTAGTGTAGTGTAGTGTAGTGTAGTGCAGTGCAGTGTAGTGTAGTGTAGCCTTGCGTCGTGTTGTGTCGTATAGTGTGGTGTGGTGTAGTGTAGTGCAGTGTAGTACAGTGCAGTGCAATGAAGCGCAGCCTGTGGTGGTTATTGTATTGTTTATTGTAAATTGCACAGCATTTGTATCTTCTGCTGTGCATTGTTTTGTACATTGCAGTGTTTTGTGTATCATATTACATTAGTTCTGTAGCGATTTTTTTTCTCTCAATCTACTGCATTTTGTATTATGAATTCCATTGTGAATGGCGTAATACGTATTGCGTAAGACCAGTGTGGTGTATCGAGTAGAGCAGAGTGTATAGTATAGCATGGCATGGCTTAGCATAGCTCAAGCCCAAACACAGCATCGTGTAGCACAGGATCGTGAAGTATTGTGCAGTACAGGTGACTGCATACCCTTGAAAAACAATTATTTTGATTGAAAAAAAATCTGGCATTAAGAAACTGGATTGCACTAGTCAAAGTCTGTTTAGGCATATGCCTCGAGATGATTTAAAATTAAGAAATGATATGGAGATTTTGTTCAGGGAAGATTTCATTTGTTATCCCATCTCCGCGAACTAAGACACTATATGGAGATTTTGTTCAGGGAAGATTTCCTTTGTTACCCCATCTCCGTGAAATAGAGCTTTCCCTTAAACATTAAAAGGTGATACAGTGAAATCCAATGGCGTTACAAGTTTTTTTTTTCATTTTTAGAACATTTTGATACGTTTGCAGCCAAACTGACCTTGATCTTTGACAGAAAGCAGTTCTTGAACAGGGAATAAGAGAAAGGGGGGGGGGGGGGGGGGGGGGGGGGAAGAAAAAGGGGTGCGAAAGGAAATCGGCTCGTCATATTTTGGGGCCCAATACTTCAGACACTTACTCGCCTTCCAACATGATTTCTCCCAATTGTCGTCTTTTGTAGCAGATCGAAGTAAATTCGATAAGAAAACATTCTGAGTGTTTTACACATAAAGACACTACCTGGCACACTTAAACTATTTCAGTATCAATATTTGACGGAAAGAACTCCCTTCTAAATGAATATCATTCACTGGGGGTTTAAATAGTAGTCACCTGTGCTTGAGGTTTGGCAGGAAATCTTTCCTTTGCTCTTCTTTCTCACCACTGACTTCGTCTTAAAATATGCATTCTGATATAAGCATCATCATTCAGCTTAAGTTTGGCGCAAAAAACAAAACAAAACAAAACAAAACAAAAACATCATTACAGAAACGAACATATTTAACAATCTCAATTAAGGCCTATATCTTTTTTTACTAAAGAGCGCGGGAGAGGGCGTGCATTTTTTTGTTGTTGTAAATCCAGCGTCTATTGCTGCCCTTTCCCCATCCTCCCACTACCGATACTGATAGTAAAATATCTTCTTTCTGCCAGAGAATTAAAGCTAATTTGATCAGAGAACACCCCGAACGTTTCATTGCTGCTAAATTACCACACGAGGTGGCATGTATTTTGAATGATCCTGCGTTTTTGTTCCACGGTAAAAAGGGCGATCTTTCAAAGGGAAGTAATCCGCTGAATTCGAAATAGTGCGATGCCACACTCGCAGCGAACTCGCCCCACCCCCCTCCCCTCTTTCCTTAAATTGTTATAATAGATGACCGGGGCACGGAAAGAAAGCAAACAATTCCAGATTATTGAAGAACGATTAAAGATTTGAGTAAAAACCTCATCGACATATTATAATCATGAATGACTGGAAGATTCAAGTAGCGGGCAGAAGAGAGAGAGAGAGAGAGAGAGAGAGAGAGAGAGAGGGAGAGGGAGAGGACAGGTGAAGGGGTGGGATGAAAGGAGGGTGGGGCAGAAAAGGAAAATCCTGCATGATAATAATAACGGATACCAAAAGTTGGGGACAATCTGGTGGAAAACGACTGCTCTAACTTACGAAGAGACTTACATGAACACGGTCTGCCATTTCGTGGACACGCTGGTTTGCGAAGTTTTCATCCATACATGTCGTCTTTTCGTAGAAGCTTGTCTACAATAACAGTAAACACAGCTGTCGCATGGTCGGGAAAAACGCTGCAAATCTGCTCACATGATCATTCTCCTAGAACAGGTTGAACTGAAAGGAAACGACCCCGCATTTGTGATTAATAACTCACAAGTCAAAAGAACAATGTCCGTGTATCTTTTATGCTCTTCAACTACGCATTCGCGATGTGCAGCACATGATTCTGGTGATTCGTTTTCAGTTTCAGTTTCATCAAGGATGCGTCACTGCGTGCGGACTAGTCCATAATACGCTACACCACATCCGCTAAGTCTTGAGACCACACTACGCATGATTTTAAGCTGACGGATAAATGAGTTCACAACTAAGATGAAAGAATTGAAGCAGATGGTCTCGTAGTTAGGACTTAGCAGATGTCTGACCTACGCATTAGCCATGTGCCAGTTGTGACATTTTGTGCAGTGAATGACTGCACAAAATGTCACTACTCGCAGTTGTGACAATTTGTGCCCCTATGTCCCATTTTCGAAATCACTCATGCACAAAATGTCACAACCTCTGTCAGTCTTGTTAGTCCGCCGCTTTCAAGAAAGCGAGCAGACTGTAAAGTTCGTTCGTGTCTGTTTTTTTTTTTTCTTTCGTTTTTTTTTTTTTAACCTGCTTTCCTGCCAGAAGAATAAAGAAAATTCCGTGCTCTCTAAACGGAGAAAAAGCAAAATGTATCTAAAACTTGTAAAAGAAAAAATGGACAATTATAAACAGATGTGAAAATTACATAATACTATGCATAGTACGGATGTAAATGAGAACAACTGCTCAAGACTAACAAAGTGCA
>CM065724.1:27905016-27917516 GCA_033310375.1 Conus canariensis
ATATATAGACTAAGCTAACTAAGCAACTGAAATGAGATGCTACAGAAAGATCTTGGGCATCAATAACACAGACCACGTGACAAATGAAGAAGTCCGCAGAATAATTCAACAGGCAATTGGACCCCACGAAGACCTACTCACAGTCGTCAAAAAGTGGAAAATGAAGTGGTAGGGGACATGTGTCCCGTTCAGCAGGCCTTGCAAAAACAATCCTGCAAGGAACAGTCAGAGGAAGCCGCAATAGAGGAAGACAAAAGAAGAGGTGGGAGGACAATATCCGAGAGTGGACTGGAATGAGCCTGGCGGAATCTCAGCGAGCGGTGGGAGACAGGGACAGATGGAGGAGAGTGGTGGCCGGATCATCAGGGGTGCCCCAACGACAATAGACGATGTCAAGGGATAGGTAAAAAAAAAAAAAAAAGTAAACTGAGCTTATGATAGCGCAGTTATTCCTCTGGCAGCACTAATCGCATGAGCGATTTCTTCGAGCACTTGATTATGTTTCCATGTGCACCTTTCTAGGGCCTGTGCTGCTTTGCATGCTCTCGGGGCATGTTCCACTGTCTGACAGCATCCGAGTTGCGTTCGAAGACAGGTCATGCATGGATCTGAAAATAAAACTGTTATTAATATTTATGGTATCGGACATATGTCGCTTTTCCCACATAGTCCATCCCCCCCCCCCCCCCCCCCCCCCTGTTGGCCTTGATAACCTGCCTTCTGTATTCTTTTTGGCATTTTCTTGTTTCTTAACTTCCCGAGTTACCTTGTCTCTATTTTGCTTTCCCCTTTCCCTTTGATCACCACTTTATTTCCGTTGATCCCAGTCCCTGTCTCTTGGTCTGTGAGGGTCTTGTTATTTCACTGAACCTCAGCCTTACCTTTGCCACGTCCACGGCCTGCAAGACTTTCAATTTACTGTCAGTAATCAGCGTTGGGTGGACTGATCTCACAGTCTGCGATTCCTCAACCATGCTTATTAATAACTTAACTTTTCGTACTTTGTACTCCTAGACAGTGGACGTATGGGGTAGCTTCGCCTTTGCTAAGCGACGTTGCTCGCAGAGTCAGTGAGACCAGGTAGGGCACAATGTCAATTCCTTGTGTCTTTGTTGATTTCATCTTCTGTCAATACCACTGGTGTTGTACCTCAGTACAGATTTGAGGTGCTTTGGATTAATATGAATTTCATGCATTGAATTTTGTAGTCGCCGAGGATAAAGCTTTTCTTTTTCTTTTTTTTTTTTTTAGTAGAATTTCCATAAAAAAATCTTAATCTGAGCTTCGCAAGACAAATTGTATGCTATCTACTTTTGGTAATTAGAAATTATTTTAAGAATTTATGTACTAATTGAAAAAAGCCAATCAACAAACAAAACTATTTATCGTTACTTTTCATTTCAGTACACCCGTCTTCTGGATATGATTTTATTAATTTATCTTCGCTTTCAGATATAAAGTCATGTCCGTATCCTACTCCCTGGCACATCCGAACTATTTCAGATCCGTGTTCATTTGATTTTTCCTCAACGCCCATCTTGCGTCGAATCTGAAAAAAAAGAGATTGCTCGTTCTTCGTTTCCAGTTGTCTTGAATGTTGTTTATCTTGCCTGAAGAAGGCCTAAGAGGTCAAAACGCGTCGTGTTTTGTCTTGCAATTTGTTTGTCCCTGTTATCCAAGGGTTTACTTTAAATTCCTTTCAAAAATTGTTGTATTTACCGCCTGCAGTCACCTCACTTTAAAACTAAATTTTTCTGAGTTTGAAATACCTAGTTTCGTTTTCTCCTCTTCTTGAAGCAGCCGAATTTTGTTTAGCTATCAACATAGTCTCAAGTTAGCAACTTATTACATTTGTCCAGTACGTTTTATGTCGTTTACGAGTGAGTGACTTTACATATAAGCACTGTTTATTTGCCGGATTCGCCAAACAAAACGGTATTTGACGAATGCAGCGAGACACCAAGAAAACGTTTTAATGGCAAACATGTGCACCTTCTCTAGGTCGTTGTTAATCATAACCCTTGTATGTCCACCGAATAAGTACAAATCTGTTCCACCTTTTTGTCAAACTTTTGACAAGAAAAGACCTGGAGTCCACAGGTCGACGAGCATGTGACAGGACCTGACATTCGTAAAGATGTGAAAATTTCGATTATCACCCCCACCCCGTTTCTTTCTTTTTCTTTTTTTTTTCTTTGTTTAATTTTAACTACTTTTCAGCCAGGCAGGCCTTATATTTTCACATTATGATAACATTCTTAAAAATTCATAAGAATTAGTTAAGATTTCCTGTTAACTGTAGCTTATTTGAGTCCTGTCTGAAAGTACTAAATTGATTTGTAGTCTGATGGGTGTGTCAGACTAAAGGTTAACGCCATTAAACACAGTATCAAGAACAACTCAATTGTCAGAGGAGTCATTTGAAGGCCGTGCCTTCTTTTTTCGTTACACTTTTTGGAGCAATGTCATTTCTTAAAAACGAAAGAAACATCGAAAAAGAAAAGCAGCTGAGGATTTAGAAAGTAGCATTGTTGATACCCTCCCCATTCCCCTCTCTAACCTTCTTGACCCACACGGGCATTCGGAAAAAATGGAATATACACACTTATCACGTATACATACAAATACAAAACTGGAAACACTTCTAAGTGCCATGTGCAGATTACCATTAACACCCGTTCCTCTTGAAACAGTCATCAAAAAGGTTTCTTTTAACAGAATCGAAGCCTATTGGAGTCCACATGCATTGCATTCGATTTTTAGTTGCGTTGGAGATACTTTTGGATAAAGCGTATCAAATAAGCAATATGTGGCCTTCCGTGCTTAATTCAGCCCTAAAACCAAATTGTTCTTCAAGGATAAAACTGGACAATTTCACTCAGTGCACCTGTTAATGCTACTTCTCTGTACTAGGAATCAGGACTATTTGTGTCACGTTTTTATGTTGAAGATTAACAATAGAAGCTGTCCAGTCAGATGGAGAAGTTCCATTTTCAAATTACTGGGTGAATAGAGCAACAACTACGGAATCAGCCTATTTTTTAACGTTCCATCTGTAATTATCAGGACTATTTGTGTTACGTTTTTATGCTGAAGATTAACAATAAGAAGCTGTTCAGACAGATGGAGAAGTTCCAGTTTCGAATTACTTGGTGAATAAAATAACAACTACGGAATTATTAGAATTATCAACGTACCGCTGTTTGGATCAGCGCGTTCGCCAGCTTTAAGATTTGTTGTTCTCGGCATTACTTCCTGATCACAATGGATCGACAGACATAGTTTCCTCGTCCATGTTTCTGCTTCCTAAATCGTTATGTCATCATGTTCAGTGTCACAATCACAAGAATTACAAACGCGGAAAAAAGTGGCCTTACCATCGCCGGGTACTTCTTCAGATTACCACTCGAAATGTCCCGGATTTGTTCCCCTTTACCTGATACTCTGTCAAACTAGTTACAACGCGCCTCTGCTTTTCCGACAGTGCCATGCACCATACAACTAACTGAATTTTCACTTCCCCTAGGGACCGGTAGCTGCCTCCGCCGAAGAGACCTGGCGCGTTTGTTTGTATGTTTGTCTGTCAGCACGACTACTCAAAATAGTACTCGACCGATTTTATCCAAATTCAGTAGAAAGATGGTGTGTGGCCTGACCTGACTCACACAGCGGATATAAAGATCTGTACAGCAAGATAATTACAAATTTTCCACTTAACATGAATGCTGTGAAATTACTGTTACGAATGCATCCCTCGAAAATTCGTCGTGGATTTTGTTTGCAGCATTACAAAAGAAGTGTTAAGTACATTCGGGTGGGTAAGTAAATCCGTTAAGGGCAGAGAGAAAGGTAATCGCCTTTCTGTCACAGAAGGAGACAGTTTAGAGCTGAAGTATGCTGTGCCGCATGTGCTTATTTGCAAACTCCCCTTCTCGTGAGAGTTTCCAAGTTTCCTATTTTTGTTTCAACTAACCCTTAGCAAATTTTCAGAGGTGCATCTTCCTATGATTTATTCAAATTTCTCGCGATAGAAATGTTCACATTTCGTACCTTCCATATTCTACTAGATCATACGGGAAGTAACACTTCCAGGGCAAAACCGGAACTGAATTTCAAGGAATACCAAACGTTTTGAGGGATGTGAACGGTGATAGTGTAAAGACGTTTGAGAGATAGACACATCCACATTTGTGTATTTTCCATATGCTGTTTAAAAAGAAATTTACGCTAGATAACTCTTCCAATACGTACCTACTATTTCTTCCCCTGGCAGGGAAATTATTCTGTTTTTACTCATGATCTGACTCAAAGGGTGGATCCCGGATCCTTTCCATCTATGCAGATGCCTGCGCTCGCCTCAGTGGCATTCTAGCTGTGGATTGTGTCCGCTCTTTGGTTTTCCATATTCTTGAGCAGGCATCTGTCAGCGTGTTCATGGTTTCCGATTCACCCATGTTCCAGTGGCTGTGCTGGTACATTATGCATCCATCCCATGTGACTTGTCTGCTTTGAGTTGTGAGTGCGGACAGCTTCGTCCTGGACACCGGAGTGCCCCAGATTCACTGCTGATGCCTAAGGCATGATTGTCTGGTAATCTGACGGAGTGCCCCAGATTCGCTGCTGGTGCCTACAGCATGATTGTCTGGTAATCTGACGGAGTGCCCCAGATTCACTGCTGATGCCTAAGGCATGATTGTCTGGTAATCTGACGGGGTGCCCCAGATTCGCTGCTGATGCCTAGAGCATGATTGTCTGGTAATCTGACGGAGTTCCCCAGATTCGCTGCTGGTGCCTAGAGCATGATTGTCTGGTAATCTGACGGAATGCCCCAGATTCGCTGCTGATGCCTACAGCATGATTGTCTGGTAATCTGACGGAGTGCCCCAGATTCGCTGCTGGTGCCTAGAGCATGATTGTCTGGTAATCTGACGGAGTGCCCCAGATTCGCTGCTGGTGCCCAGAGCATGATTGTCTGGTAATCTGACGGAGTGCCCCAGATTCGCTGCTGGTGCATTCAGCATGATTGCCTGGTAATCTGACGGAGTGCCCAAGACTCGCTGCTGATGCCCAGAGCATGATTGTCTGGTAATCTGACGGAGTGCCCCAGATTCGCTGCTGATGCCCAGAGCATGATTGTCTGGTAATCTGACGGAGTGCCCCAGATTCGCTGCTGGTGCCTACAGCATGATTGTCTGGTAATCTGACGGAGTGCCCCAGATTCGCTGCTGGTGCCTAGAGCATGATTGTCTGGTAATCTGACGGGGTGCCCCAGATTCGCTGCTGATGCCCAGAGCATGATTGTCTGGTAATCTGACGGAATGCCCCAGATTCGCTGCTGATGCCTAGAGCATGATTGTCTGGTAATCTGACGGAGTGCCCCAGATTCGCTGCTGGTGCCTAGAGCATGATTGTCTGGTAATCTGACGGAGTGCCCCAGATTCGCTGCTGGTGCCCAGAGCATGATTGTCTGGTAATCTGACGGAGTTCCCCAGATTCGCTGCTGGTGCATTCAGCATGATTGCCTGGTAATCTGACGGAATGCCCCAGATTCGCTGCTGGTGCCCAGAGCATGATTGTCTGGTAATCTGACGGAATGCCCCAGATTCGCTGCTGGTGCCTAGAGCATGATTGTCTGGTAATCTGACGGAGTGCCCCAGATTCGCTGCTGGTGCCCAGAGCATGATTGTCAGTTAATCTGGTATCTGGTTCAAGCTAGTAGTTGTCCAGATTTTCGCAGTGGTCAATCTGTGAGAAGGGAACCGCCAATGTTTTCAACAGCTGTAATCCCAGACTGCTTTGATCCTGTTAGCGTCTTCAGAGCATTAAGGGGATGCCTTGCTGTTGACTTCATCTGCTGTTGCTTCAGTACTATCGCTAGCCTCTGTCACTTGCTGTTTGGTGTTCCCGTTCACTAACGTGTGCTAGGACACTGTCATGGAGTCGACCTTTTCACTTTCTGGATCCCTTCTTGTGTCGCATAGACCTAGAATGTTTTCAGGGATTCATGATTTGTCCTTTTCTTGTAGTCTAGAAGTGGTTAGCGTCGCGGACTCCCGGCTATGAGGCCGTGGGTTCGATTCCCATCAGTCATTTATTTGTAGGATTTTTCTGTCCTGACCGGCTCCTAGCCAGAGTTGAATTTGCTATGGGTTCAAAAGGGAAGACGACACAGTCGAGTTTCATCCACTTAATGAATGCATTTCTGAGAGTGTTTGTAAAATTTCCTGACCAACTTTGCAGGTGTTTGTATCTCTCGTGTCTGGTTGACGTCGGGATATATTTTGAAAGTATACGTGGAGTACAGCCCTGTCATCGAGTCCCGGTCCAGAATAGAAACTCGTAGTATCATCTTCATTATCCTTATCCTCATCGACAGCATTAAAATGTCTCAAATTCTGTGGCCCTTTGTGCCCTGCTGACATGGAGACCACAGTTTCGATTACATTTCCACGTCTATGGCCTTAGTCTGCTTCTGCAGGAATCACCGGTATCGGCAAAGTCAAGGTAACTGTCGTTTGACGGAGGTTGCGGCGCAAGTATTGTCGTCAGTAGGGGGCTTAGCAGGTGGTGTGCTGCGTATGTTGGATCAGAACAGGTACCCCTGAACACCACTGAAGTGACTCGGCAGCAGTACAGTGTCTGCTCTGGTGAGTTGCTTCATGAAGACTTGACATTGACTGCTCCCTGTGGATTGTCGGTGCCGGGGTTGCAGCGGGCCGGGCCGGGCTGTGGCTGTGGACAAGGAATCGGAATGAGCGGTGTGGGCGCAATGCCTCTGACGTGGCACAGAAGACGACACAGGAAAACAAAACAAAACAAAGCAAAGCAGAACAAAGCAAAGGAAAACAAAACAAAACAAAAGAAATAAGAAAAACAAACAAACAAACAAACAAACTGTCATGAGTCGGCCGAATGTTCTCGAGCATTTAGGCAAATTAAGGGTAGTTTTGCTGTTGTTGAGAGCAAGTTCCTTGGGTTCTTCAAGTGTGCGAACTCAGGCATCACCAGAGGGGAATACCCCGAGTCGTATACTGAAGGAGGGAGAGTTACTGGGGAGTGGTTCGCATGTCTAGGGGGATAGTAACAAGAACATGTCGACCTGCCGGTCCTGGGTAGAGGAGAGAGTGTCCACTTTGAGCACTGGCTATTCACTGGGTTCTCCAGTGGGCCTGAAGGGAAGGCGATCGTGTCAGGTGACCGTCACGGGTAGGCGACCATCAGCCTGCAGGCAGAGTACAGTAACCATTCAGTCGTCCTTGTTCTGAGGAATGAATGGAAGGCTTCGGCCTATTGAGTGGTTTGCACCTTGTTATCTATAGAGGTAGTAAATACTGGAAGCATCAGTCTTGGCTGGTAGAGAAGTCCAGGCTGTTAGTACAATGGGTAGCTTCGGGGAATCGAACATGAGTTTGAATAGGTTAGGCATTAAGCACTTTGTACCCAAGTCTTTGTTGGCGCTAGCAGCTGGGTGTGTGTGTATGTGACTAGTGATTCCATTGGCGCAATAAAAATAACTTGGGGATTTATTGGTACAAATCGTGTGATGGGTGTGTGCCAGTGATTCCATTGGTTGAACCAGTTAAACTCGGGTTCTCTCTTTCTTTGAGAACGAATATAAGGTGCTTGGAAAACCAGGAAGTGTGTGACTCACTTAAGGGAAAGTGAACTCGCCCGTCTTGCTGAGGGCTCAAGAAAATACAGCGAGAAGCAGAGGTTGCTGTCGCCTCGAAGCCGACGACGGTTTAGAATTGTCTCCAGGGTGGGGACGTAGACAGTGGAGGTTGCTGTAGCCTCGGAGCCGACGACGAGAAGAATTGTCTCCCGTGTGGGGACGGTCGACAGCAAGACGTGTCAGCCTGTTGGAGCCTAGACAGGGAGCTGCCAGACAACGGTGGGGTGTTTGCAGCCAGAGAAGACCTGTGGGAGAGGCCAATGGGAGCCCTTTCCGTGGAGAGGGCGAAGTTCAGTGGAGTCCGGGAGACTCGGTCTGTGGGTGCAACTCAAGCTACGTCGCCAGTGTCCCCCAGCTGGGATTTGGCCAATCGGGAGGACACAACAGTGTGGCAGCTTCAGCTCGTAGTCGCACAGTGGGATGAGAGAAACTGACGGTCAACCAAGGAATGCTGGCAAGTTATGGACGTTTCATTTGTTCTTAAGTTTACAAGCGTGCAAACAGAATAGTGGAATATTGTCTTTCCTGGTTAAGTAAGAATAACTGAAGAACAGGGGATGCGGCTTATAAGATTGTCTGTATGATGTTTACATTTTTTGTATGATACAGATAAGTGTGTTGTGTAGTGACGGGTGGGGGCTTGGAGTCAAGTTAAATAAAAGTTGATTACTTTCTATGAAATGTTACTGGTTTCCCGTCACCTTTGTGCGGGCCCGATGTGAGTGACAGAGTGCGTGTGCCTATGCGAGAGCGCATTTTGGTTGTGAAAGCGTAAATACTTCTGTCCATAACCCCCTGCATCCCTGAATATAAAAATCATATTTTAATAACGAGGGGGAGCGTCGGAGACCCGTCACAAATTAGGGGCTCGTCCGGGATTGAACATAAATGAGTCATAAGTGATTTTCGTATCTGGGTTTTGTTCAAATTGCAAGGGATTTGAAATTTGTCATAATTGCGGAAACCTAGATTTTATTTTTCTTACTGGGAAAGACGTAGTCGTGTGTTGATTGTTTTGATCTTTTTTTCATGACTGTGCCAGTTGTTTGAACTTGCTTGATTTGGTTGGTATTGAGGTTGATTGTGTGTAGCACAACTATTTGATCGCTTTATTTACAAGTGATTGTGTGGATATCTTGCTTGTTACTGTGGTTGTATTAGCTAGCTAATCGAGGGTTAGATAGCTTCAAAATGTCGACTGAAGAGGGTGCTGAGACAATATGTCCGCTGAAAAAGATGGACCTCATAGAAGAAGGAACAGCTTTAGGACTAAAGGGTTCGGAACTGAAGGCATATGTAGATGAGAACTGGCCCCGTGTAATCGAGGCTCAGAAAATACAAAGGGAACGGGAAGAAGGAAAGAAAAAAGAGGAGAGAGAAAGAGAACGGGAAAGAGAAGAGAGAGAGAGAGAACGGGAAAGAGAAGAGAGAGAACGGGAAAGAGAAGAGAGAGAGAGAGAACGGGAAAGAGAAGAGAGAGAACGGGAAAGAGAAGAGAGAGAAAGAAGAGAACGGGAAAAGGAGGAGAGAAAGAGAACGGGAAAAGGAGGAGAGAGAAAGAGAACGGGAAAGAGAGAGAGGAAAGGAGAGAAGAAGAGAACGGGAAAAGGAGGAGAGAGAGAACGGGAAAGAGAGGAGAGAGAAAGAGAACGGGAAAAGGAGGAGAGAGAAAGAGAACGGGAAAGAGAAGAGAGAGAAAGAGAACGGGAAAAGGAGGAGAGAGAACGGGAAAAGGAGGAGAGAGAAAGAGAACGGGAAAAGGAGGAGAGAGAGAGGAGAACGGGAAAGAGAAGAGAGAGAAAGAGAGAACGGGAAAAGGAGGAGAGAGAACGGGAAAAGGAGGAGAGAGAAAGAGAACGGGAAAAGGAGGAGAGAGAAAGAGAACGGGAAAGAGAAGAGAGAGAAAGAGAACGGGAAAAGGAGGAGAAGAGAACGGGAGAAAAGGAGGAGAGAGAAAGAGAAGCGGGAAAGAGAAGAGAGAGAAAGAGAACGGGAAAAAGGAGGAGAGAGAAAGAGAACGGGAAAGAGAGGAGAGAGAAAGAGAACGGGATAGAGAGAGGGAGAAAGAGGAAAGAGAGGAAAGAGAAAGAGAGAAGATAAGACAGTTTGAGTTAGAAAAATTAAGATTGGAGAAAGAACGGGACGTGGACGCAAAACCTCATGCAAACTTTGCACCACATGTCAGTCCCTTGATCAATATGCCAAAGTTTGATGATAATCCGGACCATTTAGAGGATTTCATTTCGCAATTTGAAAGGATTGCCAAAGATCAGGGCTTACCCGAAGAACGGTGGGCCACAAATTTGTCTGCGCTGCTGACACCCAAAGCTAGGGATGCTTTTTTCTGCTTACCACCGGAAAAACAGACAGATTATGAGTCGGTGCGCGATGCTTTGTTTCAGAGGTACCAGGTAACCGCCGATAGGTATAGGAAATTGTTCAGAGAAACCGTTCGTAAATCAGGTGAGACGCACGTACAGTTCCTTTATCGGCTTGGGGCTCTTTTTGACAAATGGATAAGGTTAGGAAACATCGAACAAACTTTTGAATCTTTGAGGGAGGAGATCGTTAAGGAGCAAATTCTCTCCACTTGTCGGAAGGATCTCACAATATTCTTGGCAGAAAGAGAATTAGGAAGTTTAGAGGAGTTAGTGAAAGTTGCAGACAGGTATGAATCTGCCCATGATCAGCGTAATGGGGTGAAGGGATCGAACCAGTCTCCCGAAATGCCCAGACCACACAGTCAGGGAGTGATTCGCCGACTCCCAACCAAAAGGAGGCGAGACCACAGTTAGAAGCGGATTCTAAGTCCCGTGACAACAGTGGGACTGAAGAGAATGTTAGAGTGAAACGCACATGTTTTAAGTGTGGGCGAGAGGGTCATATCGCCAAGGACTGTAGCGGACTGCGAATACATTCAGTTGTTGCCGTTGATACAATTCAACAGGAAGGCAGAGTACCACCACCAACTACTAGGGCAGTAGTAAACGGGAAGCCGGTGACCTGCTTGTTAGATACAGGATTGACTCTGGCGGCAATGGTAGAACCCAGTTTAGTGAGAGACACAGACTACACAGGGGAAACCACCTGCGTGCAATATGCAGATGGGAGAGTTAGTCGGCTACCTTTAGCCCGTGTCAGAGTAGAGTCAGAGTTCGTCAGGAATACTCTCACTGCAGCAGTGCAAAAGAATCTTCCCTATCCAGCTTTGTTAGGGGGTAGGTACATCCTCCCGAAGCCTAACCAGGCTGCAAGTCAAGTAGGGAAAGCAAGGGTAGTGCAGGGTAGGAACTCCTACTGGAAGGTAAACAGAAAGCAGGTGGAGTGCACAGGCGCCGCTGGCGGTAGAGCTAGCGTAGGCCATGAAGGTGGCTGTGGTGGTGGTGCAGTGGACCATGAAATAGGTCGTAGTGGCGGTGCCGTAGGCCATGGAGGTGGCCGTCGTGGCGGTGCCGTGGGCCATGGAGGTGGCCGTAGTGGCGGTGCCGTAGGCCATGGAAGTGGCCGTAGTGGTGGTTCAAGTCATTGTTGGCGTTGCCGTGGCAGTGAGAAATGTAGGAGCCACGGTGGCGGACCTCAGGGTCGGGGCCAAGACAGACCACAGAGTAACTGGAACCGGCAGCTGGGCTGGAACCAGGGTGGCTGTAATAATGCATGGCAAGAAGGTCGAGGTGACCAGCTATCGTTAGAGAATGCCAAAGATAGTCAGCTCATTGGAGCAGACAAGCCAGTGTTGAAAAAAGGAGAAGGAAATAAGGCCCAGAAAGCAGTGGGTATAGGCACTGAGCGGGATTCGAACCAAGGAAGTTCCACACAGAAAAAGAAAATCGGTTCGGATAAGATGAGTGAGGGATCATCTCTTAACATTTTGGAGAGGGAGATGATGGTCGTCGCAGTGAATGGGTGCGACAGCCCAGTTCACGTGATTTTCGCACAACAGACCCTGAGGCAAAGAAAGCCAAGGGGACTGAATGCCAAGGAGATTTTGCTGAACAGGCTGGAAGGGGATCGCGCAGATTTTCACGCGCTCCTTTAAGGACTAAAATGTGTGAAAGGTGCGCTGACTCTCTTGTAAAGCCTGGAATGCGCCACAAACGGCAGTCAAGATTGAGAGGGGTAGAAGTAGGTCGAGGGTTGGAGTAATGCCTTCGGGGTGTTGCCGTCGCAGTGTGAGCAACAGACGTAGAACAATGGTAGGAGCAATGCCTACGGGCTGCTGTTGTTGTGGTGATGGTGTGAGCAGTCATCTGTTACGGACAGCTACCGTGTAAATAATGTAGCTGGCCAGTTGTGTTATTGATTTTGATTGCCCAGTATAGGGCGGGGTTGAGTCTATGTTCATGTATTATTTTTCTTTTTTTTTTGATTGATGTTTATCTGTCAATAGTGCTTTGTTCATTGCCTATTGCGGGGCAGGGTTGAGTACATGCTCACGTGTTATGATTTTTCATTTTTCTGGTTGATATCTATTTGCTAATGTTGTTTTGTTCACAGCTCGGTAAAGTGTGAAAATGTCCTTAAGTTGTGACATCAGGATAAATGTTTGATTGCATATTGTGTGTGAGACCGTGTGAGCAGATTGTGGCCACACGCCTGAATTTGAATCTTGTCTTTGTGGATTGTGGCCACACGCCTGAATTTGATTTTGATGTTAAGTAGGCTGGGCCACACACCTGAATTTGAATCTTGATTAGCAGAGTAGGCCATACTCCTGAATTTGAATCTTGTGTTAATCATGGTTGTGCTATATTAGAAGTGAATGGAATGATTAATTAATATGTATGGACATGCTGATAGCTAACGCTATGGAGAGAGTTCTTAATTATAT
>CM065724.1:27922516-27940016 GCA_033310375.1 Conus canariensis
CCGCTTGGTTGTTAAATGTGAACGTGGTGTCCAAACTTTAGAACTGCGTGACGATGAAACTGGACAGTAACACCGATCTGGGAGCAGTTTTCTTAGAAGAAAAAGAAACACCCGAAGGTGCTGGGAGAGACCCAGAGAAGCACTGTCTTCACCTGCCTTTAGAGCAGTCCTGCACCACCCTTGAGGCCTGCGCTGTGTTGACGATGGGTACAGGCACGCGCAGGACACTCCATTAAGATATCAAGGGACATAACTGCTCCTGAACAGAGGTAAATCAGACTACAGGATGCAGCTCTTAACAGCCTTAAAGTAGCATCCCATGGTGTACCAGCCCGTATTTCATGACTGCAGAGCCCACCGGCGAAAAACCCTCCAGCTGCCGAGCACACCCCACAGACCCAACCACCCCTGCCCACGGACAGATGAAGACAGTGCCACTCCAGACACAGCCAAGCTTTCGCCATACGGTCTTATGTGCCCTCAAGAGAGAATCCAAAGTTGTAGTCTTTCCACTGTCAACAGGACTTTCCCTGTGGTCAGTGGGTCTTTCCTCACCGTCACTGGACCTTTCTCCAGGGTCAGCCTAGTTTAGGCAAAGAAGAAAAAGAAACACCCGAAGGTGCTGGGAGGACCCAGAGAAGCACTGTCTTCACCTGCCTTTAGAGCAGTCCTGCACCACCCTTGGAGGCCTGCGCTGTGTTGACGATGGGTACAGGCACGCGCAGGACACTCCATTAAGATATCAAGGGACATAACTGCTCCTGAACAGAGGTAAATCAGACTACAGGATGCAGCTCTAACAGCCTTAAAGTAGCATCCCCATGGGTGTACCAGCCCGTATTTCATGACTGCAGAGCCCACCGGCGACACCGGCAGAGCCCACCGGTGTGACACTTTTTGACCTCCCTTGCGTCCTTAACCATATATTTTAAGTCATGGTTGAACGAAAGGAAAAATAAAGTTGAAGAAAGGGGACAGAAAGTTTTTGTGTTAGATTGTTTTACAACGCACAAGCATTGATGGATTCATTCGTTCTTTGTGTGTGTGTGTGTGTGTGTGTGTATTCAGCGGATGAAACACCTCGGAGCAAGCAATATGAGTAGTGTTCTGAATGACTCTGTCTTCAAGATGGGATACGATGGTCCCATAGGCTGTCAGTGAGGATTTTTATGATATATCTCCCTGACTTTTCATTCTCAATTTCTTTACACCCTTTCCCCCCCCCCCCCCCGCCTTTTTTTTTAACATTTGCTTAGGTCATTAATTCTTAGCCTGCACTTGTTTCTCCCCACTACTAAATTGTTCCACATGTTTCTGCAAGGTCAATCAGTGGAAGATTGCATCTCTTTGGAGATCCAAGTAAAGGCTGTCCTGCACAATTCTTTGTTGCTGAAAATGCTTTTTTTTTTTAAACAGTAGAACTGACCACTCTGACTGTTGACACTTTTTGACCTCCCTTGCGTCCTTAAATGTATCCTCAAGTATAGGCTCAAAGATTTAACCATATATTTTACACGGTCACATATGATTTTAATTGTTCAGCAACTTATTTCTTTACCACACTTCCTTTTCGTTTTACTTTTCTACCCTTCGCTGGCTGCTTTTGGATGCTGTTGGATCCCGTTTTTGAACTCCTGGTGGGGGGCCGGAATAGCTCAGTTGGTAGAGCGCCGGACTCGAGATCCTTGGGTTGCGAGTTCGAATTTCGGTACAGGGGGATTTTTGCCCGGAGTTAACATTGGTTCTGACTCCATTCCCCATACAGTCCTTCGAATGAGACTATAAACCGAGGTTCCGTGTGTGAACGCACGCACAACGTCTTGCACACATGTAAAATCCCATCACCAGCTTTCGGAAGAGAAGGCCAGTTTGGCGGTTGGTAGGGATGACACGTTACGCATAGCATGCACCTTCCCCGAAGATGGAGTATGGCTGCCTTAATGGCGGGATGAAAAACGGTCATACACACAAAACTCCACTGCCTGTATATACAGGCAGTGTCCGCAGGAGTATCAGCCTGCGTGCGCAGAAAGAAAGAAAGAACTCGTGGTGGCGAGAACATCACGGCACTGTAGACGGTGGTATATTTCTATTTGATGCCAAGGAAGCACAGATACAAAGCCGTGCCTCGCTGACGAGTCCGATCCAGCGGACGAAAGGCCTCGAAGCAGGCAATATGAAGAGTTCTGTCTTCAAGATGGGTTATGACGGTCTCCACGGACTGTTAGTAAAGTAGTTCATATCTATAATACATGTCCCTGACTTTTCATCCTCATTTTCGTTATCTCCCGCCTTTTTTACCCGAATCTTTGCAGAGTCATTGATGTCATGATGGAGGAATTGGTAGCCTGCACTTGTTTTCCCCCACCACTGAATTGTTCAACATCATTTTTTCTTCGTTGTTCTTGATGTATGCATTCATATATTTCATATGATGTATTCCATGTTTTCACCAAGGAAGAAAAACTCGGTGGGAAAAAGGAAGGAAAAAAGAATCTTGGCATGATGTCCATTTGAACCCCTTCCCCGTCAAAATGAAACGTGACCCTGCGCTACCCCTCACCCTGTCCGCCCGTGCTAACCTCTCCCCCTCCCTCTTTCCCAGTAGGTTTATTACATAGTCTTTACTTTTTTTCTTCTTAGTTTGCTCTTCAACACTATCTTATTCTTAACTTACCTATCTATCTGCTACTTATATTTTGGCTATTATCAAAGTATCATTAATCTGTCTGTGTCCGTGTGATGATTGTAGAATCACCCCACCTCCATGTCGCCACTCTGCCCCTCTCCACCTTACTCTGTGACCGACAGGCTTTGCCTGTTGGTCACAGAGTAAGGCTGACTACTCAGATCAGTTGGCACTGTATTAATGCCATTCGTGGCATTCACACCATGTTCCCTGAATACAAATGTGTTGTAGTTTGGTTACCATCGTTAATGATAATTTTCATCATTAAAAAAACCCAACAACATTACTACTGTTATTACTTTTGGTGCTGTAACTTCCATTACTGTTACTATTATTAACGATAATGAAGTAAAAATAGTAGTGGATGTTAATGTGGTTATATTTAGTATTGGCTATATGTTCTATACTGTTGTTCTTTGAGAATGCCAGTGATGTAATGACACGGATGTTATCTATTTTGAATATGCTTTCACACTGGTGGAGAAATAAAGATACTCGTATGTATTCATACTGTGTCATATTGGATGTGTACATGTCATGTCAAAATGTAGTCCCTCTGTCGGTCTGTTGGTCTGTCTGTCTGTCTTCTCTCTCCTTGTCTCTGTCTCTGTCTCTCTCTTTCTCTCTCTCTCTTCGTCCAGACTGACACTGTTTATATCATCTAAGCATGAGCGAACTGTTAGAAACTTGTCAATATATCTGTATAAAGCGTTAAAGTTGCGTACTATAGTCGTGTCGTGAATGCATTTTTAAATATATTGTTTATCATGTTTTAGTTTTTTTTCTTTTTTTTTGTTGGTTGATCTCATCATTTTTATTCATTATTCACTCCTTCATGAGAGCTAATAGCCTATACATGAATAAACTTTCCGTATCCGTATCTCTTCCCCCTCCACCCCCTCTCTCTCTCTCTCTCTCCTCTCTCTCTCTCTCTCTCTCTCTCTCTCTCTCTCTCTCTCTCTCTCTCTCTCTGTTCTTCACGGAATATTAAGCTGCTGATGATCTCGTCGGATGTACATTAGGATTGCTAAAAACGATGGTTCATGTGTGAGTCATGTGTTTTATTAGAAAGAACAGAGGGAGATGAAGGGGACTGGGTCATAGGCAGAGGGGAAAAAACAGCTGCGTTAGTCATGAAAGTTTTTATTTGTGGCATGGATCAGACTGTCTTTCATGGGAATTATTGACTGTTATGTTGGATGCCCGCACAAGATATTAGAATGTTCTCTCTCTCTCTCTCTCTCTCTCTCTCTCTCTCTCTCTCTCTCTCTCTCTCTTCTTTGCCCCACCCTCTCTCTCCCGTCCCTCCTCCCTCTCTCGCTTCCCCCACTCTCTCTCCCTGACCCCTTCCATCCCAATCTCTCTCCGTCTGTTTTTATCTCTCTCCTCCCTTTCTTTCTCTCCCCCCTGTTCCTCTTCCGTCTTCCCTTCCCCTCCTCCTCCCCCCCTCTCTCTCTCTCTCTCTCTCTCTCTCGGTCACGTGACAAGATGGCGGATGATGAACAACTCGTATCTTGAGCTCCGGCAAAGTTGTGTGGTTAGTCAGTTTGTGCGCGTTCGGTCCCTCTTTGGCGACTTAAACAAGTGTCAGAGTGCTTGATGTTAGTGAAAGCGACTGCAAGACAACAGAAATGATTGAAACAGAGGTGTGGAGGGCGAGGATAGGGCTCTTCAACGGGACATTACGGTCAGTGAAGAGGGGCAAAACGAAGAAAGATGGCGAGGGGGTAAAGTCGACAGGAGTGCGCGATATCCTGGTGGGCTTTGTTGTGTTGTGGTGCTTTGCACTGACAATAGTTTCGGCAACCAACATGACACGCGAAGCTTTCGGCCCGCACTCGGTTATCCGAGGGATACAGAAAACGCCGAAAGGGGTACCATACGGAACTTTAAGTGCCTACGAAACATGGCGGACTGAAGGAAGTGAAAGCGGTGCAGAAGTCGAGTCAGAATGGCCAAGGTTAGGGACTCACAGTGTTGTAATAACATGGACAGAGTTAACATACACGATTGACCAGGCTAACCCGAAGCTGATCCCGTGTGTTGCACTCCTCCTGATGCTTAACCTCACTTATCTCTGGAAGAAGCTTGTCTTGAGTAATGACGTGGAATCGAACCTAGGACCTAGTCTTAATACCGACGTGAAGCCAGATGAAGAAACCAAGAAACTAGAACATACACTGGAAACAAAACTGACCAACATAGAAACACAAATGTCACAAATACTCACAGCCATGAAATTACTCTCGGACGCCTTCAACTCTCAAGCAGAAACAATCAATAGAATCGATCAGAAGCAGACTCACATGGCAGAATCACTCAACCAACTACGCAAAGATGTTTCAGACACGAAAAAAAGACATACAAGCAAACAGAGATGCAGTTAAACACTTAGAGGAGAAACAGCACACCACAGTAAATAGAGTTGACAGCATGGAAGATGAGCTAGACAGGCTAGAGAGCTTCTCGAGAAGGAACAATGTGAAGATCTTTGGACTGAAGGAAATGTCGGATGAAAACGGAAAAGAAAACTGCGAAGTCATGGTGAAAGAACTGTTAGAGAAACATCTACCAGAAGAGGATTGGGCAGAAGATGCGATCGAGAGGGCGCATAGATTAGGGAAATTCAACCCGTTAAGTCACCAGCCAAGGCCTGTGTTAGTAAAGATGCTAAGGTGGACAGACGTTATGAAAATACTGAGGAACTCTGTGGCTAGGGAGAGGTTAAAGAAAGAAGGAATTAGATTTGCCCAGGACAGGACCAGACGACAGGCAGCGGTTCTAAAAGGACTGAGAGAAGAGGGCAGGTCAGGATACTTCGTCAGAGGCAAACTGTGCATCCGCGAAGGGAATGAAATGCCATATGGACTATACAATGCGCAGCATGGAGGAAATGATCAGGGTGACCATGATGAGATGCCCAGGAGACGAAATGTGATCGGGGATTACTGGGCACACAGTAAACAGATGGGACGTGTCTGGATGGGTAGAGATAGAGAAGGCAGTTGTGCCAGAGACTGGGACCTTGAGTGGGAGAGAGAGAGAGAGAGAGAATGAGACAAAATGAGAGAGTGAGAGAGAGATTGAGAGTGAGAGAGAGAGAAAACGAGAAAAGAAGTGAAGCGGAAAGGAAGAAATATGGGAGTGAAAGTGGAAAGAACGAAAGAAGAATGAGCAAGGATGATAGAAAACATGTGAGTGTAGATGAGAGCGAGGCAAAGAGTGAAAGCGGAAGTGATTTGGAAACTCAATTATCTTGGATAGAACTGGTACATGAAATAGGAGGGGGGTTTTCAGAAGAGGGCAACGAAACGGAAGATCAGAACTGTCTGATGCAAAGAATGAAAGGATCGAGTGAAGGAAAAGATGTAGAAGAAGAAGGAAAGTATACGAGCATGATTACATCCAGAGATATGGATGGGAAAGTGCATGTGAATGAGAAAGGACAGTCAGATGGAACGAAAGAACATAGTATCACGAAGGATGACGCAAGCTTAACCTCATTAACAGACAAAAACAGCACAGATAGAAGCCACGGGTCCGCACAGGTCCTCTTTCATTCGAGTGACTCCAAACAACAACAAACCGAACAACTAATCAGCATTTGGGACATACCGGGGTCAGGGTCGTATACACAGCCGGCTCGCACGACAGACAACATTGACATACTGATGGACAGCACACCTCGCTCGCGGCACGATAGTGACACTGCAGACACTCACAACCAAAACACCAGCACTGGCCTAATACATAAAGAGAAGGAAAAGTTCAGTAAACCTAGCGTTGACGCAAAGACAGGACCAGCTCAAAACAAAACACCAGCCTCGCGACAAACAACACTTGACGATACTATTCAGGCGTTACACACAGAGGGTGATGAAAGCGTTAGGCCAAGCGAAGGAGAGAAAGAAAGGATAAATACTCACACTGCAAGCAAACACTCGCTACGTTCACACACAAGCACCGCCAAAAACACAAACACACAATCAGGGGGAACCCGCGGGAACTCGACGAAGAAGGAAAGAAAGGAAAAAGAAAAGAAATGAAGAGTAGACCAGGGCCGTTCACAGACAGAACAAACAACGGATAACCCAAAAAGTCTTTCCTTTCTTTGTTGGAATATTGAAGGTCTCTTGGAAAAATGGGCAGACCCAGATTTCTATGATTTTATTACTACATTTGATATCTGTTGCCTTTCTGAAACATTTACCTATAAATCTTTTGATTTTGATGTAAAATTTCAAGAATTTTGTGCTCTCATTGTCCAGCTACAAAGTGTACAAAGATGGGTCGCCCCTCCGGTGGTATTATTATGATCATTAACAAGACCGTATCAGAACATGTACAATTTATCGATACCAATATGGAAAATGTGTTATGTGTAAAATTAATGAAAAATTTGTTACAGTGTGATAAAGATATATTGTATTTTGCTGTTTATGTACACCCCGTGGACAGTCGTTTTTACTCAGATAAGGATTATTCTTGTACTCTTGATTTGATTGAACAATTTATGATGTCACAAGTTGAGCAAGGAAATGATTTCTATTATTCCATTGGTGGAGACCTAAATGCTCGTATTGGTGAATGGGGCTTAAGTCTTGTCGAGGACAATGATGTATTTAATAATGAGCAGAATGTGTGCGCACGAAAATCAAAAGATTCCTACATTAATGGCTTCGGAAAAAGATTGATTGAATTTTGTACAGTCTTTAAGCTTACACCTTTAAATGGATTGTGTATGAGAAATTTTGATGGTGCCTTCACATTCTTCTCAGAAAGAGGAAATAGTACTATCGATTTTTTCTTATGCTGTATTGAATTGGTTGATAATGTAATGAAATGCACAGTTAAAGAAAGAGTTGAATCACATCATATGCCAATCATGATGAAAATACAGAGTATTTCACCGGATACAAAATCAGATGAAGAAAAGAAAACATACACAAGGAAGATAAAATGGGATTCTGCCAAACAACAAGATTACATTTCTTTCTTAGAATCTGAAAGTTCTCAAATAGTCGTAGATCAAATTATACAGGAAATAGACTATGATGTAGATCTGAGTATAGAAAATTTAAATATACTATTAAAGGAAGCAGGGAAAAGTATGTGCAAGACAATAGGAATAGGAGGTCCAACCAAAACCACCAACGGGTGTGTTTGACAATGATTGCCTACTGAAAAAGAAAGAAGGTAGTCAGGCACTGAGTAAACTTACCAATATTAACAGAAATAAGGACCCAGTAAAATTCGAAGAAAGAAAGGAGACTTACAGAATCAAAAGAGCACTCTATCAAGAACTAATTAGAGGAAAAAAGAGGTTATATAAGAAACAAATTTATGATACTCTTACACAAAATCAGAAAGATAGTCAGAAATCTTGGAGCACAATAAGAAGCATTAGGAGAAAAAGAATAAAGCAACCACTTATCACAACTTTGCAATGGAAAGAACACTTTGAAGGTATACTAAATCCACAAATAAATGAGACAAATAATGACCATGAAGCACCTCAGCAAGTTATTGAAGAAGAAATTTTTGTTCAAGATTTAGACGTAGAGATATCTGATAATGAAATATGTTCAGCTATAAGAAAATTGAGATCAGGTAAGCATCAGGATTAGACGAAATTCCTCCAGAATTCTTGAAAACAATAGGACATAAGATAATTCCATTCGTAGCAAAATTATTCAATAAGTTGTTCCAAGTCGGTTACTTCCCTTTAGAATGGTCCCGAGCAGTTATAGTTCCATTACACAAGAAAGGCAACAAGCAGAACCCAGAAAATTACAGGGGAATATCACTATTGCGCATATTAAGCAAAATTTTCACAGCAGTATTAAATAACAGACTTTACAATTGGGCTGAAGAGGAAAACAATATAAGCAGAGAACAAGCAGGATTTAGGAAAGGTTTCTCTACGATAGATCACATTTTTACATTAATAACTATGATAAGTAACTGCTTATATGGTAGACGCAGGAGTAAACTATACATAGCATTCATCGATTACCAAAAAGCTTTCGATACTGTCAAAAGAGACAAACTGTAGACAATTCTAAGTAAACATAAAATATCAACAAAAATGCTTAACATGTTGAAAGGTGTTTATAGGAACGTGCAAGCATGCGTAAGACACGGTGCGATCTTAACGGAATTCTTTGAGTGCCCGGTTGGAGTGAAACAAGGTTGCTTACTGTCGCCTCTGATTTTCTCTTTACTAATAACGGAAGTAGCGAATACTGTTACAACGAAAGGAAGACAGGGATACCAACTTCTACCTGGAACAGAGGAAATCTTTACCTTATTATTTGCAGATGACATAGCCCTAATTTCCTTAACTTCAGCCGGCCTACAAAATCAGATCAAAAATTTACAAGAAGCTTCAGATTCTTTAGGTTTAACAGTTAACCTACATAAAACTAAAATAATGGTCTTCAGAAAAGGTGGTTACCTAGGCAAAACAGAAAAATGGTATTATAAAGGTCAAGAAATTGAAGCAGTGAATAGTTACAAATATTTAGGCTTCACCTTGACAACTAAACTTTCTGTAGACATTTCACTTTTGGAATATGCGGGAAGAGTGAAAGGTAAGATTATAGAAATAATGAAAACAATGTACAGTTTAGGACACTTGGATTTAGCTATATATTTTAAATTGTTTGACACACAAGTTAAGCCCTTACTCTTGTATTCAGCAGCAAAGCCATAGAAAATATTCATTTATTTGCATGTAAGAACTATTTAGGAGTAGGAAAGAAAACACCAAATAATTTAGTTTATGGGGAGTTGGGAAGATACCCAATAAGTATTGATAGCACAATAAGAGCAATTCGATACTGGTTCAGACTTATTAAAATGTCACCTGACAGAATACCAAAACAAGCATATGAAAGAGAGAAGACAGAAATAAACAAACCTCAGAACTGGGCTTTAGAGATAAAACGTTGTCTAGATATGTATGGCTTTTCTGAAGTTTGGACGAATGAAGGCGTAGGTAATGAATATAGGTTCATTTTATTACTAAAACAAAGAATAATAGACTGCTACAAACAGAACTGGCACGATAAGTTAGAGAATAGCGAACGCTTTTCAACGTATCTTTCCTTTAAAACTCTACATCAAACCGAGGAATACCTAAGTGTAATTACTATAGCCAAGTTTAGGAAAGCGCTAACTAGACTACGTCTGGGGACAAATGATTTGCATGGAAACAAGAAATATGTAGACAATTTAGCGATTACAACATGCCCCTTTTGCCCAGTAGTGGAAACTGAATTACACTTTTTAACAGCTTGTCCTTGTTATAGGAAACTGAGAGATAAATACATTTACAAACATTTTAGAAATATCAATACAATCACATTACAAAGCCTGGTAGAAAATGATAATGCTGAAATTACACGGGACGTTGCTATGTATGTGTTCTATGCGTTAAAACAGAGAGAATCTCAGATGTAGTAACAGTATCATAATAATTGCTAATGATGATCAAGATACACATTATTAACCTTTGGGTAGTTGGCACTAATTCGGCTGGTCCACATAATTTTTTTAAGGGACGTCCTTGGGGTGTTTTAAATAGTGGTGCTGGAAAGTGATGTTTGTAATTGGTCTTGGCCAGCGTTGTATACGTGGGATTTCATTGTTAGGCAAAACAGACATTGTGTTGACTGAAACAAAATTGTTAGTTACTGTTTCTGTTTATGTTGAATTTGAATATTTGCAAGTTGGTTTTGTACGTGATATGTTCCAGCAAAGATGCACAAATGCCTTAGAATGGTTTAATTGTAGGGTAGGTTGTGTCATCATATATAGGTATGTTGGGTCGACCGACCCCTACTATCCCTGTATTATTTTGTAAATAATTAATGATTGGTCAAAACACCAAATTTTCAGAATGTATATCCAGATGAGTAGTAATTTTGGGGTAAATGTTTCATGAACCATGTATGTAAATTGACCTACCAGTCAAATTATAAATTTTACATTGCGTGACGTATGTGGGCGTAGTCTAAATTCGGTTTAAGACTGGTGTATATATATATACGGATATAACACAGATTTCGATTTGAATATAGATTTTAATTTTGATGTGACATGGACACTGATTGTGAATTGTCCTGGTTTTCGACTTGAGATAGTCATCAACTTAAACGTTTTGAGGTGTCCATGAAATATGAAGATTAACTAGGGTGATAATTAATAGTAAACTTAAAGGCGAGTTAACTGCATACGATTTAGAATTCTGATTCAGGTCTTTTGATTTGTGGCTTATGCACTTCTTAATGATAATTGTTGATTCTAATTTGATTTGATCTGATTTGTTGACTGTGGATTTAATTCTGATTTGAATTTAATTTTGATTGGACCTAGTGGGATACTAAATGTTTTTTCTCTTTAGATACAAATAAGGTACATAGATAATGGACTAGTCAAGTAATTGCTTTGTTGATAAATGTCGATTCAGCTTGTTTTGATCTGATCCATGTTGATGATGTGACCTGATTAATTCTGATTTTTTGTTTTTTCGATTTCTGAACATTGTTGCGTGACTCATGTGAACGGGCCGTAGGCCTCACATTAAAAGGCGCGGCGTTAGTGCGCGTCAAGAGTCAAGAGTCAAGAGTCCTCTCTCTCTCTCTCTCTCTCTCTCTCTCTCTCTCTCTCTCTCTCTCTTCTTTGCCCCACCCTCTCTCTCCCGTCCCTCCTCCCTCTCTCGCTTCCCCCACTCTCTCTCCCTGACCCCTTCCATCCCAATCTCTCTCCGTCTGTTTTTATCTCTCTCCTCCCTTTCTTTCTCTCCCCCCTGTTCCTCTTCCGTCCTCCCTTCCCCTCCTCCTCCCCCCCTCTCTCTCTCGGTGGACCTAAATCTCTCTCCTCTCTCTCTCTCTGTCTCACCCCCCTCCCTCCCTCCCCTTTCTCTCTCTAACTCACACCCACCCTTCTCTCTCTCTCTCTCTCTCTCTCTCTCTCTCTCTCTCTCTCTCTCTCTCTCATTCTCTCGTCTTCTGTCTCTTTCTCTCTCCTTCCCTTTTCCTCTCTTCCTGCTCCCTTCCCCCCGCCCCCAACCTCCTCTCTCTCTTTGGTATGTGTTCATTTTGGACTGGCTTATCCCTCTCTCTTTCTCTATCTCTACCACCCTCCCCCCACCCAAGTGTTTTTGTCTGACTGTCTGTCGGTCTGTCTGTTTTCTCTGTCTGTCTCCCTGTCTTTCGGTCTGTCTGTCTCCCTGTCTGTCTGTCTGTCTTACTTCCTCTCTCATTTCACGGAATATTATGACGCTGATCATCTTGTTGGGTGTGCTTGTATATGCAATGCCGAACATGAATTTTTCATGTATGGGAGGACACTGCAATGGAGACCATTCATGTTGTGTTTCCATGAAAGCTAGCTTTAGAAAGGGGAGGAAGTGGAGAAAAAAACAACAACACAATGTGTTAGTATCATAAAAGATATTGTTTGTAGAAAGGATCATCTTTTGAAAGGTATATGGATTTGGTGATTTAGATGCATGCAGTAATGTCACAATGGTGTCTTCCCCACACCCCCCCCCACCCCTCCCTCCCCGATGTTTGTCTGTATGCCTGTCTGTCTGTCTGTCTGTCTGTCTGACTGTCTGTCTGTGTCTGTCTGTCTGTCTCTCTCTCTCTCTCTCTCTCTCTTATTTCATGAAGTATTTCAATACTGTTGATTTTGATGGATGTGCTTTAACAATGTCCCAAAAGATGATTTTTCATTTGTATAGAAGAGAATTGCACGTTGGGCCAACATTGTTGTGCTTTAATGGCAGCTTTGTACTTGTTAATAAAAGGAAGTTGACGGGAGGGTGGGGGGGGGGGGGGGGGGGGGGGGGGGGTGGGGCAAAGAGAGGTTGGGGACATCGGGTGTGTGTGTGTGTGTGTGTGTGTGTGTGTGTGTGTGTGTGTGTGGCGTGAGCGTGTGCGTACGCGCGCGCATGCGTGCGTGCGTGCGTGTGCGTGCATGCGTGCGTGTGTGTTTGTGAGCGCGCGCCTGCGTGCGTGCGTGTGTGTGTGTGCGCGCGAGGGCGTGCGTACGTGTGCTGTGCGTTGTGTGTGTGTGTGTGTGTGTGTTTGTATGTGTGTGTATGTTGTGTGTGTGTGTGTGTGTGTGTGTGGGGTGTGTGTGTGTGTGAGAGAGAGAGAGAGAGAGAGAGAGAGAGAGAGAGAGAGAGAGAGAGAGACTCATGTAAATCTCAACCAAAGCAGTTTTCAGGATGCCCGTTAGCTAATTCAAGTGTAGCGTGTGTCTTGGAGGCAGAACAAAATCTGATCCCTGGGGCATCCTGGATTACATGTCTTTTCTCACTGCCCATTTCAATGTCCTGTCATTCTTGTGATGTCAGTGTTGTGACAGATACGTTCCCTTTCCCCACTCTTGCTAAACACACACACACACACACACACACACACACACACACACACACACACACACACACACACACACACACACACACGACCGACCGATGTCCCAACACATAGGTGACAGACACATGCTGTAAGTTAGCAAACGTAAGCATCAAGAAGTTCATGTGTGCTCCTCCTCGCCCAGCTGTAGCTGAGACTCTTGTTCAGCTGCCTCCGACATTGCCTTGAGGGCTCTGGTCCTGTGTGGATCAGAAATCCAGGCTTCTTGGATGAGATCATGGTCTGATGAGTCTGCAAACCCCTCTGCTTCAAACTATGGCGAGAACTGACTTGGAAGCCAGACTCCGTCAAGCTGTTGGCAGGAATGGCGTCCTCCACAGTCTTTTAGACGTGAGCTTGCTCTGTGTTGCGGTTATATGGTACAGCGAATTGAATCAAAATCATTTGTTTTGATGAATCTGGGTGGAGTACTGCATCCGGTCTCATTCCATTCTTGCTGATGGTCCCTGGACGGTTTTCCCCATTCCAGAAGGTCTGCTGTATGCTGGTAGTCATCTCTGCTCCATCCACGTAAACCCCGATTTCACGCTCATGATGTCACAGCTGTTCCCGATCATGGTTTGTGGCTTCATGCCACTGTTGAGTGTCTTGAAATTCCTAGTTCTCTTCACGATGTCATCGATCTTTCGCTGGCGTCTGGATGTTTGATGGGGTGTCTTCGTTTATGGTTTCTACCCCCCCCCCCCCCCCCCCCATTGGTGTTCCTGTCTGTTCCTCACACAAAGTCCACAAATATACCTAGGTTACGCTCCAGTGTGCTCTTTCCTATCAGCGCATCTAGTTTATGGATTTAAAAAAAAAGTAATTTCACCCATTACCCCCTTTTCGTGGTATCACATGAACAGTAAGAACCATAACCACTTTAGGAATATCCATGAGAGATTTGAACGGGATATTATAGTACATATATCATGTTGTCTATTTGAATTAGATACATACATATTGAAAAAAAGTAGAAAGAAAGAAAGAGGAACGCAGGAAAAGGAGCGATGGAGGTGTCTCCACTCCCACCCTCACCCCCACGTTCCGAAAAAAAAAGACGAAAAAGGAAGAAAAGGATACTATGCAAAATAGGAGAATGGAGGACACACACACACACACACACACACACACACACACACACACACACACACACACACACACAGAGCAAAATGACGTTGTATTTACACATAATTAGAAAACAGACGCTCGAATGGAGATAAATCGATTGTGCTTCTGTTTGCAATTCGCTTCTGCCCTTTTCTGACTAAACATCAGGAATAAATATTCATGTTTCACGTATTGCCGTAAAGCATCTACATTGACCCACTTTCGTTTCATGTTAATCATGTAACCCCCCCCCCCCCCCCCCCCCGTTTTCTTGCATCAATATGTTACCATCCGTACATGTTTAAGTGAGCCTCTGTGAATAAATTTGCATATGCATGAGTGAGTTTATCATTAATGTCATCGGGAACATGAAACATAAGAAACACAGAACTAATCGTTCAGCGCACATCTGTTGGAATAATTTCCCCGTTGTTATGAGCTAGTTGTGTGTCCTTTGTCACCAAGTACAACTTGGCAAGCGTATAAGAATCCTGTGGCACAAACAAGATAATTTAATCATTCCTCCGTCGTCATACATGAGCAAACATAGACACATGTCACATACAAGAATGCACAAAGTAAACTTCTGAATAATGTCGAACACAAGCCTTCTCAGTATGCAGATGATCTAGAATTTCTTGTAGCTGGCGATAGAAAATCATTTGAAACTTGCATAAATGCACTAGACGCATTTAGTTCTAAGTCAGGTTTGAGAGTGAACTGTGAAAAGACTGGCGCAGTCTGGTTGGGCAGATGTAAAAACTCTCCGGCTGGTTATATGGACCATTTAGGAATGGTGTGGATTCCACCGAAGTTAAAAATTTTAGATGTTTGGTTTACTAATGATGTACAAATCTGCGAACGTATAAACTACTCAGCAGATGTAAACTATTTGTTCACGATTTGGACCCAAAGACCGATTAAACCTTTAGAAAGGGTGACGATTTTGGAATCTTTGATTTCGTCAAAACCAGTTCATTCATGGAGTCTGCTACCCAACCCACCAAACAGTTTCTTTTAGATTCTGCAAAGCCACTGTTACAATTTTGTATGGAATAAAAAAAAAGGTAATATTAACAGAAAAACAGCACATAAAAGTGTATGAAATGATGGCATTGGACTATCAGAATTGAAAACCTTTTGCTAGTTCATTAACATTGACATGACTGCAACAAAACTTAAATGGAAAACAATCACGACAAGCAGTTTACCAATTTTAAATGCTCTTGAAAAATATGGATCTGAAATCGTCACTACCTTTTCAAAATCAAATGTATTCTGGACAGAAGTGTTTGATGCATACCAATTATTTTCTATGAAGTTAGTAGTAAAAGCTGTGGTGAGCTACTTGCAGAACCAGTATTTTGTGATCGTAAAGCACAGCTAGGCAAGAGACATGCTGTCGGCAAGAAATGGATTGGTAAAAGGATACACAATATTGCTGATTTTCTGCTTCAAAATCGATGATTTATTCTTACGAAAATTTCAAACAGAAATACAATGTCGAAATAGATTTTAATACTTTTTCTGGGTGTAAGAAAGCAATAACTGAATATATACGAAATGCAACGATAACTGGTCATAGCAATAAGTGCATGGAAATAACAATTTGTTTTAAAAGCTCCATCTGTATACAGAAGGTCAGAAATGTACTATGATTTACTCATTGATAATAACACACGGACGAAATGTTGCTCAAGGCGGATTCAAAAGCTGAATGTCGAAAATGACTGGGATACAGCCTTTTTATATGTTCATAAAACATCTGATGTAAAACGGAGTGGTTTCAGTGTAGAAAAATACACAGGTATCTGGGGACTTATGTAATTCTTTAAAAAAAATTGGTATGCTGAACGGTGAGTTCTATGGTTTTCGCAACGCCGCAAAGGACAGTACCATTCATATGTTCCGGCGCTGTGATACTGTCCAAGGTTTTCGAAAGACTTATGGATGCAACGAATGAAAAATATTAGAATATACTTTATTCATGAGCAACAGAATCACTGGCTATACTTGATTTTGATAAAGACATAAGCACTGACCAGATCTTTCATTTAATTTTGATATCAGATTACTTGTACCACTGTAAATTAAATGGAAATATGCCTATTCTGCAAGCCTTTGTTAACAAGTTGAAATGCAGATAGAAAAAAAAAAACGATACATAATGATTTTGTTGCCAAATGGACTCCTTTCAGAATTTTTTTTTCAGTTGATTTAAGCAAAACACAACGAATACATCTGTATTAGATAAATCATTCAAACAAAAACCTTACGGGTATTGTAACTTAGCTGTTTACATGTGGATTATAGGGCTCAGGCCCAGCGCAGACAATCATCATCCATTTAATTCTCCTCATTGTAGTTTAACCCCACCTTCATTTCCTTCTATTTGATGTAAATGAACTGACCGGGTAAAACCTCGTCATATATTTGTCTTTTTATCTATTTGTCCACAGTCTGTTAACCTGTCTGTCTGTCTGCATGTCTGTCTGTTTGTATGCCTGTCCGTATGTTTATTTGTATGTAAGTCTCTATTGTTCATGTGTCCTAAAACCGGGCTTGTGTGTGTGTGTGTGTGTGTGTGTGTGTGTGTGTGTGTGTGTGTGTGTGTGTGTGTGTGTGTGTTAAAAAAAAGTGTCCTATCACTAATAGATATACAACATGCAAGATAAAAAGTACGGCGAGACAGAACACATTCAAACACAGATAAGGCACATGAAATGAAACAAAGATAACCTACTCTCTCTCTCTCTCTCTCTCTCTCTCTCTCTCTCTCTCTCTCTCTCTCTCTCTTTCTCTGTGTGTGTGTGTGTGTGTGTGTGTGTGTGTGTGTGTGTGTGTGTGTGTGCACGCGCGCGCGTACACACAACACACACACACACACACACACACACACACACACACACACACAAACACAGAGAGAGAGAGAGAGAGAGAGAGAGAGAGACAGACAGACAGACAGACAGACAGAGAAAGAGAGAGGGAGATGAAAACGGAGTTTAAAACGTAATCTCTGAATCAGCTGCAGGAACACAAATGTTGTTAATGACTGAACAAATCTGACATCCGAATGCAGTAGCCTGTAGTAAACAACGAAACAAACGCTTTGGCTAGATTAACATTTCAATTGTCAATATGCGGAGTCAGTCTCAAAACGTTTTGTACATTACCGAGAGAAACCAATAATTCTGTTCAGCGTGGGTGTTCGTAGGTTCAAAAAGGCAGACAGACACATTGGCTGAAAGACTGCGATACAGAATATTGAGCG
>CM065724.1:27945016-27952516 GCA_033310375.1 Conus canariensis
TACTACTTGCAAACAAATCGTTACACAGAAACATCTGTTGTTGAAGGCGTCTCAGCTTTGTGTGGTATGCACACTTTATACACCATTCTTCTGTGATCTTTCTTCTTCTGTTTAATCCTTCGCTGAAAGACGCACAGCGATGAGAAAAGAAAAGCAGGTTGGCTAACAGTTTCAAGGCGTCTTGATGTAGTTGTAATGCACGTATACACTCTGCGGAAGTACGAGATTTCAGGGAGGTTGATATTTCACATTCCCACAATCATGTTTGAAGTATTCTTCATGTCTTAATGTAGTCGTTACACACGTCTAAACTCTATGGAGGAAGAACGAGATTTCGGGTAGGCTGGTATTTTCACATTCTCATAGTCATGTTTGAAGATTCTTTCTCGTTCTTTTTTTTTTTTTTTCTGTCGTTACGACGAGTCATCCCCCTTGAAGATCGCTGGACGTGAGGGACGTATACAGAGTTGTGTCCCGAAGTAGTATCCTTCACATCCCCCCTGCCCCCCTCCCCCTACTTCCACTCACTAAATGACAGGTGATCAGCTTCTCTCTAAGGACGTGATCCTGGCAGGCCCCCAAAGACTGTACAGACTCAAAACACACACACACACACACACACACACACACACACACACACACACACACACAAAACAAAAACAAAAAAAAAAAAGAAAAAGAAAAGGAAAAAAGAATTCTGCCTTCTTCCCCGTAGACTCGTTGGCGTGTAAAGCTGACATCCGAGACCCCAGCAATGATTAAAGGTACATCGCAGTTCGCCAAATTCTTTGTTCTAAGTCGTGACTGCGAGTGCTCCGTTCCCGGAGCTCTGCAAATCTCAGACGTAACATGTCATTCAAATACTGACGCACGCTTCACCCTCAGCGGTATTTGCGTTGTGTGTGTGTGTGTGTGTGTGTGTGTGTGTGTGTGTGTGTGTGTGTGTGTGTGTGTGCGCGCGCTGTTCCGTCTTTTTTTTTTAATTTACCATTTTTTTCCTCTCTCCCCTTCCTTTCACTACCCTTGGCTCTCTCTCATCCTCCTGTCTGTTTTTTTTTTTCGTTTGTTTTATTTTTTTTTTAAAACTTACTTGAGTTGTTTGTTTTAAAATTTTTTAACCTTACTTAAGGTGTTTGTTTTATTCGTTTTTCTTTGTAAAACTTACTTAAGTTGTTATTCAGCTCTAACCCTCGCACAGTGTGGCCCTAGAGCTGGGCAGATGGTGATGCAGAGCGTATGGGCAGTCCCCCTGCAATGACGCCTCTTCCATGACATCGACAATGAGGGGTTTAGGGCCTGGGGAAATAGAACGGCGGTGGGGATGGGAGTGCTGGTGGGAATGGGGAGGAGAAGGGGAGGAGAGAGGGGGACATTAAAAAGTAGATTGGTCTGGCTTAGTTAAGCGATTTGTTCACTATCATATCATCATCATCATCATCATCATCATCATCATCATCAACATCATCATCGTCAACAACAACAACATCAACAACAACAACAACAGCAACAACAACAACGACGACGACGGCGACAACAACATCATCATCATTGTCGTCGTCATTATAGTTATTGTGATTATTATCAGTCAGTTAATAGTTGATTATGTACTTAATTGTCCCCCCTGCCATTTCGGAGAGGTTCATTCTGTCAAAGATGACTAAAATTAGCTTAGTTCCCAGACAAAGAAGATCACTCTCTATCACACGTAGCCCAATGACGTTTTACCCAATGACGTTTAACCCAGTAACGTTTAATCAAATTATTTTTTACCCAATTACGTTTAGTCCGATCACGTTACACGCATTTTGTCTTTATTTTCCATCAATCACGTTTCGTCGCAAGTCGGGTATAATCAAATAGAAAAAAAAATCATCGATTGTATCACACACACACACACACACACACACACACACACACACACACACACACACACACACACACACACACACATTTATTTTCTCATATCTCCACTTCGTTCAAAGTTCTAACAATACAACTTCAGAGAAGCGCGCGCACACACACACACACACACACACACACACACACTCACACACAGACACACATACACACAGACACACACACACAATGACACACACACAGACAGACAGACAGACAGACACACACACACACACACACACACACACACACCACACACACACACACACACACACACACAACACACACACGACTGGAGGTCCCAGCGTGTGGTGGTGTTGTTCGAAGGTTCCAATGTTCTCAGGGACACAGATCTTCAAGTGAGCGGAACGCTCGCCAAACTGCTGAAGTGAATAGAATAGTCATGTCACGTCCACGGGTGTCATGCGATTCGATGCAAGAGCAAGGAAAAAGGCAGAAAAAAACAAAACAAAACAAAGAAACAAACAAACAAAAAAAAAACACTAGCCAGTCTCATGTGTGTTTGTCGCAGCCATGAGTGTGTGTACGTGCGAGAGAATGATCGTACGGCAGTTTGTATGAGCACAACATGTAGGTTTGGCACAGAAGTTGATTTTTCTTTCTTTCTCTCTTGCTTTCTTTCTTTTGTTCTTTCTTTCTTTCTTTCTTTCTTTTTAACCGACAGGAGACATATTCATGTCTTTAAGCTCCAATGTGTAAATGCATGGCTTCGAGTCGGGTCTGACTTGTCATTTGTGTGCATTGCATTGTGTAGCAGTGTAAAGGTAAAATAGGGAAGATGAGTAGACCTAAATGGTATTCACCAGCAAATCTGAATTTAGAAAACAACAACAAGAAAACCATAACAAAACATTCAAACAAAAACAGAAAAGAAAAGAAAAAACAAAACAAAAATAAAAACACAAAAACAAACAAACAAAAAACCCAAAGCAATAACAACAAGAACAACGAAACCTTGTCTAAGACAAGTAAAATGATTATGACCAGAAGTATTACAAGGTTGGCACAGGCTTTTATACGCATGCCTTCCGGAGAATTCATCCCAGAGAATAGCAAGAGCACAGTCCCTCCAACGTAGGATTAATGCAGAATTATATAGTAGCATCATCATGATCACGATCGTGATCATGATCATGATCATGATCATGATCATGATCATGATCATCATCACCATCATCATCATCATCATTATCATCATCAGCAGCAGCAGCAACAACAACTATCATGATCATCATCATCAGCAACAAGAACAACATCAACATCAACATCATGATCATGATCATGATCATGATCATCATCATGATCATCATCATCATGATCATCATGATCATCATCACCATCATCGTCGTTATCGTCATCATCGTCATCATCATCATCATCATCATCATCATCTTCATCTTCATTATCATCATCATCATCATCGTCGTCGTCGTCGACGTTATTCTTGTTGTCATCGTCGTCGTTGTTATCATTTTCCAGTTGAGGGCGTTCTTCCAGCATGATAATACAAGCACACTGAAGTGTGTTAAACACCAGACTTACTTTACCACATCATCACCAACACTGCCATCATCACTACCACCACGAGAACACGTCGTTACTATCGTCGAAATTAACATCGTCATTGGTGATGAGAAGCAGATGCTGGTGAACGAATACCTTTATCTCCCTACATCATCTTGTACACCTATAGCACAAAAAGTCACCGGTCATGCCCCGACTCCGAATCACACAGTCACATGTGGCTAGATGTTTTGCTGTGGACACAATCATTTGACCTACCGGCAGAAAATACCGTTCATGTGCATGGTGTGACATTTTGTATTGTAACGTCGGCAGATAATGTTACTGGGTGATATTTATTACCATGGTGATATTTTGAGCTCCGCGGCACTGCAGTTTAAATGTCATTCTTAAACAACAGGATCCCTGTTGAGCCATTCTCTTTAAACACACACACACACACACACACACACACACACACACACACACACACACACACACACACACACACACACCACAGAAAGACAGAGACACAGGTATATATTCAAGACCACAGAGAGAGACAGACGGAGGGACAGTCAGATACGTATACACATATGGTTAGCTGTTCACCCATCAGAATGATGGTGGAAACTGTACATATTGTAAAGAAAAGCAGCAATATCAGTGAAAGTGAACACATGGATGTACTGTCGGTGGCAGGAATCTACAGAGAATGTCACGCTGAAGATTAACAATAGCTGGATCCTTTTGCCTCTTTTCGGCTGTGGACCATACACTTGAAAGAAACTGGGATGGTTTGAAATTGATCTAAAAGTGAACGAACCGAAAGGAATCTGTTCTCTGTAAAACATTTGCACTGTTTTCCATTGTACAGTTGCACTGTTTTCATGTTGAATGCAACATTTAGCCCATTTCCTGTCACAAATGGCGTAAAGCAAGGCTGTGTTTTGGCACCCACTCTATTCAGCATCGTGTCCTATGCAATGCTGACTGGTGCCTTCAGAGAAAGAGACATAGGCATCGACATCAGATTCAGAACAGATGGAAAGCTGTTTAATCTCAAAAAGCTCCAGGCATAATTTAAGGTTATGACAGACATCATGGACTCTCTGTTTGCTGATGACTGCGCTCATAACACTGGCTCAGAAACTGACATGCTATCCAGCATCAGCAAGTTCTCCGCAGCCTGCGTCAACTTCGGTCTCACCATAAATACTAAGAAGACGGAAGTTCTGCATCAGCCTGCGCCAGACAGACCCTACCATGAGCCTAACATCACAGTCAATGGTGTGAGACTCGCTGCAGCGAGTAAATTCACCTACCTTGGCAGCACACTGTCCCAGAACGTCACCATCGACGATGAAGTGAGCATCAGAACTGCAAAAACAAGTGCAACCTTTGGCGGACTACGCACCAATGTTTGGAATAGAGGCGTCATCAGTCTAGAGACCAAACTAAAGTTGTACAGAGCAATTGTTCTCCCCACACACCTCTGTGCATGTGAAACGTGGGCAGTGTACCAAATGCATGCCAAGAAGTTGAATCACTTCCACACAGCCTGCATCAGTAGATTGTTAAACATAAAATGTCAGGACAAAATCCCAGACACAGAGGTGCTCGACCAAGCAGGCCTGCCGAGCATCCGCACCATCCTGATGCTGTCTCAGCTTCGATGGGCAGGTCATGTAGCTCGCATGCTAGACCACCGGCTATCCAAGAGACTCTTCTACGGTGAGCTGCAACAAGAAAAGCGGTCCCATGGAGGTCAGCGGAAACGCTTCAAAGACACTCTCAAAACATCCTTCAAAGCGTTTAACCTCAACTCTGACACATGGGAACAAACTGCTATGGATCGAGCTAGATGGCGCTACTCTATCCATAAACGTTCCAATCTATGTGAAGAAAGGAGGACAGCTGCAGCGCAGCAAAAGAGACAGACAAGGAAAGCCCACGCCAGAAATCAAGAGCAGGTCTCCCACATTGCCTGTCCAAGCTGTCACCTCATATTCTGTGCACTCATCGGCTTGATCAGCCATCTGCGTATCCACAAATCATCTCCAGGTCTCCCACATTGCCTGCCCAAGCTGTCACCTCATATTCTGTGCACTCATCGGCTTGATCAGCCATCTGCGTATCCACAAATCATCTCTCCCCCCCCCCCTCCCTCAACCCCTAGATGACTGAAGTGGTCATCGTCGATTCGACGGACGAACGGCAGCATTCAACATACAATAAAGCCTCCTAGCATCCTCAAGTACATTTGTCAGCAGTTTATGAGCATTTTAGAGGACTTACAAATCTGTTTATCTGGGTTGTACTGTTATTCCAGTCAAAAATAAATTACACAAATTAAACATTGACAATGGAGATTGATAAGTTCTAGGTATTGCCGTATTTTGAAATACCACATTGTTGGGAATACAGAGAAACTCATCGCCAATTCGTCCTAATTATAGTTTTGAAAAATTCTGTTGTCTATGTCTTCTCCTTCTCTCCTACCACGTATAAGCTGTAATGTATGGCTGGTACTCCAAGTTAATCACTGCGTATATGTATGTACATGAGAACTGGAAAATAAGCTTTTCTTCCCAGAAGTTGTGTTTTATCCGGAATCTACAGGAATTTGAATAAATAGGCTTGCTAAACATTAGCTGAGTTAGCAATCTCCAGAGACTGCTGAAATCCACAGAGAGATCAGAAACTTAAGTACATACTAAAACAATGTACACTGCTACCAACATGTCCTAGTGAATAAACAACTGGCATGTTATTCAAGAAAAAGAAAAGCACTGGGTACCAGCTGACTTCGAAATCTGTCATTTGAAAGCCTGCAGTCAGCTGACATCGAAATCTGTCATTTGAAAGCCTGCAGTCAGCTGACTTTGAAATCTGTCATTTGAAAGCCTGCAGTCAGCTGACTTTGAAATCTGTCATTTGAAAGCCTGCAGTCAGCTGACTTTGAAACTAGCTTTGATTCAGACTGACTGCTATCGTTCATTGTTTTGTATTTCGCTTTACGTTATCGATTTTAGCGTGCACTTGTGGTCTTTGTTTGATTGTTCGTTCTTCAGTGTTGATTGTCTTGCCTGAAGAAGACCAAAGAGGTCGAAACGCGTCGTGTTTTGTTTTGTAATGAGCTGGTCTCTTTTCATTCGGCAGTACGATAGTTTTTCTTTCAGGTTTGTTTTCATTCCCGCCCGCACTCACCTCGCCTTGACAGCAACACCAAACTGTTCAAACTCTCTGGCCTCTTTCCGCTTCTAATCTACGTCATCTTCGATACAAGCAACAAATATACGTCACCTTCGATACAAGCAACAAATCTACGTCATCATCGATACAAGCAACAAACCATGATGTTTGTTAGGTTGAAAGGCGAGGAATGAAATCCTTTCTGATTATTTATGTACCGTCATTAGTTTGTCTTCGTGCACCATAGATAGTAATGTCCTGTGTATTAGAGCTTTTAGGGAGTTGTGATGCACAGTTTTGTTGTATCCCAGTGAGGTTGACAGAAACAATGCCGTACCAAACGGAATGCATGCGGGCGTTCAGTGGTTTTTAACTGATATGAACACACACACACACACACACACACACACACACACACACACACACACACACACACACACACACACACACACCACGCACGCACGCACACACACGCACACACACACACACACTCACACACCCAACACACACACACACACACACACCACCGAAACAATCAAACGCTCCATTAAACATGGGCCAATAACTATGCCTCTGAAAGATTGCATCAGTGTTGTCTCCCATGAAAAATGCTCTACTCTCCCACACGCAGATACTGTCTCCAATACATTTCTTGATTGTCGTCGAATATCCTGTCCCCAAACCCACGGCATGAAATTCAAAAGTCTGCACGCACTTACTCTCTCTCCAAAGTGTTCAACGATGTGAACAATATTCGGATGTGCTGAACCAGCAACCCTGTCAATCCTGCGGCGGTGCCAGGACACCACAGCATTAGAGTTTGTCCTGCAGCTCTCCATAGACTGGTCTTCGTGATGGTTCCACAAAGACCGGAATGAATCGACA
>CM065724.1:27955016-27962516 GCA_033310375.1 Conus canariensis
CTGTGTCTCTGTCTCTCTCTCTCCTGAACCATACTCCTGGTAAGGGAAAGCAATAAGGTTGATAACAAAGGAAACACTTGTCTCCCTCTTCAATGTAAAGTCTAATTGCTTCCTGTCGTTCTTTGCCTGCCTGTTCGTCTGACTGCCTCTCGCTCTTTCTCTGTCTCTCTTCGTCCTCTCTGCCTCCCCCCCCCCACTCTCTGTCTGTCTGCCTGTTTACCCCCCCCCCCTCTCTCTCTCTTCATGACTCTAAGGCATTACATCCTGTTTTATTCAGCGCTGTTTTATAGTCTCCTGGATCCCACTGGCACTGAATCTGCAAAAGTAATGAAAGTTCCATCAGCACGTGCACATGCAGCTGTATCTCACTGAGTGTTTGCACAACAACTACTGCAGCATCGCTCACGAAAGCAGAAACATGGCTTCTCAGATGTAGATGGACATACTGGGATGATACACAGATATTGTTACATGGTGGCAAAATGTGAAGGAAAAAATGTAAACCTATTGTGCTTCATCTTTTATCTAAATTAAGGAGAATTTTGTTCATTCCTCCCCCCCTCCCTCTGTCTGTCTGTCTCTCTCGGTCTCTCTGTGCCAATGCATGTGCGTGTGTCACTAGGTGTTCTGGTACCTGCAATGCTCCTCCCATTCATAATTTTTTTACGGGCATGCGTTGCACATTTTGGAGGAAGAATTTTTGAGAGAACAGCTCATGATCATCTCGCAAGTTGATAACATTTTTGGCAAAGTTTAAGCCTCTTTTGAGATGGTGCCCGACAAGGCCTTCTCACACTGACAGATGATTTGGGAAAGGCAGACAACCGAGGTACGGAATTCGACAATCACTGAACACTCTGCAACATATAGATGTCAGCTGACAGTATAGAAGCACTTGACTGGGCTGAGACGTACTCTCTTGAGTTCTCCATGTTGAGTTGTGTGCACGTGGTACACAACTCCTCTTCACCCAGCGTGCAATGCATGGCAGGTATTTTTGTGAAGTCGGTCCACAAAAGTCGTTGTGATGTTATTACCGTGTCCTTCAGGTGAAGTCTCCTTCCTCGTCAGCATAGGGTGGAGATGATGCTAACCAGAATGAGGAAGCGGTTTGTGTTCTTGAAGGAACTGGTGAAGGAGAATGATATCAGTGGGACACTGGCCTTTAGGAACACTGTGATGTATCCAATGCTCTAATCAAGATCATGGTGTGTTGACGATTTTGTACGGCCCATCAGGGATGAAGACATTGGTTCAGCTTTCTTTGCATCTGCCAGGTACGTTAACAACGTTTCTGATACAACGAGTGACTCTTTTGAAACCGAAGAGAGAGCTAACCATGCTGTGAGCGTGTCGCGCCCTCAACGCAGCCTGTAAGGTAAGACATGAGGAAAAAGGTGGCCATTGTGTTCATGGGTGTTCTTCACCAACTGCAAACTTGATGCCTTCCTGACATAGCAACAGGTGATGGCACTGAGGCTCTCAGCAGTACTGCAGCATTGATGTGCCGCATGAGACCTGCAGATTATCTATGCATACGCATGACTCCCTAGGTAGCGTTTAGCTGACGGAGCACCGTGTGGACTGGGCAAACGGCTTTATGCCAGACAGACTTGTGATATTTTTATGTCTGCTGCTGTCTCAGATCTACGTGGATCAACACCTGTGCAGACTCTGTCCTTGTCTTCGAAATCTTTTTGTTTTCACCCTTTTCACCTCTCTTTGCATTTCTACACTTACCGTCATTTTGTTAAGCGACGGTTTTAACATGTGGGGAACGGAGACAGTTTGCAACTTCATCCATTTCTGTGAATGTAAGATGTACATTCTGTTTGAATCTTTTCGTGTACCCCCGAACGTAAAGAATGATCTAGTCCTACAAATCAGTGTCTGCAGACCATACCCATTGAAGGCACTGAAGGATATGTGAATGTTCACAAGAAGGCCAACCTCTGGCATGTTTTTACCTATGTCAGTGTCGGGTTGACACCGTGTGTAGAACTTTGCGTAGACACAGACTTTTCACAGCTGCATTATCCGCTGTATTTTCCTGCATTTTACGCGGAACATTTTCGTCTTTTGAAGCAGTTATACAATTTAGATGCACATTGCAGAAAAGCAATTACACGTGCCTTTCGGAAATACCTAACGCGACGGTCTATGCAAAGACTCCTTGAACAGACCACAAGGTGTTTTTTTCCTTGAGGGATAGATCAAACATAGGCGTCGTCACGGAAATCCAAAACAGTTCCATGAATTACAGATCGAGGCATTGATAACTGCGTTTATCAGAGACTCATTCAAATGTGTCATAGTCAATGTCACTTTGAAGCATGTGTACGTACACTGTTTATTCAGGCGCTAGCAGTTGTTGGGTTGGCTGCAGTGCAGACGATACCTTTGAAGCCGAACTACACAAAGACCGCATGAAACATCATTTACAAATTTCCATTTGTCCTTTACATTTTGAGAGAGCTCGTGTGTGTCTGAAGTTTCTGCCAGAGTTCTGTGCACAAGCAGCACCATGTTACCGACACAAAGTGTTTCTTCATACTTCGCACAAAATATGTCAGTGAAGTGTTCGCAGATAAAATGGATCATTTTCTATTATTTTTTCAATTTGGAAATTGTGGAGGTCAGTGAGAGTGACTTGGTATACGTCAAAACAAACGAACAAAAAATAAACAAAATCACTGTGTTATCTTCCGTGCCCCTCACCTCCCCTCTCTATCCCTTTTCTTCCTCAACGGCACAACCAGCACCATACTGCTATCTCCTCCACCAACAGCCACTCTTGGGGCAGAGGGCTGGGGGGTGGCATCCTGTAAAAGCCTCCACACTAGCAGACCACAGGGCACACAGTATCCAAAGGGTTGGGAGGGTGCATCATGTAAAAGCCTCCACACTAGCAGACCACAGGGCACACAGTATCCGGTCATTAAGAGACAACCTACCAGAGGAGACACTGCACTACTGTCGAGTCACTTCACTTCATCAATGAAAGAGCTCGTCAGGAGTAAAGAAACGCGATTGCTCTTCGAAGTATTCAGATCCTTTCTGTTTAAAGGAATCATTAACATGTGATTTCCTGCAAGCAGAGGTGAGAGAGTGGGAGGATAGTGCTAGTAGTGCGGGGCTCTTTTCATAGTTTAGACCAACGAATTGCGCTTGACGGTCCCGTTTGATTGAGACACCATAGGGTTGGAATTCTCTTGTTAGCTGCATAGATGTCTGCATCACTTCTCAATCAGACTAATGTCATCAGCCCTAGCTGCATAGATGTCTGCATCATTTCTCAATCAGACTAATGTCATCAACCTGTTCTTTTGCGGCTGTAAGGCCTGCGTGCTTAACTGTTGAATCAGGTCGATTTCTCATTTAAAAAAAAAAAAAAGCGTTGATCAAATGACGAGTTCTTTTCATCAGCATGCTTATCAAATAAAATTGAAATTTAATGACTAAAGATTTCACGTTGTGTACATCTTATTCGGTCTGTACAGAACCGGTGAAGTTTGAGCCTTATGTCATGTGAATTCCGAATAAATGTTTAATGCACCATGAATAGGTTTGTTTTACCCCGAAACACACACTTCACCCTCTAAACCCCTAGCCTCCCCCCCCATCCCCCCCCCCCCCCACACACACCCACATACACAGTCGCACATTTTTGACGTTTTATAGATCAGACCGTCATCTGTAAGTGTCAACACTCAAGCAGTTTCGTTTCTATTGAGGTCTGCCAGGTCTTTAGTGTAAACATTCTAGAAAACACGGGAGAGAGCCGAACCTTGAGGTAATCCCATAGACATTTAAATTGAGGTTCAAACTTCCAGTTTTCAAATCGTAGAACGATGGTTCGCCCCAGAAGTATTGCTGCAGTACATCATGTTAAGTGTCCTGTTGACATCACAGGAGAGAGAGAGGAGAGAGAGAGAGAGAGAGAGAGAGAGAGAGGAGTTATTGCTCAGGCGTTCAGCCCGTTGCAACGGGATCACGGGTCAAAGTGCTTACAAAACAAGATCTGACATCAGACACATTGAAATACAATGTTCTAACATGACGATGTTGCCATGCCACTAAACGCACACAGCCATCGTTGTCTTGTGCAGCATCACACAGTAGACAGTTGGCCCACAGCAACTCAGTAAGCGTTTCAAACTCACGTGCCATACTTCCCCATACGCCCTCATATGAAATGAAGAAGCAAAAAAAAAAAAAAAAATCGAAAATGGGGAATGGAGGAGAACAGAGGGAAGAGATATGTGTCAGTGGGGTGTGGGGGAGCTCGGGATGGGTGGAGGAATGTAGACGGGGGGTGGGGAGGAAACTGATGCCACAATCAAGCAAGGCAAAACTCTAACCGCTTCCATAGTCACATGCAAACCGCGGAGTCAGGCCTCAGTTCAATCCTTCATGTTCTGACGGTGGGCAGGGTTTCAGAGCAAACCATCGGAAGTGGATCGTAGTTTTCTTCGTTGGCTACCAGCTGATTTGTCTTTGGCATTTGTCCAGCAAGAAATGAAAGGTCACATCATCGCTTTAACACACACACACACACACACACACACACACACACACACACACACACACACACACACACACACGTTTTAGATGATGGAAATGTTGGTGCAGCATTTGTTATACCTTCCCTTAAAACTCAAAGATCGTTCTTTCTGGGTAGCAATTTATCTATATTCACAGCCGAATTAGTAGCGATAATGATGGCAATGGAATTTCTAACAGATCTTCCCATTAACATCGCTCAGATAGTTTTCTTTGTAGATTCAAAATCAGTCCTACTTGCCCTTGACTCCTCTAATATATCGACACGACCCGACCTTGTATTTGAAATTAAATATCTTTTATACTGTCTGGTGTCTAAAGGCATTATTATAGAATTTTGCTGGATTCCTTCGCATACTGGTATACTTGGAAATGATTTGGCTGATAGGGCTGCGAAAAAAGGTGCTAAAAAAGCAGGGTCATTTTCTGAGTTGAAAATAAAACCGTCAGTAGTAGAATGTTATCATACTCTTGAATCGACTGCACGGAAGAGAGCTCAAACAAATGTTGATACGTCTACAGAGATTTCATCCAACCAATGGGAAGCTTTTCCAATAGACCTTGTATTAAGAAAAATGCCTGATCTTCCAGTTTATTATTCCAGACAAATATCTTCCCTTATAATTCGATTAAAGCTAAATGCTTTGAAAACAAAGTTTAGTAAGAATACTAACTGTATTTGTGGTAAAGAGATAACACTGAACCACATTTTGTTCAATTGTCACAAGTTGACTACTTTCTTACCAACATCATTACGATCCAATACTTTTTCTGAAAAAAACTTGCAAGATCTACTTTCGAATCATTCTCTGCTGATCGAAATTGCTGAATACTTAATTCATAGTCCGATTGGGGTTTTTATTTAGATAGTTTTGAGCTAACTCATTTTGTTTAAGATAGTGAAGGATTTTTGTCTTCTTGCTATATATTGGTTTTTTCTCCACTAATCGTTGTATTTAAGATTATTGATATGTTTATTGTTCAGTTTAGACACATATACAGATACATACACGTACACACTCACATACAAAGGCCTACATTCATGCTTACACAACACACAGGCTTATTCATTTAATCATTCAGTCAGTCAGTCACTCTCTTCTTTCATTCACGTCTAATATCACTCAAAGTGAACAGACGTTAAACAGAAGTACGAACGAACGAACGAACGAACACACACACACACACACACACACACACACACACACACACACACACACACACACACACACACACACCAATGTCAGAAGCTTCATCAGCGGTAAACACAGTACAAAACTGATGGTTTTTGAATGTTTCTCTTGAGATTCTCTCTGCAATGATTATTGGACGCTAAGGTAAGATTTCAGTTAGATATAATATGATCATTTGATTGAGTGGATGGTCGAGTCAGTCTTACAATTTTTTTAACATTACTGTATTACTCCAGTGTGCAAGGACAAACGGAGATGTTACGATTTTATTTGTTTTTGTTAACCTTTAATTTGATACACACTGGGAATAAATGTGTACTATTGGTTTGCAAGGAAAGGAAGAGGTAAATGTTATTGTTCTGTTGCCCCCTCCCCCCTTGTCAAAAGACCTCTTTGGTAATGACAATAAAATATCAAAGTGTCAAGAAAAGTGTCAAGTGTCTCTGCAATCATGAAATCTGTCATCTGAACAACATCCTCTTTTAATGACACTGACACTATAACCATCTTCACGAACTTTTACCAGTTTCGTCTCCCGTGGAATATTCTGCTGTGAACACGTCAACACATCCCCAGACTGACATAGCTAGCTGTTGAGTGCATGTGCCAGCGTCCAGCACCGTGACATCATGTGACACACAGGGATTCCTGTGCCCATTCCTGTAGAGGTGTGTTGGTCGACGGCACAGCTGCCGCAGAGTGACATGTTGAAGACATGTTTTCGAATAAAGGCGATGTACCTTCGAAGTTGGGAAATGTTACTAACGTTCGGTTCACCAAGTCTTGCAGTTGTTCGCTTCTCTGTTCACCTGTCTCTGTTGATCTGGTTTGGTGGTTTCTTTCGAAAATTTGCCGGCTTTTACTTAGGGTTTTGTTGGCAGGTTACCCTATCTGTTGTTAGAGGCTGCGACTGTCTTGAGTTGGATGAAAACAACCGCGCTGTGTCCTTCTCCGCTACGTTTCCAGGAGATCAGTTTCAGTTTCAGTTTCACCAAGGAGGCGTCACTGCGTGCGGACTAGTCCATATACGTTACACCACATCCACTAAGTTTTTACGCATGATTTTAAGCTGATGGACAAGTGAATTAACAACTAAGATGAGACAATTGAAGAAGAGGGTCTCGTGCCTACGACTTAGCAGATGTCTGACCTACAAATTAGCCCAATGCGCTGGTCAGACCTTGAGTGCCCAACTGACATTGGATGTCTTTTTTGTTTTGGTATGTGTATGTAGTGAATGTACACGTGTGTGTGGTGTGTGTGGATGTGTGGGCACGAGCCCATGTGTGTGCGTGTGCGTATGTGTGTGTGTGTGTGTGTGTGTGTGTGTGTGTGTGTGTGTGTATGTGTGTGTGCACACGTGTGTGTGCGCGCTTGTGTGTGTATGTGTGAGCGCACGTTTGTGTGTGTATGTATGTGCATGAGTGTGTGTGTGTGTGTGTGTGTGTGTGTGTGTGTGTGTGTGTGTGTGTGTGTGTGTGTGTGTGTGTGCCTGCATGTTTGAGCGCGTGTGTTCGTGTGCAGAAGTGCGTGTGGATTGTGTGTGTGTGTGTGTGTGTGTGTGTGTGTGTGTGTGTGTGTGTGTGTGTGTGTGTGTGTGTGTGTGTGTGTGTGTGTGTGTGTGTGTGTGTGTGTGTGTGTGTGTAATTTGTGGTTTGTGAGAGCACACACACGCATATGGATATATATGTGTACATTTTTGTGTGTATATGTTTGTGCCTTTGTATGTGGACTTGTACGTATG
>CM065724.1:27965016-27970016 GCA_033310375.1 Conus canariensis
CTCCCGGATGTGCTGAACATTCTGGATACGCAGTAGAATTGGCCTGTCCCCACCACTACCCCTCACTCCGTCTCCTTCCAACCCTACTAACGCCCGTCCCTGTTTTAATTGTTTGACTACTTTCATTGATATGAATTAATGATGCTCAGTGTTTTTTAATGGAATGAACAAAACATTTGCGGTTTCTGTTGTGACATGGTGAATGAAAGTGAAGTGAAACGGGGATGGGGGTTGGGAGGTTAGGAAGAGGGGAGTGGATCTGATCGATTTGAAAGGATACAAAGAACAACTAAGAACGACAATTGTGTGTTCCTAAACGAGACAGAGACGTATCTGCAATCGAATTCCCATCATGCCAGCCGCTCTGCTAGCTCATGCATGAATAAAAAGTATTCCAAGGGAACATGGAAACCTCTCGGCAGTTCCATGGTTCAGTGCCACCTCCACCCCTCCACACCTCTATTCAAAATTCACTGGGTGACGTCCCTTTGGAAGATACATTCTTTCCGTCAATAATAAAACCGCACGAGTGAAAACTTGTGACGTATTTGTAGAATATTCAGTGAGTTTTCCAATGAAATTCGCTTCAGTCTCTAGCGGGAAGAAGACTTAACGGAAATGAAGACGTGTGTCTTAATGCAGCTTGTAATCTTACTTAAGGGGGCTTTCATTCATCCCTCAGGTTTACCAGCTCCACCATCTTCCGGGTTAATTTGCTGGTCGGAGACATAAGAATACAGGAAGCAGGTTCAGCTTTCATGCAGTTCGAAGTGTGTGTGTGTGTGTGTGTGTGTGTGTGTGTGTGTGTGTGTGTGTGTGTGTGTGTGTGTGTGTGCGCGCGCGCGCGCGCGCGTGCATGCGTGCTTATGTGTGTATGTGTGTTCAGTTCACTTCATCGGTTTTGTCAAACGTCTCATCATTACAGATGACATTAGACGATAAACAGATCGAAACTGTTATTCACTTTTACTTTATAATTCTGTCATATATTCACATAACTTGTCATAAAGATCCAAGCACTGGAGTCTTTGATCAACGTGACAATCTGGCGACTTCAGAATGAGCAACGACAGTTGCATTATCTGACAATTCATAATGTACCAAAATGGGACTCACAGTTACACGCTACATCAAAAGAAAACTGGGTGTTTTACGTGTTCAACTTTGATTCTGTGATCATTTCAGCTAAGTGATATTGGCAGGCGGGCAATGCGTACGGCTTTTCACAGAAATTTATTTAACAAAAGTAGTTTTCCAAGCCAACGGGTATTTCAGGGAGGAAAAATTGTAATGGGATAATTTCTGTATATTCTTGTGCTCCAAGGCTTGCAAGACTATCTGCTCTTTCATTCCACTTCATATCACAATGTGATGGTACCCAACAGAAATCGACTCCAATATGTCCAGACATGCGGTGTGGTAAGTACTTTGTTTCACAGGGTAAATCTATTTTGGCTCAACCGTCCCAGTTTTGCAATGAATGCATTTTGAATCAACACAGAGCAGAACATGGAGAAGGACATTATGTGTGTAATGTATATAAGTTAAGGCTACCAATATCGCATATAATTCTGCTGTTTATACCGAAAAAAAATACAACTTTCCATGACAAAAACATTTTTGTATATCTAAGCTTGGAACAACGATTCCTGAACTGCTACCTGTTGAATACAAATATGAGCCACCACCATGAATTTTAAGATGATTCAGATAAGAACGTTCTATGTGTTCTGTCATATCATTTACAAGAATATCGATATTTGTTTTTCTTAAACCATGTATATACATGATCAAGCTTTCTAATCAGTTGTTCCCATGGAGACATATCTGAAGAACAGCGGGAAGTCTAGAATCGATATTATATCAAAAATTACGCCTTCACAAAAGTTCAGCGTTTGAGTCCTAATTATTTCAACAAATGAAATGTGCTTGGCTCCGTTTGAAAAATCCTTACTTAAATCTATGAAGATTTCACCAGTAACAGAATTTTTGATTCATAGAATTCGAATTACATATATGACCATTTCTAAATCGTTTGTCGGCAAAAATGTAGAAGATTTGCCGCTTTGTAGTACTTTTATTTAAAGTGTGCACTGGAACCTTAAGCCTAGTTTAACAGCAGTAGTGTCATTGCTTCGTAACCTTTTCATAAAATGATTTGAAGCAGACGAGTACACTTTTTGTCTATACTCTAGCTTTGAGCGGACTAAAGATAGAGACAAATGTAAAAGCGTTTTAGTATTCTGACTCCAGGATAGACTTTCAGCAATGAGAATAAGAAGTCTTGTTTTTGATTTTTTTTAATCTCAGGGTCTTTTAGGTGCATTTTCGAATTCAGGATTACTTTTTGTTGATACTTTGACACAATGGCACCTAAATCAAAGGATGGCAACAGTTAAGACTTTCACCATGGTAAAGCAATATCCAAAAACTCCTCCTCCCCGGAAACGGATACGTTGTTCAGTTCATGTTGATATCATTGTTGCATATGACAATTGACCTCTTATTTACCTGCTTTCTTAGTCTCGTATTTATCCATACTGCAGTATCATCTGCGTATTAAACCACAAGGGTATTTTTTGGACAAAGCAGTCATGAAGAAATATTGGGAATAAAACTGGGTCAATGATTGATCCTTGGAGAACACTTGTATCTATACTCGGAAAACTGATTAGATTTTTCTAATTCGTGTACGTATATGTCTATATTTAAGAATTGTTTTTATATATGAAAATATATATTGCCAGAATCAAAATTTTAAAAAAAGAAAAGAAAACTAATCTGGTTTGCCAAATTCTGTCGTATGCTTTTTTCATTCGCAAAAAATGTAGCCAAGATACTTTTTTCCGTCGAGAAATTTTTTTATCGAGTTGAAATCTTCACAAGATTGTCTTTTCCTAAACCTGGCCTGTTGACCTGGAAGTATATATTTTGTTTCATAGCACTACATAAAACATTTCAATACATTTTTTTCAGGGAGTTTTCCAGCACGATAGCTCAAAGAAATAGGTCTGTAACTGTTTATCGAGGTCCTAAGCTTCAGGTCCCTCTGTCAATTCAATAAATCCATTGAACTCCTTCAGAGTTCAGTGGCAGCGTCATTACTCCAACATATCTTTTTTTTTTTTTTTTGAAAGAAGGAATGTATCAAAACATTGCAAAAAAAGGCAAATGACAAAGCATTTGATAAGAAATGCCATCTGGATCAACTGCTGTGTTTTGAGATGACATTGCCGTTAGAGATTCTGTCAATGCTAAAGACTGAATTTGGGAATTTACAAAAAAAATTTCTGCAACTGGAGCTGGATCCGAACATTCTAATGCTTACTTTCAGCCTGTCAAATTGAAGACAGGTTATTTAGAGAAATTATTTGGAAAAAAGCGTAAGCTTTTTTTTTTTTTTTTCTAGAGCAGTCGGATGTTCCTTTCTTGATTTTACAGGGTATCTTTGCAATCTGTTGTAATTTTTAATCCCTTTCACTGTCCCCCCCCACACTATGTTTATTTCTTGATTATATTATTTCCCGATGCAAATTTCATCCCGAATTATCTTTTTTTTTTCTTGGGCAATTATTTTGTTACACTTTTTTTCTAGACAAAATTTTCTTGAGTCTTATTTCGGATCCTTTTTATTTTTTTGATCTGTCGTTTTAATTTTACGGACAATCAGCATACTTTTGTCCGCCAGTTATTACCAAAGTGTTTACGTGGGCTATCTGAGGGCAGCGGATTGTGTTGGTGGCAAAGAGCAGAGGTTTGGTTTCCGCGTGTCATTTTGCGTCCCTTTTAACTCTTCTGCTAGGCCTACATACTCAAAGTTGATGTCATTAAAAAAAAATCTGTTGTGTTACATTGATGACGTATTGGTTTTGTTGTAAGGTCACGGGAGACAGGTTTTGTTGCGTTCAGTTTGACAGCATCTGCGTATGTGTTAGGGTTGGTCTTGTCGGCGTAACTGTCACTGTTTCTGACATTATGTTCTTCAGGAGCTGTAGTTGTGTCAATTAGAAAAAAATCATTTGAGTTCATTTTATACTTTTTCGTCGTTGTTGTTGTTTTTGTTGTTGTTGTTGTTGTTGTTGTTGTTTTTGTTTTGTTGTTGTTGTTGTTTTCGAGATTTGAGATCTCGCCCAGAACAAATATTGCGCGTTTGTGTAAAAAGGTAATGCTCACTGCGGATTACGGGAGACGGGAGGGTTGGGGGGGGGGGGGGGGGGGGATACATGGAGCCTCACAGAGGGCAACAGACTGTTTGTCTGCTGTGTCCTTCTTAAAGGTATTGTCGTGTGTCTTCTTGCACCCAGAGGTTCCTGGGTTTTTTTTTATGCTAATCGATGAGAATGAGGATGACGAAGATGATGCTGCGGATTTTCATTCCGGTCTGAGACTGCACGACAGGGCTGTACTCTACGCTTCCTTTCATAATATATCCCGGCGTCAACCAGGCCCGAGAGATACAGGCACCTGCAGTGTTGGTCAGGAAATTTGAGCAACACTCTCAGAGACGCATTCATTAAGTGGATGAAACTCGACTGTGTGGTCCCAGTCTTCCCAACTGAGCCCGTAACAAACTCAACTCTGGGTAGGAGCCGGTCGGTGCAGAAAAATCCCACATGACTCTGATGGGAATCGAACCGACGACCTCCCAGCCGGGAGTCCGCGACGCTAACCACTTCGCAATTTGTTTGGAGGTTAGTCCGAAAGAAGCGGCCGGCATTTGCCGAGCAGCCGCCAAAGCGTGTGACTTTGTTTTTTGCCTCCGACATTATGCCATGTATAATTACACCGTCGGAACCGCTCCGCGCTAACAGCTGAAGGTTATTGTGTATATTTTTATGACATTGTCGACACACTTTACCCGTTATCTGTGTACAGTGTTTGTTTGTCTCTCTCTCTTTTTTTTTTTCAAATTTCTTGGCAGCATTTGAGATAAGGACAAACAACGTTGTGCGATGCCATTATGATTTCATGACAGCCTTGTGTAAAGATCATATATCTAA
>CM065724.1:27972516-27985016 GCA_033310375.1 Conus canariensis
AATCTATGATTTTGCCGCTGTTTAACGAAGGTGGTGTGCATGATGTGAATGATATATATACACAGGCATTTGATTACGTAGTATATATATATATATATATATATATTATATATATATATATATATAAAATTGCATAATTCTGTAATTAACTCCAGACAACAGGAATAGATAAATCAAAATGACAGCACTGAAGAACGTAAAAGAGGGTTAAAAAAAGAATAAAAAAAAATTCTATGTTGCTTTTGTTGATTTTGAAAAAAAAGCATTTGATTCAGTTTCTCGGAAGTTGTTGTGTCCTCTTCAACTGAAAAATGCTATGAAAGGCAAGCTATTTTCTTATGTTAATGATATATGATGATGCAAAGGTGTGAATTATGTCAGGAACAAAACTAATAGATGCTGTAAATTGTACGCGTGGGATAAAACAAGGGGATGTGTGTAGCACTGCTCTGTTTCACTATTTACCAGTGAAGTTACTTTAGAAACTATTAAGATTGATCGTCGTGGTGCGACATTTGATTTCATTAAATTTATTCATACTGTTGTTTGCTGATGATGTCATTCTACTTTCTGTAACTATAGGTGCATGACAGAGTTAGAGACAATTTAATAGCTTATATTCGGCTGCTTACAGATTTGAGCTCACACTGAGTATGGCCAAGACACTTACTGTTTTTCGAAGCGGTGGCTTCTTAGCACAAAATGAGGAACGGTGTCATGGTAATGAGAAATCAGTTGTCAACGCATGTAAATATCTTTGCATTTATTTTTCATTTAGACTTAGTTTTGAATGTGCATGTCAAGATTTTCATAGCAGAGCAAAGAAAGCAGTGATAATCACCCCTCGTGTATTGTAGAGACTAGATGGCTGCTCTTTTAATTTATATAACAAATTATTTGATTCTCAGGTAAACCCGACAATGCATGAAGGAGCTGAAATTTGGAGTTGTGGAAAAGGTTTAGTTGTTGAAAAAGTGCCTTCGTTTGGGGTTTAACGGTTTTCAAAGGTGACACTTGAACACATTGAACTTGTATATAAGTGAGCTTGAAAGATACCCTGTTTACCTAAATTCATGCGTTACATGTGTGAAATACGGGTTGAATTAAATTCGAATGGACGAGAGCAGCTTGACATTAAAAACATGCAAGTCACTGCATAATTTAAACAATAATTGTAAGAAAACTTGCGCTTCAAATGTTCTACAGTTTCTGAATTAACAGACGTTTGCTTTTGTATGGGGCAGTCAAGACGGCTTATGTATCCCAGCTTTTCTTAAATGTTTCAAATAAAGATTGATTGATTGTAGATAGGAGGATTGACAGAGCCATATTTATGATGATATTAGATTTTTACAGTACAGACTTTAAAAAATATCTTACTAGAAAGAAATGTACGTTGACATGGAAAAGAACCATTACATGAAAATCGCTGGTACAAAACTTACATTTCCCATTTCTAACATTTGCTTGTCACCGCTTTAGATATGGTCTGAGGAGGGAAAATGAGTTGGTTTGCCGACTGTGTCTGTTGGCTAAAGAAGTTGAAATTAATTTCTTGTTTTGTTGTCCATTCCTAAGGGATGTTAGACAGACTCTAATTAAGCCAAATTATTACAATTATCTATTTGATTTTAGACTGGCTTTTGTCATAAAAAAAACTGATTAAGCCAAGATGTTGTCCATTTCTAAGGGGCATTAGACAAACTCTAATTAAGCCAAAGTGTGACAATTATCCATGCAATCTTAGATTGACTTTTGCAAAAAAGAGAAACACACACACACACACACACACACACCACACACACACACACACACACACACACACACACACACCAAAACAAAACCGAAAACACACATTTTGAATCCAACTCTCTATGAAGCACAGAAAATACTAAAAATAGCAAAGTCTTAGCTTGTGTGTTGTTTTTAACATGGTCTTTGTTTTCTTTAACGTGAATATCATCGAATGCTGTCATCTGTGTTACGTATTGTTTACACTTTTTTGTATGAGCGCCCCTTCAGTTGGGACCCGGTGTAAACTGATTAAACTTTGCATTTGCATTCGCTGTGGTATTCGTATTCTCTCTCTCTCTCTCTCTCTCTCTCTCTCTCTCTCTCTCTCTCTCTCTCTCTTTGTGGTATAGCAAAGGAAGGTGAAATTCATTTTGGTAGTGTTGTCTTGCATCACATCATCACACATCCACAGGTGTCCAGCCTAGCTTTTTTTTTTACATTAAAAAAAAACAACAACTTAACCATCTAATGCTATGGCAGCATTCCCATTGTTGACAGGAAAGGAAGACATCTCTTGTCTGGCTAAGAACAAGACAAGAAAACTGCGTGCTCTGCTTCTCTATACCATCCTTTAGCCAACGCACATTTTAAGAAAAATTATTATTACTGTTAATATGTTTATCATTAATTTTGACGTGTGCCTTAGGTTCGTTTGTTTCATTGCACAAACGTCCTTTCAATCTAGGCCCTTAGCCCTTAAATGTGAAGAATCACATTCGTATCGCACCACCCACCTCTCTCTCTCTCTCTCTCTCTCTCTCTCTCTCTCTCTCTCTCTCTCTCTCTCTCTCTCCCCTGCTTATCAAATACAAACATGATGGAGGAATTGATAGCTTGCACTTGTTTTCCCCTCCTCCACTGAATTATTCAACATACTGTTGTCTGGTCAATCAGTGGGAGACTGCATCTGTAAGGAGATCCAAGCGAAGGTTGTTCCGCACGATTCTTAGCTGGTGTCAGCATTTACGTGGCTCACAATGCTTGGATTATTAAACAGTAGATGTCCGCTCTGACTGTTGACACATTTTGACCTCCCTTGCATACTTAAATGGATCCTCAAAGATAGGCTTAAAGATTATTCTCTACATTTATACTGGTTTACATAACGATTTTAGTTTTTCAGCAACTTATTTCCTTACGTCACTTTCTTTTGTTTCATTTTTCAACGCTTCTCTGGCTGCTTTTGGCTGCTTTTAGATTCCGTTTTTGAACATTTGGTAGTGAGAATATCATTGGTATATCTCCATTATATCTCCATTTGTGCCAAGGGAGCACAAATATAATCAGCTGTGCCTTCCTGACGAGTCCGATCCAGCGGATGAAAGGCCTCGGAGCCGGTGATATGAATGGTTCTGTCTTCAAGGTGAGTTGCAATGGTCGCCACATGCTGCTAGTAAAGAACTTTATGTTTTTGATATATTTTCTTGATTTTTCATTTTTCTTCTTCCGCCGTTCCCCCCCCCCCCCCTTTAAAAAAATCTTTGCCAAGTCATTAATTTCAATGTCCGTTGGCTTTCACTTCTTTTCCCCCACTTCTGATTTATTCACCATATTACTGCCTGGTCAATCAGCGGGAGACTGCATTTCTTAGGAGATCCAAGCAAAGGTTATTCTGCACGATTCTCAACTGCAGTCTGCAATTTCATTACTTCAATGCTTGGGTTATTAAAAGTACAGCTGACTGCTCTGACTGTTGACACCTTTTGACGTCCATTGCATCGTCAAAAGGATCCTTAAGAATAGGCTGAAATATTGTTACCTACATTTACGCTGTTTACATGATGATTGTAGTTTTTCATCAACTTATAATTCTTTACCACTCTTTCTTTTCGTTTGCTTTTTTTTCTACCCTTCACTGGCTGTTTTGGGGGTGCTGTTGGGTTCCGTTTTTAAACCCTGGCTGGTGAGAATACCACAGAATTGTAGGCTGTGGTATATCTCCATTTGGTCCCAAGGGAGCATGGATAGAGTCGGCTGTGCCTCCCTGACGAGTCTGATCCAGGGCACGAAAGGCCTCGGAGCGGGCAATGTGGATGGATTTGTCTTCAAGATGGGTTGCGATGATATGCTGCTAGCGAAGAATTTTTACATTCAAAATACTGTGTTTCCCTAATTGTTCATTCTCATATTCTTTTTTTCCGTCCCCTCCCCCTATTTTTGTTAATCTACGCCGAGTCATTAATGTAATGACGGAGGATGTTAGGTTGTATATTATATATATATATATATATATATATATATAAAAGAAAATGGGGAAGTGATCAATCTCCAAGTATAACATGAATTTATTGAATAGGTGAAAAGTGTGTAAAGACAATGACAAGTCCGAGGAATCAACAAACTGGAATCGAGCACAGTACAAACACCCCCACCCCCAAATTTGAAAGTCACAGGAGGAGTGTTTGTTCAATGTCATGGTTAATAACGTGTGTGTCCCCCGTTATTGGCAAGGCATTCAAGGCAGCGTTGTCGCATGGAGTTCACCAGTGTGCGCAGAAAGGCCTGGGGGACAGCAGCCCACTCCTGCTGGAGTGACTCAAACAGCTGACCCAGGTTAGCAGGAGGAGGACGACGCTGCTGCAGTCTCCGGCCCAGCTCATCCCAAAGATGTTCGATGGGGTTCAGGTCTGGGCTGTTTGCGGGCCACTGCATTCTGTTGACACCAGCAGCTTGGAGAAACGTGTTTACTGCTCTGGTGCGATGGGGCCGTGCATTGTCGTCTTGAAAGACTGCCTGAGGTCCAAGCTGTTGAAGGGCTGGCAGCACCAGGGGTTGCAAAATCTCTGTTTGGTAGTGAACACCATTCAAGTTCCCTGCCACATTGTAGAGAACCGTTCTGTAGCGTGTGCTTATGCCGCCCCAAATCATAACGGATCCCCCACCACAGCGGTTCCTTTCCAGGACAGCTTCTTCTGCAAAACGCTCCCCACGGCGTCTCCAGACCCTGTTCCATCTATCGGTGGGATCCAGGCAGAACCGCGACTCGTCTGTAAACATCACGTTAGCCCACTGTTCATGTGTCCATCTCACATGCTGCGTGCACCATACTCGGCGTGCTGCTCTGTGGGCATCAGTCAAACGAGGTCTTATGGCTGGTCGTCGAGCACGGAGGTTAGCGGCGTGTAGGCGGTTTCGTATGGTCTGATCACTGACAACAGTGTTGGTGGCATCTCTAAGGCGACGTCTGATGTTGTTTGCACTTGTTGTTCTTTCTTGTGTGGCCTGCCTTTCAATGTATTGGTCCTCTCATGGTGTTGTTATTCTGGGTCGACCAGAGCGTGGTCGTTCTTGCACTCTTCCTGTGCCTTGAAAGCGTTGTCCGAGTCTGATAACAACAGAGTGTGATACCCCAAATCTCCGTGCCGCTTCCCGGACTGCAACTCCTTCTTGGAGCCATCCTATTGCTCTTCCTCGATCCAGCTCGTTCAGTCTTCGACATGGAGGCATGCTGTAGCATTGCATTTTTCGCCAGTACAGTGGCTTTTAAAGACATTTGGGTGAGCATACTTTATGACCTACAGCCTGATTTAGCTCGTGCTTCACATGATTTTGATTCAGCACATGCTCCTCGGATCCCAAACACATCAGAAATTCACCCCAATTTGTTCCAAAAATGACAAGTCGCGACACGTGTTTTTCAAGGCGCGTGAGAAATGTGTGCCACAAAATTGCAGTTGCCGCATTCACTATCAATTTGTGCGCGTGGTTCAATTTGTTTGGACCACAAAGGCGGTACAATTGAATTTTTGTAAATTTTAAAAAGTTTTTGTGCATTCTCAATGTTGGTCCTTAACTTTTTTTGAACAATATATATATATATATATATATATATATATATATATATATATATATATATGTGTGTGTGTGTGTGTGTGTGTGTGTGTGTGTGTGTGTGTGTGTTGTGTTGTGTTGTGTTAGCGTGAGATGCTCTCTCTTGGTCTCCCGAGTTTACTATCTTGAAGAACAGGGTGTAGCAGGCACCGCACACGGTAAAACAGAAGAATAAAAACAATTGTCCATTTATGTCTTGAAACTTTATGTTGTTTAAGGCCCCGTTAACCGCACAGAGCCATATCATTGCTGTTCTCTCTCTCTCTCTCTCTCTCTCTCTCTCTCACACACACACACACACACACACACACACACACACACGCACGCACGCACGCAGGCACACACACACACACACACACACACACACACACACACACACACACACACACACACATACATTTATCAACTTATTCTCAAACGCACTCACGCACACACACACACACACCCACATGCATGCACGCATGCAAGCGCACGTACACACACGCGCACAAATACACGTGCGAGCGCGTCCTTATGCATACACACGCACAGTATTCAACAACAAAAGAGCCAAGCTGCAAGTCAAAGGCCTACTGTAGTCATGTAGTATATTCCTGCCGTGACGCGGGACGGGGACGGGTCTTGACAGGTATGGTGTTGGTTGGCACCGTCTTGTTGAAAGGATATATTGTTGCGACAAAGAGAACCCCGCATAAATGCTCTGTTGTGGTTCACTGATCAGGAGCTGGCTTGGGTAGGTACAACGATAAAGAAGGCTGTATAAGAAGGCTGTAAGTTGGGCAGATCCAACGGTAAAGTAGGTTGTATTAGTAGGCTGTAAGTTGGGCAGATCCAACGGTAAAGTAGGTTGTATTAGTAGGCTGAAACTTGGGTAGGTACAACGATAAAGTAGGTTGTATTAGTAGGCTGTAACTTGGGTAGGTACAACGATAAAGGAGGCTGCATTAGCAGGCTGTCAGTTGGGTAGGTCCAAAAGTAAAGCAGGCTGTATCATTGGGCTGTAACTTGGGCAGATCCAACGGTAAAGTAGGTTGTATTAGTAGGCTGTAAGTTGGGCAGATCCAACGGTCAAGTACGTTGTATTAGTAGGCTGTAACTTGGGCAGGTCCAACGGTAAAGTAGGCTGTAAGTTGGGCAGCAAAAAAAAATCATGCTTCTCAACTTTTACAGATGGAACCAAGCTCCCCTCTTCTATCAAGAGCCGGGATTCTGATGTCCCCGTTTCCTGCTGGAACCACTGCTATCTTTTGTTTGGTCTGTTCCTCTGGCCTTAAAAAATGACCACGTGCGCGACCTGACTCCGAGTAGAAAGAACCACTCGCTTGTCCACAATAGTAGCGTGCGTTTCCGCTTTATCTGCGCTCATTGCCAACACTTCAACTGATGCGGTCGGTCTCACGCGCATTTTTGTGTGTTGAAGACAAACTGTCACCAGAAACACTGGTCTGGATTGGGACTGATTCATCACAGATCCGAGATTTTTTTTTTTTTTTTTTTTTTTTGCTGTCCCAACCTCTGAGCCACCTCAGAGGCAGTGCACCCACGCCGCTCATTCCGACACCCCGTCCACAGCCACAGCCCGGTCAGCCCCGCCGCAGCCCCGGCACCGGCAATCCACAGGGAGATGTCAATGTCAAGTCGTCAAGAGGCAACCCACCGGAGGAGACACTGCACTGCTGCCGAGTCACTTCCGTGGTGTTCAGTGGCGCCTGTTCTGATCTAACATACGCAGGACACCACCTACTAAGCCACCTACTGACGACAATAATTGCTTAGTCGCGGAGCCGGCGTGAGTGAGCTCTCCCTCCGGAGGGCGCCACCACGTCGGTCCAACGACAGCCCCTATGGACTCGCCGATACCGATGATCCCGACAGAACCAAACCAAGACCACAGACGTGGAGAGGACACCGAAACTGAGGTCACCATGACAGCAGGGCATGAAGGGCCACAGAATTTGAGATATATTTTTTTTAATGCTTATCGATGAGAATGAGGATGATTGAGATGATGTTACGGATTTCCATTTCGGTCTGAGACTACATGACAGGGCTGTACTCTACGCTTCCTTTTAATATATCCGGGCGTCAACCAGGCCCGAGCGATACAGGCACCTGCAGTGTTGGTCAGGAAATTTGAGCAACACTCTCAGAAACGCATCCATTAAGTGGATAAAACTCGACTGTGTAGTCCCAGTCTTCCCAACTGAATCTGCAGCAAACTCAACTCTGGGTAGGAGCCGGTCGGGGCAGAAAAACCCACATGACTCTGACGGGATTTGAACCCACGACCTCCCAGCCGGGAGTCCGAGAGAATTGTTTGTCTAGATGTGGTCTGATACCACCGCGTCTGCGCAACAAATCTTGCACGAAACGTGACTCAAGATAGCCGCCGCATTAATGCAATGCTTCACGGCTTCAGCATTGACCTCTGATCTGGATAAGCTGCTTTCAAGTAATCCGTTTACAGCGTGCAAGCATGCAGCTGCTGGTTTGATAACAGCTCTTTGAATATGCTGTATTTTCAGGTCGTACTCGATGGCCTTGGATGATAGTTTCGACCATATTTTGTGATTCACAGTTGGGACGACCAATTTCCGACAATTTGCCAGTCTGTTGTAGGCTTCAAATTTCTTCTTCTGCAGTTCTGCGCTGAGTTTGTTCGTGAACCAGCCATTCACAAATTCTATCAATTCATCTCTCACTTCTTCACTCACAGGTTCGTGCGCACTGCTCAGTTCTCATTCAGCAAGGTCAAATTTGTCTTTTTTTAAAAATTCTGAGACGCTAAAAGCTGTGCCTCTTTTTTTTCGCAAATCTTCCAATTCCCCATCTTCTCTCAGCTCCAAAGCATCACTGTTGCGTTCCTGTTCTGACTCTGAATCGTCTCCAGAAACTCAGGCAAATTTGGTTGTGTGTGCAGCCCCGTCTCTGTCTGGAAGATTTTGTGTTTGCTAAGCTTTCGATTTTTTTTGGTTCCAGCTAGTATTAGTTCTTGAATTAGGCTTCTGACTGATTCTGGGACTCATTGGGGGAGCTGCTGCTGCCCGTGGGTTCTGAAATACTCTCCGACATGGCTACTGAAAGAGCCGCCGATGTGCGCTCGAAAGTTCGGCTTCTGAAAGAGCCAAGCACAAAGGATCAAGACTACCGGTGTCGATCAGAAAGCCGACCAGTCTAATGTAATAAAATTTGAAACAACAATTCTTAGACATTACATTCAAATGATTCTACTGTAACTATAAAGTTTGTTACTGACCTGAAAGGTTATTATGACGGTCCAAGGAAATTATTCGTGTAAGATAGTCACTGGGAAAAGGACTTTATGGCATCTGTCTGGCACCCCGTTTTGGCATCAACTGGGGCGCACGCGCGGTTTTGTCCTCCATCATGTATACGTCTGACCAACAGCAGACGAGGAATAATAGTCATTGAACAGATTGATAATTAAAAAAAATAATAGAAATAAATAACTGTAGGCATACAGTCATTTTGGTCACTTCACATGTAAGCAAAAGTAACTGATGTGTATTCCAAAAACTCCTTTATAAATGGAACTGAATAGGAACGTCGAGGAACCACAGCTAAAGCGGTTTCTTGAAATTTTGATTCGAATGATTAGCCATAGTTTTCGAAGCACTCGGCAGTGTCCCGCAGACTGCTTTCCAACAGATGGCTCAGTGCAAGGAAAGAATCAGCCGTTTGTGCATGGGAATCAATTCTATAAACCAATTTACAGTAATATTTTTCTTGTGTGGCCTTACGCATACAAACATGATAACAAAAAACAAAACAAACAAAAAAATCGGTTCGTTCTCTTCGTTAGAAACTCCCCCAGGTCGATACTCCCTGAGCTGGATGCTCCCTCCACTCAATATTCCTCCTGCTCAATACTCCCCGTACTTGTCACTACTCAATCCTTCCCCTTCACCCTGCTCAATAGTCCCCCTGTCCAATATTCCCACCTTCTCCCCTGCTTGACACCCCCCTCCCCGTTCAATACTTCCCCACCCACAATAGAAAGAAGCTCTTGCTCCGGGGGAGGGGGAAACAAAAGGAAATCTTCCCCATAATAGGGCTAAAGGCCACGCTCGCGCACACACTCATAGGCACTTGCCATAGACAAGCAGGGGGAGTATCAGGCAGGTGGAGTATCGAGCAGGAAGGGGGAGGGGGGGGGGGGGGGGAGGTATCAAACAGATATCAATACGGGGAAATATCGAGCTGACCCCGAAAAAGTTTTCTACATTTCATTTCATATGTCCAATTTCTCCATGAACTGAGAGACCGGGTTATAAGAAAAGTATTAACTCTGAAGTCTTGATTGGATGGTTCAGAGACTGTGATCAGCCTTTTTGCTTCGTGAAAACTGTCGGAACACCATATTCTCGTCGGCATTTTGCATGCACAACACCACCTTCCATAACAACAACTATTCCCACTTACAGTGTCTCTAAGAACGATCTATCACGCACCCGGTAGCAAAATGCTAAACCACATCCACTCTGTCGTTGCCCCCAAAAGGTTCAAGTCCAATATTACGAAGTCATGTAACAGCTCTCCCAACTCATTCTGTCCCTACGAATGTCCTGTTAAGCAGCCGGTGGCGAAATACTCCCCCAAATCGACTTCCTTGTTGCTTACAAAAGGCTTCTGTCAACTAGAATAAATGTACTTCTTACTTTTCCTGCCACTGACAATAACTGCAAATGTTTCCTTAAACTAATGTTTAATCGTGTGCAATATCATCCGCATATTGCACCATCTGCGTTATTTTTGACAAAGCATTCGGAAGATCCAAAAGGAAAACAGAAAATAAGACGGGCAAAGATTGACCCTTGATGCATAGCCGTATCTATGTTTCTAAAGGTTAAGTAAAGTACACCAAACTTTGTACATGTATGTCTGTTAAGTAGATTTTTACATAGTGAAACATTTTGCTAGACCTTCCACTTTTTTTTTTAATTCATAAAAAGTCTGCCATGCCAAACAGTATCATACGCCATTTCAACGTCTGAAATGTAACAACAATACTTTTTTCTGCGGAAGTCCTCTTTCTTGATTTGGTGAATAAGTTTAATCAGGTGATCTGTTGTGCATCGGCTTTTCCGAAAACCAGACTGTTGTACAGGTAGTATGTTAACTTTTTTTTTTTTTGCAATAGTACATTAGACGTTTTAAAACTTTTTTCAAGAATATTCCGGAACATTTTCCTTACAACTTATAGGACAACTGTCCCGGGTTCTAATTGTTAATGGACGTTGTGTCCTTACACACACACACACACACACACACACACACACACACACACACACACACACACACACACACACACGCATTAACACACACGCAGCATAAAATCATGAAGTTCAAAATGTTAGAAATGAAAACGAAGAAAGTCTGTTTAATTTTCATGCATATGCTTTCATAACTCGAGTTGCGTTAGAAATGTAGGTTAAAGAAACTACAACAGAGACAAAACAAACAAACAAAAAACAACAACATGTGCACTAAATAAAGTACAACAGCTTCCAGAAATGTGCACTCATACCCTGAAAGTAAGTTAGTGGATTTATATGCCTACCCTGAAGCTTCATCAGCCAATGAGTCAATGATTCACTTATAGAGTGGATAAACAACACCACCACCACCAACAACAGCAGCAAACTCAACATGCATTGCAATCATAAACGCATGACATTACTATTTCTATCAAGTTAACTGACACACACAGTTTCATCTATGGAGGCTGGAAGTCAGAACATTGGAAAGTGTGGGAGTGGAAAGGGGGTGGGGTTGGGGGCTGGAGGATGGAGGGGGAACAAACGAAACTTGTGGGTCTTTATCGTGATGAATCCTGAAACAATTCTCTCCCTTTTTATTCACCCATTTGCTGAATGGAAGCGAGGACAGACTTGCAAACAGTTTCCATGACTCCTGAAACACGCTCTTAATCATTTTGAATTTGTCAGGTCCTGAAGAGTCCGAAGACGTGACCGGTGCGTTTGGCGCGTCTGAAACGTCCTTCTGTATCTCATTCCCTGTGTCATTTATCTCTTGTTATCATCACTCGCCTCCAACACGGACAACTGTTCAACATCATCGACCTCCAGAAACTTGGATTCGCTCGTATGGTTCACGTTCCTTGACGTAGCAAACAGGAATGTCTGTGATGGCTGAATCTTGTTTTGATTGGTTTGGTTTGCTTTGTATTTTGTATCAATCAGCTTTTAATTTTTTTTTCAGGAAATATTATCACAACGACCAATGAATGGATGAAAGAAATGGCAGCACTCTGTTGCGGAAGCAGTGAAAATGAAAGCGCTTAGTGCGCATGCACTAGATAGGCCGGAGAGAGAGAGAGAGGTTCTTGTCACACGGTCGTTGCCATGGTTGAAACGCTGTCAGCTTGCTTGCTTTGTTCGATAGATCACATGGGGCGTGAAAAAAAGGAAGACCTCGATTGTCCGGGTTACTGGAAAAACAATAGCACACTTGTCAGCTTCAACAGCATTGTAATCGGACAATTGTCCTATGGGGTGAAGACAAGCAGTTATTGACAAGCCATTGACCGATGATCGATGGAAATGTGCGTCACCGACTGCTTCTCTGAGTGAGAAGTTAAAGCCATTGGTCTGTAGCTGTGTATCGATGTCATTGTCTTGCTTTCTTTCAGAACTCGTTATCACAAACAAACTTTCCCGGGGTTAAGGAACAGCGCCATCATTCCAACAGTTTCCAAATAATGATTGTAGTTATACGTTCGAAGAAGGCAAATTACAGAGTGGTTAATACGAAACATGTCCAGTCCAACAGCTGAATTTTGATATGAAATTGATTCCACTGGATCGAAGCATTAATGACATTATCAGTATTTG
>CM065724.1:27995016-28010016 GCA_033310375.1 Conus canariensis
CCTCCTGTAGTTCTTTCGTGTACCACAGTGGTTTGGGAATATGCTTTACTCTGATTGTTTTTAACGGAGCATGTCTGTTATAGACTTCTGTAAAAATTTCGATCCAAAAGTCAATCGCTGAATCTGGATCAGTAATATTGTATACTGTATTAAGTTCTGAGTTCATTAAATCAAGCAAAAGATTTTGTTCATTAAATTTTGAGAAGCAACGATAGGTTATGGTTTTGTGGCCTGGTTTTGGGATTTTCACTCCATGTTTAGACCATGTAACACACACTGGGTAATGATCACTAGAAGAGAAGACTGGTACACAAGCTTCTAGTATGTTATTTTCGTTTGATACATAGATATGGTCAATGATTGTCTTTGAAGTTGGTGTGACTCTGGTGGGTGTTTTGATAATCTGATGTAAATTCAACACACTTATCGTTTGGCTCCATTGGCTGTTTGGTTTCAAAAGATCTACATTGAAGTCACCGAGTAAAACGATCTCTTTACATTCTAAAGAAACTGCATCCATCATAGTAACAAATTTATCAGTCCAGCTGACTCTTTCTGCTGGGTTCCGATAGCAAAACCCGATTAAAATGGATCGTGATTTGTTCAGTGTGATTTGTATCCACACTGCTTCTACGTCATGCTGTTCTAGGTGGGAAAGTCTCTTGAAGTTGAGAGATTCACTGATATACACTAGAAGACCTGTCTCTTTGTCTTTAGTAGGGTCTTTTCGAACGATATTATAACCTGGGACTGATACATCTTTATCACTAATGTAGGTATTTAGTCTTGATTCGGAGAGACCCAGAACATGGAATGGCTTTTGGTGGTTCGATATCAGGGTCGAGATATCAGAGATCTTACTGACTGCACTATTGATATTTAAATGGCAAATTCTCAGTCCATCTCTCGATGGCCATGAGTTCTGGTTTGTGGTCTGTTATGTCCTGAGTGCACAAGTAAAAGGAAAAACAAAAAGAAAGAGGAAGAAAGGACACGTACAAAAAAGTAAAACAAATGATGAAAAAAAAACCCCCAAAAACAAAACAATAACAACAACAACAACAACAAAAACCCAAGAAAAACCAATAAAACAAACTGGTAGATTAGATACTACAGCAGTGGTTCGGAAATAGGTGACTGAGAATGCACTTACAACTTAATGTGCACACAACTAATTGCTGTCAGGTTGTACAGGACGAAGTACTGCAAGACTAAAAAGCACAATTCCTGTATGTTGCACGCACAAAATCACCAACTCATATGTATCTGAACATACATATATATATGCTGATAATCAGATTAATTGAATGAATTGTCTATGATAAACTGTGAGTTCTCAATATGTCACATCCAATTCGCTTGTGTCGTCCTTTTAACAATATGCGCACCGTGTGGCACTTTTGTTGTACAAAATTCCCAATGTCAGCACATTTTCCTGTCTTTTTAAACATGAGTGGCAGCACTTTGATGTCGACGCACCAGTTTTTGTTTGTATACAACACTCCAATGTCAGCACATTTTGCCCTGTCTTTTTAACCACTGAGTGGCAGCACTTCGATGTCGACGCACCAGTTTTTGTTTGTCCACAACACCACAAAACGCACTTCTTGAGATAAGAGTAATAACTCGTGCAATACATCTGACAGGCACCCGACAGACTGCAGCAGGCCAGACAAGGAAACGAACAAACAAACAACAAATACACATAGATTTATACATACACACACACTCGAGAGTGCGTGTGCGCGCACACACACACACTCACATACACATACGCACGCACGCACACACGCACGCACGCATGCATGCATGCACACACACACACACACACACACACACACACACACACACACACACACACACACACACACACACACACACGTGTGTGCGCCCACACACACGCATGTAGAAAACTATTAGATATGTGCTCATAAAAATTAGATATGCGCATACATACATAGCACTTCGATGAAGAAAATTAATAAGCGTATCACACTTGTCATGAGTCGGCCGAATGTTCTCAAGCATTTAGACAAATTAAGGGTAGCTTTGCTGTTGTTGAGAGCAAGTTCCTTGGGTTCTTCAAGTGTGCGAACTCAGGCATCACCAGAGGGGAATACGCCGAGTTGTATACTGAAGGAGGGACAGTTACTGGGAAGTGTTTCGCATGTCTAAGGAGGTAGTAACAAGAACATGCCGACATGCCAACCTGGGTAGACGAGAGTGTCCACTTTGAGCACTGGCTATTCAGTGGGTTCTCCAGTGGGCTGAAAGGAAGGCGATCATGTCAGGTGACCGTCACGGGTAGGTGACCGTCAGCCTGCAGGCAGAGTACAGCGACCATTCCGTCGTCCTTTGTTCTGAGGAATGAATGGAAGGCTTCAGCCTATTGAGTGGGTTGCACCTTGTTGTTTATAGAGGTAGTAACTACTTGAAGCATCAGTCCTGGCTGGTAGAGAAGTCCAGGCTGTTAGTACAATGGGTAGCTTGGGGAATCGAACATGAGTTGAATAGGAGGTTATGCATTAACCACTTGGTACCCAAGTCTTTGTTGGCGCTAACAGCTGGGTGTGTGTGTATGTGTAGATGACTAGTGATTCCATTGGCGGAATAAAAATAACTTGGGGATTTATTGGTACAAATCGTGTGATGGGTGTGTGCCAGTGATTCCATTGGTTGAGCCAGTTAAACTCGGGTTCTCTCTTGTTTGAGAACGAATATAAGGTGCTTGGAAAACCAGGAAGTGTGTGATTCACTTAAGGGAAAGTGAACTCGCCCGTCTTGCTGAGGGCTCAAGAAAATACAGCGTGAAGCAGAGGCTTGCTGTTGCCTCGTTGTCTCCTGGGTGGGGACGTAAGACAGTGGAGGCTGCTGTCGCCTCGTTGTCTCCTGTGTGGGGACGTAAGACAGTGGAGGTTGCTGTAGCCTCGGAGCCGACGACGAGAAGAATGGTCTCCCGTGTGGGGACGGTCGACAGCAAGACGCGTCAGCCTGTTGGAGCCTAGACAGGGAGCTGCCAGACAACGGTGGGGTGTTTGCAGCCAGAGAAGACCTGTGGGAGAGGCCGACAGGAGCCCTTTCCGTGGAGAGGGCGAAGCGCAGTGGAGTCCGGGAGACTTGGTGTGAAGGTGCAATTCAAGCTACGTTGCCAGTGTCCCCCAACTGGGATTTGGCCAATCGGGAGGACACAACAGTGTGGCAGCTTCAGCTCGTGGTCGCACAGTGGGATGAGAGAAACTGACGGTCAACCAAGGAATGCTGGCAAGTTATGGACGTTTTATTTGTTCTTAAGTCTATAAGCGTGCAAACAAAATAGTGGAATATTGTCTTTCCTGGTTAAGTAAGAATAACTGAAGAACAGGGGATGCGATTTATGAGATTGTCTGTATGATGTTTACATATTTGTATGATACAGATAAGTGTGTTGTGTAGTGACGGGTGGGGGCTCGGAGTCAAGTTAAATAAAAGTTGATTATTTTCTATGAATGTTATTTGTTTCCCGTCACCTTTGTGCGGGCCCGATGTGAGTGACAGAGTGCGTGTGCCTATGCGAGAGCGCATTTTGGTTGTGAAAGCGTAAATACTTCTGTCTATAACCCCCCTGCATCCCTGAATATTAAAATCATATTTTAATAACGAGGGGGAGCGTCGGAGACCCGTCACAAATTGGGGACTGTCGTCCGGGATGAACATAAATGAGTCATAAGTGATTTTCGTATCTGGGTTTTGTTCAAATTGCAAGGGATTTGAAATTTGTCGTAATTGGGGAAACCTAGATTTTTTTTTCTTTCTTACCGGGAAAGACGTTAGTCATGTGTTGATTGTTTTGATCTTTTTTCATGACTGTGCCAGTTGTTTGAACTTGCTTGACTTTGTTGGTATTGAGGTTGATTGTGTGTAGCACAACTAGTTGATCGCTTTATTTACGAGTGATCGTGTGGATATCTCGCTTGTTACTGTGGTTGTATTAGCTAGCTGATCGAGGGTTAGATAGCTTCAAAATGTCGACTGTAGAGGGTGCTGAGACAATGGGTCCGCTGAAAAAGATGGACCTCATAGAAGAAGGAAAAGCTTTAGGACTAAAGGGTTCGGAACTGAAGGCATATGTAGATAACTGGCCCCGTATAATCGAGGCTCAGAAAATACAAAGGGAACGGGAAGAAGGAAAGAAAAAAGAGGAGAGAGAAAGAGAACGGGAAAGAGAAGAGAGAGAAAGAGAACGGGAAAAGGAGGAGAGAGAACGGGAAAGAGAGGTGAGAGATAGAGAACGGGAAAGAAGAGAGAGAAAGAGAACAGGAAAGAGAGGAACGAGAGGAAAGAGAAAGAGAGGAGGTACGGCAGTTCGAGCTAGAAAAATTAAGATTGTTGAATCTAGGTAAGAAACTAGAAGTGGAGGCAAAAGCCAAGAACTTTACTTCATATTACAATCCCTTAACTAGCATGCCAACGTTTGATGATAATCCAGATCATTTAGAGGATTTTATTTCACAGTTTGAAAGGATTGCCAAGGATCAGGGCTTACCCGAAGAACGGTGGGCCACACATCTGTCCGCACTGTTGACACCTAAGGCTAGAGAAACGTTTTTCTGCCTACCATTGGAAAAACAGACGGATTATGTATCTGTGCGTGATGCTTTGTTTCAAAGGTACCACGTAACAGCTGATAGATATAGGAAAATGTTCAGAGAGGCCGTGCGTAAGCCGGGGAGGCACATGTACAGTTCCTTTATCGGGTCAGGTCTCTCTTTGATAAATGGATGAGAATAGGGAGTATTGAACAGACTTTTGAACAGTTGAGGGAAGAGATCGTTAGAGAGCAAATCCTGTCCACTTATCGGAGAGATCTCACTGTGTTCTTGGCAGAAAGAGAAATAAAAAGCTTAGAAGAGTTAGTGAAAGTCGCAGACAGGTATGAAGCTGCCCATGATCAGCGCTATGTTTTGAAGGGAACAAACTGCTTGTTCCGTAATGCGCAGACCACACAGTCAGAGAGTGAGTCGCCGACTCACTACAGTAAGGAGGCGAAATCGCAAGTAGAGGCGAATTCTAAGTCCCGTGGCAACAGTGGGACTGAAGAAATGTTAGAGTGAAACGCACATGTTTTAAATGTGGGCGAGAGGGTCATATCGCCAAGGAATGTAGCGGACTGCGAATACATTCAGTTGTTGCTGTTGATACAATTCAACAGGAAGGCAGAGTACTACCACCAACTACTAGGGCAGTAGTAAACGGGAAGCCGGTGACCTGCATGTTAGATACAGGACTGACTCTAGCGGCAATGGTAGAGCCCGGTTTTGTGAGAGAGACAGACTATACCGGGGAAACCACCTGCGTGCGATATGCAGATGGAAGAATTAATCGGCTACCTTTGGCCCGAGTCAAAGTAGAGTCAGAGTTTGTCAGGAGTACTCTCACTGCAGCAGTACAGAAGAATCTCCCCTATCCAGCTTTGTTAGGCGGTAGGTACATCCTCCCAAAGCCTAACCAGGCTGCCAGTCAAGGAGGGAAAGGAAGGGTAGTGCAGGGTAGGAACTCCTACAACAGAGTAAACAGAAGGCAGGTGAAGTGCACAGGCGCCGCGGGTAGTAGAGCTACCTTAGACCATGAGGGTGGCCGTGGTGGTGGTGCAGTGGACCATGAAATAGGTCGCAGTGGCGGTGCCGTGGGCCATGGAGGTGGCCGTAGTGGCGGTGGTGTAGGCCATGGTGGCCATAGTGGTGGTTCAAGTCGTTGTTGGCGTTGCCGTGGCAGTCAGAAATGTAGGAGCCACGGTGGCGGACCTCAGGGTCGGGGCCAAGACAGACCACAGAGTAACTGGAACCAGCAGCTGGGCTGGAACCAGGGAGGCTGTATTAACGCATGGCAAGAAGGTCAAGGAGACCAGCTATCGTTAGGAAATGCCAAGAATAGTCAGCTCATAGTAGCAGACAAGCCAGTGTTAGAAAAAGGAGAAGTAAATAAGGCCCAGAAAGCAGTGGGCACAGGCACTGAGTGGGATTCGAACCAAGGAAGTTCCACAGGGAGAAGGGAAACTGGTTCGGATAAGATGAGTGAGGGATCATCTCCTTGCATTTTGGAAAGGGGAGGTGATCGTCGTCGCAGTGAATGGGTGCAACAGCCCATTTCACGTGATCCTGGAACTACAGACCCTGAGACAATGAAAGGCAGGGGTACTAAACGCCAGGAGGGTTTTGCTGAACAGGCTAAAATGGGGTACCGCAGATTTTCACGCGCTCCTTTAAGGACTAAATTGTGTGAAAGGGGCACCTACTCTCATGTAAAGCCTGGAATGCGCAAACTACCTGCCCCAGGTAGTACTGGCAAGCTACAAACTACAGTCAAGATTGAGAGGGGTAGAAGTAGGTCAAGGGTTGGAGTAATGACTTCGGGGTGTTGCCGTCGTAGTGTGAGCAACAGAAGTGGAACAATGGTAGGAGCAATGCCTACGGGCTGCTGTTGTTGTGGTGATGGTGTGAGCAGTCATCTGTTACGGACAGCTACCGTGTAAATAATGTAGCTGGCCAGTTGTTATTGATTTTGATTGCCCAGTATAGGGCGGGGTTGAGCCTATGTTCATGTATTATTTTTCATTTTTTTGATATAGGTTTACCTGTATGTGTTGCTTTTGTTCATTGCCCATTATGGAGCGGGGATCAGTACGTGCTCACGTGTTATGATTTGATTTTTCTGGTTGATATCTGTTTGCTCATGTTATTTTGTCACAGCTCGGTAAGGTGTGAAAATGTCGTTAAGTTGTGAAATCAGGATAAATGTTTGATTTGCATATTGGGTGTGAGACCGTGTGAGCAGATTGTGGCCACACGCCTGAATTTGATTTTGATGTTACGTAGGCTGGGCCACACGCCTGAATTTGATTTTGATGTTACCTAAGCTGGGCCACACGCCTGAATTTGAATCTTGTCTTTGTGGATTGTGGCCACACGCCTGATTTTGATTTTGATGTTAAGTGAGCTGGGCCACACCCCTGAATTTGAATCTTGGGTTAATCATGGTTGTGTTATTATTAGCAGTGGATAGAATGATTAATCAATATGTATGGGCATGCTGATAGATAACGCTATAGAGGGAGTTCCGGATTATATGTGAGCCAGTTTAGAGTTGAATGTTGTGCACAGTCGTTTATGACTAACAAAAGAGTGATTCAGTGGACTATTTGATTGATTTATTGGTTTTAATATGTACATCCTCCATGTTAGAGATGTTGATGGAAGTGATGTCTTGAAGCATAGGGGTAGTACTGTTATACCGACCCATGCAACTGAGTTTGTTTTATCCAATTTGAGAACATTCGTCCTGGAGGAAATGTTGATTGGAACAACATTCTTAGGTACGGGGGTGTCATGAGTTGGCCGAATGTTCTCAAGCATTTAGACAAATTAAGGGTAGCTTTGCTGTTGTTGAGAGCAAGTTCCTTGGGTTCTTCAAGTGTGCGAACTCAGGCATCACCAGAGGGGAATACGCCGAGTTGTATACTGAAGGAGGGACAGTTACTGGGAAGTGTTTCGCATGTCTAAGGAGGTAGTAACAAGAACATGCCGACATGCCAACCTGGGTAGACGAGAGTGTCCACTTTGAGCACTGGCTATTCAGTGGGTTCTCCAGTGGGCTGAAAGGAAGGCGATCATGTCAGGTGACCGTCACGGGTAGGTGACCGTCAGCCTGCAGGCAGAGTACAGCGACCATTCCGTCGTCCTTTGTTCTGAGGAATGAATGGAAGGCTTCAGCCTATTGAGTGGGTTGCACCTTGTTGTTTATAGAGGTAGTAACTACTTGAAGCATCAGTCCTGGCTGGTAGAGAAGTCCAGGCTGTTAGTACAATGGGTAGCTTGGGGAATCGAACATGAGTTGAATAGGAGGTTATGCATTAACCACTTGGTACCCGAGTCTTTGTTGGCGCTAACAGCTGGGTGTGTGTGTATGTGTAGATGACTAGTGATTCCATTGGCGGAATAAAAATAACTTGGGGATTTATTGGTACAAATCGTGTGATGGGTGTGTGCCAGTGATTCCATTGGTTGAGCCAGTTAAACTCGGGTTCTCTCTTGTTTGAGAACGAATATAAGGTGCTTGGAAAACCAGGAAGTGTGTGATTCACTTAAGGGAAAGTGAACTCGCCCGTCTTGCTGAGGGCTCAAGAAAATACAGCGTGAAGCAGAGGCTTGCTGTCGCCTCGTTGTCTCCTGGGTGGGGACGTAAGACAGTGGAGGCTGCTGTCGCCTCGTTGTCTCCTGTGTGGGGACGTAAGACAGTGGAGGTTGCTGTAGCCTCGGAGCCGACGACGAGAAGAATGGTCTCCCGTGTGGGGACGGTCGACAGCAAGACGTGTCAGCCTGTTGGAGCCTAGACAGGGAGCTGCCAGACAACGGTGGGGTGTTTGCAGCCAGAGAAGACCTGTGGGAGAGGCCGACAGGAGCCCTTTCCGTGGAGAGGGCGAAGCGCAGTGGAGTCCGGGAGACTTGGTGTGAAGGTGCAATTCAAGCTACGTTGCCAGTGTCCCCCAACTGGGATTTGGCCAATCGGGAGGACACAACAGTGTGGCAGCTTCAGCTCGTGGTCGCACAGTGGGATGAGAGAAACTGACGGTCAACCAAGGAATGCTGGCAAGTTATGGACGTTTTATTTGTTCTTAAGTCTATAAGCGTGCAAACAAAATAGTGGAATATTGTCTTTCCTGGTTAAGTAAGAATAACTGAAGAACAGGGGATGCGATTTATGAGATTGTCTGTATGATGTTTACATATTTGTATGATACAGATAAGTGTGTTGTGTAGTGACGGGTGGGGGCTCGGAGTCAAGTTAAATAAAAGTTGATTATTTTCTATGAATGTTATTTGTTTCCCGTCACCTTTGTGCGGGCCCGATGTGAGTGACAGAGTGCGTGTGCCTATGCGAGAGCGCATTTTGGTTGTGAAAGCGTAAATACTTCTGTCTATAACCCCCCTGCATCCCTGAATATTAAAATCATATTTTAATAACGAGGGGGAGCGTCGGAGACCCGTCACAACACTACATACCTATGTGATATGAAGTGGATACAAACATATGCACGCTCACAACCATTAGATATGCGCAGATATACATAGCACATGGATGATGAAATAACATATCGCACTACATACCTATGTGATATGAAGTGGATATAACATATGCAGAGACGGTGATGAAGCAATGATATACGAATACAAGGATGCATACAGGCGACGTGTTGATTTAATTCAATGAGGACATGGGGAGAGGAGCTGGTTGGTGTTGCTGTCACAGGAACTGAGCAGTCATTGTGTTCAGCAACTGAACAGCAAATGGATGTAGTGGGCTAGAGGGGTGTACTGACTGCTGTGGGATGTGTGTGATGGTGGGGGATTGGAAGTGTAATGTGTTAGGTGGTGGCAGGAGTGTTGTATTGTGAAGTGAAAGGTGGGCGTTGTCTGGAGTTGGTGGATTGTAAGGGGTATTAGAGGGTGGCAGTTGTGCTGTGCTGGGAAATTGTAGCCAAGATGTGTTGTGCGGTTGCAGCTGAGATGTTTGGAGGTAGGGTGTGTTGGTTGCTGCTAGTGTGTGGTTTGGACATGGAAGGGGGTGATGTACTATGTGGGTGGATGGTGCTGGTCACGTTTCTGTACTCTTTACATTGCTGTTTGTCCTTTCTAATCACTGGGGAAGAAAAGGAATATATGTGTGTGGGGGATTGTAGAAGGGGCTGCTTTGTAGGGCGTTGATGCCGACCTAGTATATTATACACACTGCGAGAGTTGGGATTTTGGGGAGTGTTCGCTGGGAAATCAGTTTCATAGTTATAACCCGGTGGACAGTAAGTGGTCATTGGGGCGTCTTTTGTTGCAAGACGGTCCCTTCTTGCTCTTTGTGAGGTGGGCCTGATGTAGTTGGAGGGTTGGGTCTTGTGGTTATTAGTGGGACAGATGTTGGAGGCAAGGACTTTGCAGCCATATGAACTGGGTTGTAGTCTGTCTCGGTACATGGCTTTCTTTGGCGCCCCAGATCTGGCGAGGAAGGAAGGAGTGTTATCTAGGTAACTGATCCCCTCTTGACGGCAGGAGAGGCGAAGATTGGCCGTGGATCGTGACGCCATGTCCTTAAGGGGGTGTTGACCAAGGGGAGGAAGAATGGAGGAGGCCTTCAGTGAAGCACTGGGGAACGCTTGCCTGAGTAGGTGGATTAATCTGCTACAGGCACTGGCCTTTCGTCACAGCTGTTGATCCCCACATGGAAAGTGACCTGTTGGATGTGGGGTGATGGGGGCAGTGATTTCAGCCACTGACACAGGTGATGGACTGTCAGGCCAGGCACAGACAGATTTTTCACCTTGTAGCGCTCTGTTGACATTTCCTTCTCATCTACCCCGTGTAACACAGAGTCTCCTAATAGCAGCATGTTACAAGTTTCTGGGATTGTCTTTTGTCGTAAGATAGCTAAAGCAGATGGGGGATTTGGATTCTGTTTGTTGATGGCAGTGGGGATTTCTGTCATTGTGTTTGTGTCTGGTTTGTTCTTGTTGTGTAGAGATTTTGTTGACGGAACACACGAGCCTGTGTTTTGCTCTGTAGAACTGTCTGACAGCACACTGTATGTATTTGATGTTTCCACTACATATTCAATCTGTGCAGATGATGTAGATGAAGTGTCACTGTGTATCTGGACTGCTTGGTTGTCTGATTGTTGTGTTTGATTAATTGGTTTGAGGGCATGTACTTGTTTCCTAATGTCAGTATTGACGTTGTTTTGACTGTCTTTGAATGATTGCAGTCTGCTTGTGGTATCTTTCATCTGGCGTTGTAGATGTGTGTGTTCATCTTGTACTTGTTTGATTTGTTGTGAAAGATCTTGATTTAATGACTTTATGGAATTTTTCACCCTAATCTCCATGTCACCCGTGTTCTGAGTGTTCCGTTCAACTTGCTGGGATGTGTGTTCAAGCTGATTTTTCAGTGTTTGTATGTCTTGCTGCATGTTGGAGATAGTGCGTGTGGCTGAGATAAGCTGTTTTTGGAGGTGTGTGATAACGGCCATGCTTGCTAGTTGAGAGAGTGTGGGGGAAATCCGCTGCCGAGAGCTGGTACTCTGGGGGTTCAGTGTGTTGACAGAATGAGTAGCAGACAGAGGGTTAGTACTGGTGGGGGAGGATGACGATACACGCTGTTCTAGAACACACGGGGTGGGCGTGGGGGGATCAGATGGGGGGTCAGTATTTTGCTGGGTGGAGGAAGGGACTGAGGAGTGAGAAAAGTCAACAGGGGATGAAGGACTGGCGATGGCTGGAGACTGGAGAGATGCAGGTGGCGATTCCATGCTGTCTGGGGCGGATGAGGGAGGAAGTGTGGCATGGGACGTGGTGGAGCTGACAGGCAATTGGGATTCCTGAGTTAGTGAGGGGTGAGGCAGTGATGGTGGCATTAATTGATTTCACTGCATGTTGTAGTCCCTACTCAGGGCGAGGACTGGATGTAAAAAAGCACGTCAGTGCTTATCTATCATCCTCGTAAATAAAGAATTTTGTCTTGTCTTGTCTTGTCTTGTCTTGTCTCTCTCTCTCTCTCTCTCTCTCTCTCTCTCTCTCTCTCTCTCTCTCTCTCACTGCATGTGTGTGTGTGTGTGTGTGTGTGTGCGCGCGCGCGCACGCGCGCCCGTACGGGCGTACGCGCGCGCGCACACACACACACACGCGCGCGCACACACACACACATACCGTACGCGCGCGCGCGTGGGTATATATGTGTGTGTGTGTGTGTGTGTGTGTGTGTGTGTGTGTGTGTGTGTGTGTGTGTATGTGTGTGTGTGTGTGTGTGTGTGTGTGTGTGTGTGTGTGTGTGTGTGTGTGTGTGTGTGTGTGTGCCGGATGACATTCTTCTTCATTACAGGTGTGACATTCGGTACGGACAGGTCGGTACAAAAAAAAAAAAAAAAAAAAAAAAAAATCATAGAGTGATATTTTGCGACGGGGTGGTATTTTGCTCCGCAACAACTCCCAGTTCAAGGGCCTGAGCTGTGCGTGTTGCCAGCGCTGTGTCTTTGACACAGACATTTTTTGTGCTGTCTCGTTTCGTCTCCTTGGTGACGGCAACGATCTGAGAACAGCCCTGGCAATCTTCATAGCTAGAGAGTCTGGCACCACGTGTAGTCGGTCCGAATGAGAAGGACCTTGGCTTCAGATGAATTTAGAACCAGGTCAGTTGCGGCCAACGTTTGAGCAGGCACGGTACGTAATTTTTTTCAGTCTTTTATTTTTACCTTGAAAAAACAACAACAAAAAAAACCCCAAACCAAACCAAAATAAACACAAAAACGAAAGCTATACTGATTCAGTAGCTCACTGTCATAGTGACTGCCACTTTCTTTCTTTCTTTCTTTCTTCTTCTTTTTTTTTTTTTTACAGGAAGGGAAAGGTTTGAAAGGTACGTTGGCTCACGGATATGCGTTTCTGTATCTGTATCTGTCTTTCTGCATCTATTACACTTCGTTATATTTGATATATTTGCTTCTCGATTTTTTGTTGTGTCTCTCCCTATCTGTGTGTGTGTGTGTGTGTGTGTGTGTGTGTGTGTGTGTGTGTGTGTGTGTGTGTGTGTACATACACACACACACACACACACACACAATATATATATATATATATATATATATATATGTCTCTCTCTCTCTCTCTCTCTCTCTCTCTCTCCTCTCTCTCTCTCTCTCTCTGTCGCTCTCTCTCTGATTCATATTCTTTTTCTCGAGACATACACCTATGTAGGAGGATTATGCCTGCATGATTTTTTTGTCTTTTTTTGCGTGGCTTGTTCTGTTATGTTTGCATTTTTAGATTTTACTTTCATCTTACTTAAATGATTTCTTTTTAGCAAATTATTACCTTCATCCAGCCGTCCCTTCACTTTGGCCCTCCCCCATCTCCTCTCCCTCCCCCCTTCTCTCTCTCTCTCTCTCTCTTGGCGATAAAACACTCACTACTTTGTTCCCCCTGGAAGGCTATGTGCTACTGGTCACGTCTGCATTAGCCTTGGCAGACATTCAGAAAAGTGCAAACCAAGCTTAAAAAATTGAATTAAAAGAATTCCAACGTTACCTTTTAGATTCTAACAGCTTGAAGGCAAAGACAGGAACGAAATCGTTGCCGTTGCAAACAAATTTCAACTCATTTACAAAGGGAAAAGTTGGTGGACAACGCCGTACTGCTATCTTTGGCATTGTATAGTGAGCATTTCCTGAAGAACAGCAGATTTTTCTCCGGCAGCTGCATTTGTGACGCACAGCGAACCCCGCCCTTAGTCTGCGCATACGCCGGTCGATAATGACAGCCGCGAGATCGTCACTTAACTACTATCATTCAGGCAATGCCGGAACGCATTGAATCCAATAATCATCTCTCTCTCTCTTCGTTTCTTTTTTTTTTTTTTGTACAGGGAAACTGTACCGGTTCAGAATCTGTGTGTTTTATTGACCGCTCTTCTATATGGGGAAGGGAAAGGCTGGAATGGTATCGTAGTTCACAACCCTGTGTTTCTGTATCTGTATCTGTCTTTCTGCGTTTATCCTTCTGTCTGTTTCTGTCCTGTGCGTCTCTCTCTGTATCAGTCTGTGTCTTTCTGTGTTTATCCCTCAGTCTGTGTCTGTCCTGTGTTTCTCTCTCTGTATCGGTCTTTGTCTTTCTGTGTTTATCCCTCAGTCTGTGTCTGTCCTGTGTTTCTCTCTCTGTATCAGTCTTTGTCTTTCTGTGTTTATCCCTCAGTCTGTGTCTGTCCTGTGCGTCTGTCTCTGTATCGGTCTTTGTCTTTCTGTGTTTATCCCTCAGTCTGCTTCTGTCTTCATTCACCTGTCTGTGATTCTCCTTACGCTTGTCGTCATTTATTTCTCACTGTCTTCCCTATCTGTCTGTTTGTCTGTGTGTAGGTCTCTGTCTGTCTGTCTGTCTGTCTGTTTCTCACTGTCCCTCCACACCTCTCTCTCCCTCCTTCCTCTCTCTCTCCCTCACTCACCCGCTCTCTGTCTCCGGCTATCTCTGACTTAATAGATAGTGAGATTAATGTCATATTGTCCAGAAGCCATAAAAGACTATTTCCACCCCCTATGGAAGTCTGCTTTGGTCCTTTTTGGCTGGCAGGTGGTTGGCAGGTGGTCCTTTGCCCACCGGCAGATAGCTCTGTTATCAGACCGCGGCTGCCCAAGTCGGTGTAGAGTTTACTGACAGGCTGGTTCCAGTCGGTTGTTGTTCTCAGGCAGTCCGTGCTGTAGACGGTCCGTTCATAGATAATTGTTGTTCTCAGGCAGTCTGTACTGTAGACGGTCCATTCATAGATGGTGGTTGTTCTCAGGCAGTCTGTGCTGTAGACGGTCCATTCATAGATGGCGGTTGTTCTTAGGCAGTCTGTCCTGTAGACTAAGAGGTCGAAACGCGTCGTGTTTTGTCTTGTAATTTGTTTGTCCTTTTTTTGTTCGGCGGACTCACGAAGAATTGTTCTTAAAATTTGTTTCAGTTTCCGTCTGCAGCCACCTCACTTTGAAAACACACACACACACACACACACACACACACACACACACACACACACACACACACACACACAACACATACGAATATACACACATACACACACACATACACACACATAAGCACACAACACACAAACACACACACACACAAACACACACACACAAACACACACAAACACACACACACACACACACACACACACACACACACATACAAACACACACACACAAACACACACACATACACACACACACACACACACACACACACACAGAGGAAAAAAAAAGAAGAAAAAAGAAAGAAAGAAAGGAAGAAAAGGTTGAACGTATATGCGTCTGTTTGGACAAATCAGTTGCCTTCGACAAGCCGATGTGACCGAACGTTTGGTTTTGAACATGCTGCGAACTGCTTGGGCAACTTTGGTAATAGGAGATCCGATTTGTCCGTTCAGACATTATCAGGACTTTGGACAGATCGAG
>CM065724.1:28015016-28027516 GCA_033310375.1 Conus canariensis
TCACTTAAGAGAGAAAATTTTCTTCTCAGCTGGTCTCTTTCTGTCTTAATTCTACAGACCTGTCAACCCTTTACGGCTTTATCTTGTGTTTTCAATATGTTCTGGTGGGTAGCCTGTGTAAAACAAATTCAACGTGATGAAACATGCAATAACATAAAAACAAAACTGGATAAATTGTGTCATTTGTATTCCTTCCCCTCAGATCAACCAATTACAAATTATATCTCATGCAAAACTGAAATGAACACCTTCATGTAAGTATTAAGCACAAGTGACACACCTGAAAAACAAGATCATAACAGCATCACTCTCTTTCACTGTTTCAGCAACTGAGAATCCTCTGAGCCCGCCATCGAAATCAAACCAAGGAACCAGCCAATGCACCACACAGCACTTGTCATCCAACCTCTAAGCCTTCTCATTCGGGCTGTCCAGCCTTTGCCTCTTAGCTCTCCTTTCCTCATGCTCGGCTTTTTTTTCTCGTCTCCTCTTTCTGGCTAGAACTTCCAGTTTGGATCGGATGGATTTTCTGTGTGCTAGCCTTGCTCGTTTTTCTGCCTCTGCCAAGGCCAGTTTGGCTTGTTGTTTGCTGACTTCAGCTTGCTTTTGAAGAGACAGCTGCCGCCTTTTCTCCTCTAGGTCCTCCCTCCTCTTCTGCTGGTCTTCCCGGTTCTTCTTGTTGGCTCCTCTGATCAACCTGCACAGATCTTTATTGACAGGGGTATATAATTTGTCTTTCCTCCGGAAAGCATCAACAGCAGACTTCCCTTCAGCTCTTATTGAATATTTACAGGTTTGAATGGCTGAATACGTTTCTATATCCATCCTAGATGATCGCCTGTCAATGACATCTCCCATCACGTTGAAACTTGATTCCACGGAAGGACCATGGAAACAAGTCAGCAAAGCAAATGCCATCCTGGAAAGCAGAGAAAAGTCATTAGTTTTGCTGACTTTGGCCCACCATGAATCAACAGGAACTGGTGCCCCATTGATTTCATATGGAGGAAGTCTAGAGGAACAAGAGAACCTTCTGACTTCCAAATCAAAGGCCTGCAACTCCTCTTCCTTTAAAACAACTGAAACATGATCTGGAAGTTTCAGTAGGGCAGTGATGACTTTCTCATGGCTAAAGTCACAGGCTGGGTCTAATGCAGACATTAGCTGGAGTAGCTTGTTGTCCAGCGGAAGTTTCTGCTGCAAGTACTGGGCACACTGCACGTAGGCCTCTCTAAGCTGCTCTCTGAATTTGATGGCCTGCTTATTGGAAGGGTGACATGCTGAAAGGATGGAATTAGCAATCCTTCCAGCAAACATGGCATCATCCCCCAGGTGCAGTTCTTTGTCATCAAGTGGAAGTTCCTTAAGGATCTTTCAATTTCTGTGGACTCCTCTTGTTGTATGCCCTACCCTTCAGAAACAATGACAAGAAGTTTTTGAAGAGGGCTACCTGCTTGTCATGCAAGAGGTGAACCATGGGGGATGCGCTCTGGAACAGAGAGACATATTCCTTGAGCAGAGGAAGAACAGATGAGTATACACCAAGAACCATCCTGGTCCATTTCCGGTGGAAAAAAAAAAAGTTCACCAATCTGTCTCTCCTCTGCCTGCCTTCACCTGTGACAGACTTTTTCTTGAGTGTCTGATGCAACTCTTGCAGTCGCCTTCTGCCTTCCCTACTGATATCCTTGCAGATTCCCTCCAAGACATCCTGGTATGTTGGTCTGTCACTACTCTGGAGGAAACCAAACACATACACAGTGAGGACACGGAACTGAAGAAGACAGCTTTGTGCAGCATCAAGGCAGGACAGCCATCGATGAGAGGCAAAATGATGGGGTGTGGTATACTTCTCATTAAGAACAAATGAGATTTCCTCCAAAATATCCCTGTTCCCCGAGCTCGACTGGAATTCATTGAAGATGTCGGTCAGCATGTTCTCCACCCAACGTGCAAATGGGTTGCAGAATTTTTTTGTGGCATTGTGTACATGGTGACACACGTCTCCATCAATGTCCAGTAAATGTTTTGCAACGGTGTTTCGGATCTGTTGCTCCAGGCCATTTTTGGACCCCCGCATGACCGCACATGAATCCATTAAGATGGACATGCAGTGATCCCACGGAACCTCATGGTTCTTGAACAAGCCATCGAGAGCATCAAAAACACTTGCTGTGTCTACCCTTGTTAGACTAACAGATCCAAAGTGCTGCATCACCACCCTGCCCACACTTTCATCAAAGATATTGACCAATATAGTCAACACACGCTGAGCACCAGAGCTTGTACTTTCATCTATGTTCAAGGAGAAATGGGAAGTCTTCATCATCTCCACTGTTCTGTTGGTGAAGGATTTCCCCAACCCGTATCTCATCTTGATGGACGCCGAGGTACGATCCACAGACAGTTGGTTCAGCGCCTCTGGGTCTGATGCCAGGCTTTTGCACAGGTCAACAAGCACAGGTGCAGAAGTAAAGGCCCAGGACTGCTCCGCCATTACAGCAAGTATGGTTGCCTGAAATCAGAGTCCAAGAACATTTGCATAAAGTTTCCTGAAAGTATACTGAAATTCATGCTTTTACCAAACAATACAAAACTCATTTTCTGATAACATTTTCGTCCACACAAGACACAAAGTTAAATTGTGCATGAGACAAAGAAAGAGAACGTTTACACTGATCTCAGGTAAAATCAAGCAAAAATAACGAAGCAAACATACCAGTTCTACAAAGCACCCCCCCCTCCAAAAATAAATAAATAAAAAATAAAGCAAAGTCTGCCACTTTCTGACACAGAGACAAAGAAAATTCTCTGAAAAGGATTGTTTCTCCAGTAGTTTGTCTTGTTCCTCACACATACACTAGGAGTGAAAAAAATGCAAAGAATTTACCTCCATATTGGTTACTCTGTCACTGACTGGAACAATCTTTGGTGCAGAAGACTGGCGCTTGACAGTCGACTCCATTTCTGATGTACAATTGCTCTGTATAGCAGAAGGAAACAGTGGCTGGTCCTTTGCTCGTTCCTGCAATAACAACAACATCAATAACATAACAAGAAGAAGTTACACACACACACACACACACACACACACACACACACAAAATTAACTCTCCGAAATTGCGTAAGGAATTACAAAAGGATATTGAAACATTAGTACAGTGGTCTGATACTTGGAACCTACATCTTAATGCAGAAAAATGTAAAGTACTTCATATTGAAAAAACAAACCCACAAAAGGAGTATATAATGAAAATTGGAGACAAGGAAATAAAAGTATCTGAATGTGAGGAAGACAAAGACCTAGGTGTGACTTTTGACAAACATTTGCTTGACAATCATATTGTGAATAGTATTAATAAGGCTAACACTAATGATTGGAATAATAAAAAGAACCTTTACATTTATAGAAAAGGACACTTTTTTTTTACAATTATATAAGACACTAGTTAGATCTGTTCTTGAATATGGAAATACTGCATGGTAATCCAATGCTAAAGAGACAATCAGAAGCTCTAGAACAGGTACAAAAAAGAGCAAGCAAGATGATTCATAATATAAAAGATTACTCGTATCAGGAAAGATTAAAATATCTACACCTTCCAACACTTAAGGCAAGAAGAATAAGAGGAGGCTTGATTCAAGCATATAAGATATTTAATGGAATTGATGATGCTGATAAAGCATGCTTTTTTTGTACTCCGCAGAAAAATATTCACTTTTACTAACAGAGTAACCAATTTTTGGAATGAACTAACAGTTAACATCAAACGTGCACCTAGTATTAATGTTTTTAAGAACCTCATAGACAAACATGAATTATTAACTAACATAAAATATGAGTTTGATGGATAAGAGCTAGCCTACGACTGGACCAACGGTCACGAAAAAAAAAAAAGATATATACATACAGAAGGGGCGTAAAAAGCCTAAATAGGCTAAGTGGTTTTTGATACAACGCCCCTGATCCTGATCCTGATGTATACACACACACTCGCTCTCTCTCTCTTTGAGTAAGTCTGAATGAATACTTGCCGGTTCAATCATTGAGCCCAGTGTCTGGTTCGTCAGTCTGGTTTCCAGATGTTTCTGGTGATCTTTCGTTGTTAAGTGTCTCATCAGCAAGGATTTCCCCTTTGAACCATAGTTCAAGATCACCGAACACCATTCACACTTGGCTTTTCCAGCGATGTCGATTTTGTGAATGGCATCGCCAAGTCGAACCACCATTTCTTTTGTCTTCAGAGTCACCGTTGTAGTTTCTTCCAACCACTTGTTGTTCCATCTATTTTTCACACCACTGTCCACTTGAGCGATGGAAACTTGCTGATCTTTGCCTAGTTTAGACATTGTTGAATATTTTCGACAAGTATTTGCGGTGCAAAGGCTTTAGAAACAGGAGATCCCAGCGTAAAATCTTGCGACGATTTGACTGCGTTGTTTCGTGACCTAGTTTTGCTTTTGTGCCATTTGGGAATAGCCTACTCCGTATGGAAACAACCAGCCTTGTGTGCGACGCTACAAGTACAGTCGTTCTCAAACGGCTTCAGATGTAGGGTTCAAGCTAACCTATTCGAGCTCTCGCACGCAGCACAGTCAAAGCAGTACCACAGAAATGATCTAACACTTCATTGACCAAATTCGCTGAGTCCTTGCCATTTCCGCGGCAACGGTAAGTGGTTTGGAGCAAACTGTCTAACTGCGCCATCGAGTCTGTGGCGAAGTCGGATTACCGAGACTTCGGCTAAGTCGGACCAAAGTCTGTTGCGCTCGGTTCGTAGGTCGGAAATCTAGGTCACACACCCCCTTACCCCCCTCCATTTTCTCAACGGATTTGAACGAATCACGAAAATGACCCATCTGAGCTTCTCATGGTCGGAAATCCGACTATTGTCGGAAGAATCTCATGCCTGTGACTCTCTCTCTCTCTCTCTCTCTCTCTCTCTCTCTCTCTCTCTGTTGTGGTAACTACTGTGTTTGCTTCTAGTATCCTGACATACGATATGTCACAATGTAGTTCGCTCTCTGTCTGTCTGTCTGTCTGTCTATCTGTCTGTCTATCTGTCTGTCTGTCTGTCTCACTCTCTCTCTCTCTCCCACTGTCTCTGTCTGTCTGTTTGTTTGTCTGTCCCTCCCTGTCTCTGTCTGTCTGTCTGTCTCTCACTCTCTTTCTGTCTCTGTCTGTCTGTCTCTCTTTCTCTCTCTCTCTGTCTCTGTCTCTTTCTCCTCTTTCTCTCTCTCTCTCTGTTTCCGGTTTCCGACGAGTGCGGACGTGTTTTGCAGATCCAGTGGTTTACAACAAAGTTATTGAAAGTTAATGTGGCAAAACAAGGTAAATATGACGGTATGTTGACAGTATACTTGCATTTCTAACTTCTTCAAGTCAGTGTGTGATGTGATTGTGCGTGCATTCAACGATTCACGTGGATTGTGTATTGTGTACCCACATGTAGCGTGACGTGAAGCAAGCCGCCATCATGCCCTAGTTTTCCCTTCAGCCAACTGCCGCGCAACTGGGTACAGTTGCAGTCATGGGTCCTATCACGCGATCCATGACCCAGGACAAAGGAGCGACGCTCGGGGAACATTTTCTCGAGCGTATCACTCACACTATGGACCCCATACAGAAAACATTTGATACACTTTCACACTCAATGCCACAATGGAGATACACATTGTTTCATAGATACGTTGGTGCTTACAAACCAACCGGCATCAACAGCTCATGGACTGACTACGCATCAGACCACAAAATTCACAACATTAGTTTACCCACAAACTGCACTAGACTACCACCAGACCTATTCCAGTCAACACTTGAATTACGACTCGGATCACACCCAAACAAAAAACTTCTCAAGATCCACATTTATTACACAACCAACAAAATCCTAGTTCAGGGCCGGGCCTGCCAAGACTGGGTCAATGAGGAGTTCAGAATACTGCGTGCCATTGTACACACGCTGACCGCGGCGCCAGCATCAACACACGACCGATCAGTCTCTGCAGCACTCCCTGTCGCTACAGTGTGTAGCGAACACCGGCAGAAGCGCTGTGCAGCTCTCACCGCTCAGGCAGACACGCCTACACAGCACCCAGTAGAGCTGAAATGTGAGCCGCCCCCTTCAGAAGTAGCAAGATTGTTCTCCACCATCTCCACGCCCTGCAATTCTTCCAACGCCTGTGTTGTGTACCCCTTGTCCATCCCACACACCACGACCACCCTTTGTCTACCTTCCCCCCATGACCGTTCAGTGATTCGCCCTAGATCACCATCCATCCTTGGGACAGAAAACGACATCAGCTCTATCCCTTTTCCCTTTCATGACCTTACACCAGCAGTAGACATTACAAACATTAGAATCCCTTTCACTAGCACGACAAACGGTGTAACCCTAGCAGATAACACTGACAATCATTCTGAAGACAGCACGTCAACACCAGAGACTGACACTAGGGAAGACGACAAGCACCCAGCAACTGACTCAGACAAGTCACTAGAGGCTAATGGCCCATTGAGCAAAACCTGTGTGACAACTGACAACAAAACCACTATGACAACGTCAAACGACACAGACGATTGTGACAGTTCAGTGAAAGGGACTGACACCAACACTGACAACAGTCCCACAGATTGTAGCTGTAGTCATGACGACTGTGTGCCTAAGGAAGAATTCCTTAGGAACACTCAGTCCCTGCGTGACGAAATCTCTGCCCTCAGATCAACACTACAGGAAACCAGACAGACCTTCAAAATAGAACTCGACGCTCTATCTACACAACTTAGTCACATGTCTTCATCTGACAATGACAAATCATCCTCTCGCAAAACCATAACAACCAATAAAAAATCTAAATGTAAATCACATTCAAACTCCTCCGCCACCCAACAAAAGCAACCTCTCCATCCTCCCCAGTCACAAAACACACCCCCTTCTCTCACTGCACACTGCACACAGGATGCACCCCCCCCCCCCTTCAGCCCTACTAACACAACTCACAGTGACAAAGTACAGGGCAACCCATCCCCACAATGTGAGAAATCCTCTAACTCACATATCCAACCACTTCCCGTTTGTGAGAAAACACCTCTCCCTGAAAAATTATCTCCCCAATGTGTCCCTCCCCACCCTCTTCATAAGGTTTCCTTTGATAGACAGACCTCTACAATACTGCTGAGTGACTGCACCCTAAGAGGTATTGATATCCCTAGGGCCAGCGCTCAGTTGGAATGTGCCGACAATCTGACGGTCCCCAGCCTGACTCAGTGGCTTGCAAAGCAGACACCCACCCACACGGTGATGCAGGCTACCTTCCATGTGGGGGCTGGTGACTGCAGCGAGCTCTTGGCATCACAGCCAGCTGGTGCAATATCAACGCAGCAGTGGCGAGAGCTCATTGTGCAGTGCCACCGAATCTTCCCCAAAGCCCAACTTCAGGCCTCTGCAATTATCCCGGCGAGAGGGCGGCACCCTCTGAACACCATCATCCGCCCCAGCAACGACCACCTTCAGAAGGCCTGTTCAGCAATGGGGATTAAATTCATCAGCCATTGTGCCACCTTCACCACTCAACGCGGTGCCCTGAGACTGGCGTTGTACTACAACTCAACACAACCCAGCAGGAAAGGAGTGGAACGTGTAACACAAAGCCTCTTCCCCCCTAGACGACAGGCCCTCCTACCCACCCCTACACGCCACACGTCTCATGTTACCAACAGCACACGACGTCCCAGATCCCCTCTCCCCCCTTCCCCATTCACCCTCTCAGAATTCCCAAACCTTCCGTCCCGTTTACGCACTTCTCATTCGTCTCCCCCTCCTCCCTCCAGGAAGCCCCTTTAAGACTATCCAGCTCGCTTGTGCGTACACAGAGTGACCACAAGAATGTTCAGCCAGCCTCTCGCTCTGCTGCCCCAAATAACACCAAATCTATTGACACAGCATCTGTCCCTATTGCACCCTCCCCCCTCCAGCAAGCCCCTCCAAGACCCCGCCGGCCAGATGTGTGTACGGGCAGTGACAACAGCACGGGTCCAGTCACCCGTCTCCCAGCCAACCAAAGAGACCGTCCGCTATGTGCGCCGCGCGAGTGTGCTTTTCCCCCCGCCTCCCTGGTTCAATAGATCTGTCCCTCCCCCGCCCCGGCCTATTCCTCCACCCTTCAGTTACCTTCCTCCGACCCTGTCTCCTTCACATCATCCGTGGTATTGGCCATTCTTCGTACCTCCCCAGCACTCCATGCTTCCCCCACACTTCTGATTGCAGGTTCCCGTTTGCGTATGTGCGAGCGAGCATAAATGTTTTAATAGTATATACAATTATATGGACACAGGTTACGTTTTTACGAATGGTAGCAGTTTTTGCTTGAGTGAGTGGGTGTTTGTAGGGGAAGGGGGTGGGGGTGGAGAGCTAAGTGTATGTGTGAGTGTGTGTGTGCGCGCGCGCGCGCGTGTGTGTATGTGTGTGTGTTTGTTTGTGTGTGTGTGTGTGTGTGTGTTTTATATGAGTGTGCTGTTTTTTTTTCACATCCTACACGATTGTGTGTGTGTGTGTTGTGTGTGTGTGTGTGTGTGTGTGTGTGTAATTTTCACCCTGTGCCGGCAGTGCTGATTCTATGATAACTGAAGTGGACTTAAACAACGTATACTATAAATAATACTTCGTAAAACTTCAAGACTGTGTCCCGTACAGAAAAGAGACTGAACAAAGCCTCTGCAGGAGCAAACTTCTGCAAAAACTGCTGTTTACTGCGAGCAAGGCAATCTTGTGCATTGCCAGCTCGTAGTTACTAGTGCGGCTACGTGACTTGTGTTTTAGTGTGTGTGTGTGTGTGTGTGTGTGTGTGTGTGTGTGTGTGTGTGTGTTTTTCCCACTTGTTTTCATTTTGAGTTGTTGGTTCTTTGCTTTTTTGTCTTAAGTTTCAGTTACCTTTTTCTCTCCTCATATTCTGCCCCCTTAACTTTTATTCTGCTTTAGAAGTGCGTCCTTTGTGAGGGAGTGTACATTTTCATTTCAGAAAGGTGTATCCGTAAGTATATCATTTGGCCGCGGATCCTAAGGGCATATACTGTGAAGATTTTTGTTTGTTTGTTTGTTTGTTGTTGTTGTTGTTGTTTGTTTTTGCGGCTTCTCATACGCTTCTGGTTTACTAAAGTTGTTACGGTGTGTAAACCAGCCCCGTTTTCTCTCCCTTTTATGTAATTTATATCGTGTTCCTTGATTATACAAATCTTAACGTCAATTAACGTGCAAAATCTTCCTCTCCTTTTATCATCACATCAGTACACAACTAGAAATGAGCAAGAACCAATCTGCATGGCCATGCAAAGAAGGACTCCGAATCTGTCACCTTAATATCCAACATGCAGTTAACAAGACATCAGATATTTCAACACTGATTTGGAATCATGGTAAACCTTTTCATATCTTAGGACTCTCAGAATCCAGATTAGCTGCACACATTAGCGACAATGATGTAACTATTCCAGGATACAACACAATCCGGAAAGATCCTTCACTTGCGAAAGAGACGGGTCTCCTTATCTATATCAGCGAAACCCTTAGCTTCAAACGACTTCCACACCTAGAAAACAACGGTGTGGAATGTGTTTGGATAGAAGTTGAGCTGAAAAGAAACCCTTCTATTTTGGTTGGATTCTGCTACAGGAACCCATCCGAAAGAGTAAACTGGGTCGACAAATTAATTACGATGATGGATGCAGTCTCGCTTGAATCCAAGGAAATCATTTTACTTGGAGACTTTAACATAGACCTTCTGAAAGTACAAAACCAATCGACGCAAGCATTCAGTCTATTCAATCTGCATCAGCTCATTGAATCTCCAACGAGAGTCACACCAAACTCCAAGACACTTATCGACCATATTTATGTTTCAGATAAAACTAACATAACAGAAATCTGCGTCCCTGTTCTAAACTGTAGTGACCATTATCCAGTTTGTGTCACATGGTCCAAAAAAGGAGTAAAAATTCCCAAAACGGGACACAAAACAATGACCTACCGTTGCTTTACAAGCTGTAACAACCAAGACTTTCTGCATGACTTGCTTAACTCAAATCTCTCTTCAGTTTTCAACGTAACTAATCCAGATCTTGCAGTAGAATTTTGGATCAAAACATTTACTGAAATTTATGATAAACACGCCCCTCTAAAAACGATTAGAGTACGACATGATCCTAAACCGGCATGGTACACTAAAGAGTTACAGGAGGCAGGTTACCTTAGAGATATGCTTAAACAACATGGCTATGAAGAGGAATCTAGAAAACTGAGAAATGCAATAAATTCACAGAAGCGCAGAGAAAAAACGAAATACTATCGAGAACTAATATCCTCAAACCAGAACCCAAAATTGGTATGGAGAGCTATTAACGAGCTTACAAACAATCAATCTTCTTCAAAATCAACTATAAGTAAAGACATCTCTGTCGAACAGCTGAACACCCACTTTTGCACTATTGCCAATAAAATTGTCACGACAGATTCATCCAGATCAAACGACCTACAAAAACTGAAACAATATTGCCAAGATAAAAACATCAAGTCTGAACTTGACATTCCACCAATAACAGTTTTCGAAGTTTATCACTACCTAACGCACCTAAAACGGTCAGGTACCTGCGGGGTGGATGGCCTAGACTGCAAAATCCTCAAACTATCAGCTCCAGCAATTACAGGCACGTTAACATACGTCTTCAATTTATGCATCGACAAAAATCATTTTCCCGATAGTTTCAAAAAAGCGAAAGTCATACCTATCTACAAAGCAGGTGACAGCTCAGACCCTGCAAACTACAGACCAATCTCAATCATTTCCACTATTTCCAAACCTTTGGAAAAACACATAAACAAGCACACAATACACCACCTTAACACATACCACTTGCTTCATCCAAGACAGTCCGGGTTTCGACACAACCATTCATGCCACTCAGCCCTAATCAACCTGGTTGATGACTGGCTAAATAGCATTAACAACAACAGATATTGTGGTGTCCTATTTATTGATTTCAAAAAAGCATTCGATGTGATAGACCATAACCTTCTACTTAGAAAACTAAAATTGTATGGCTTATCCACAAAAACACTTACGCTTTTTCACTCATATCTCACAAATAGGCAACAATGTGTAAAAATTAATACAACTTTCTCTTCATTTCAAACACTTTCCTATGGCGTCCCACAAGGCTCTGTCCTGGGTCCCTTACTGTTCACAATTTACATCAATGATTTACCTCTCCATATCACATCCACCTGTGAACTCTTTGCTGATGATACAACAATACATACAAATCATTCTGATGTTACTGTTCTTGCACACACAAGAAAGTGCGAATGACCTCGTCAAATGGACTGAACTAAATCACATGTCGCTTCACCCTCAAAAAACTAAATCCATGCTTATCACAACTAGGCAAAAAAGACAAAATCTCACTATTAAGTTTCCTCCTGTACATCTTAAAAATAAACCCGTTGAACAGGTTACATGCCTCAAAGTGCTAGGAATAACAATTGATAACAATATGAGTTGGCAAGCTCACATAACCTCACTATGCAAAAAAGTTTCACAGAAAGTTTATCAACTCTCCAAGATCAAACGCTTCCTCGACCTGCATTCACGCAAGCTCTTTTTCCAGTCTCATATTCAATCATACATAGACTATGGATCTACACTATGGGACTGTGCTAGCGCTAACACTCTCAAACCATTGTTAAGCCTACACAAGCGAGCACTCAAATTAGTCCTAAAAAGCAGTAGTCTTCTGGACTCGGACTATAAAAAGATTCAAGTTCTCCCATTAAGTCTGAGATTACAATACAACAAAGGGATCATAATGCACAAGATTGTGTATGGGAAGGCACCCTCAACATTAGTTCGCAGATTCTCAATAAATTCCTCAAGGACTCTACCCAAACTTCATGTCCCTGTTCCTAGAATTGACTTATTCAAATCCAGTTTAACATATTCAGGTTCCTGTCAATGGAACTCGCTCCCTGAATCAACCAAACAACGCCAATGCATATCAACCTTCAAACACCATTATTTCAACCATCTTATGTGCCAGTACTTACATACTCCGCCATAAATCCACCACCAATCACCACCACCCTCTTTGCCTTATATATATACCTGACTATTTAGAAAGTGTTTTGTACTTGAAATGCACATGTATGTTATTTTGTTTAGTAAGTATGTCTTATATGAGTACATGTATGTGTGTGTGTGTGTGTGTGTGTGTGTGTGTGTGTGTGTGTGTGTGTGTGTGTGTGTGTGTGATTTCCTATTACCTCCTGCCCTCTTGCCATTCTGTCGATATGCTTGTATTCTTATGTGACTCTCTCTCTCTCTCTCTCTCTCTCTCTCTCTCTCTCTCTCTCTCTCTCTCTCTCTCTCTCACGGTTCTGCTGGAATGACTTGATTTATTATCCATATGACATCCCCTCCTACCCGTAGCGACTGGGCTATCATTATGCATT
>CM065724.1:28030016-28035016 GCA_033310375.1 Conus canariensis
CAGAGAAGACAGACAGACAGACAGACAGAGACAGAGACAGAGAGAGTCTCAGTATGTGCTAGAAACAACACGTCTGAACGTTTCACGCTCCATTTTGTTCCCAGGTTAAGCACGAGAAATACAATAGTAATATTATGCACAGAGAGGTCACAGCGCAGTTACAGGCCTGTCAACCCCCATAGTGTAACTATTTATGAAGAAAAAAGCAACACTTGTTCGGTTTCATTAAAACCGACTGATGTATCATTAAAAATTACTTTGAAACCCCCCCCCCCCCCCCCCCCCCCCGCCTTTTGTTATTCTGATACAAGCTCACTATAGGAATTTGATTAGATCTTTAATCCAAGTCAATTTCGTATTCAATACAGACTGAAACAGAAAAATGCTTTAGACATTTAAAGATCTTTGTTCAGGGAAGACATATGTGTATGAACAATAGACAACAACAACAACAACAACAACAACAGCAACAACAACAACAACAACAAAAAAGAGAAGATTCAGAGCAAAAGTATTCAGCTTTTCCTAGAGAAAGATAAAATAAGTTTTGATAGTAATACATGAATTCAGTCAGTTATTAGCAGTAAACTAATTCTAGGTGTGTTCATTTCATTGTGATTACACAAAACTATGAATTTTAGTGTGTAAAAAAGAAAAGAGGATTGACTGCAAAAGAGGAAACGGTGGAAAAGGAAATGCAGATGAAGCAGAAAGAAGTGTCAACTACTATCAAACGTAGACTTAAAAAAGACATACAAACAATCGAAATATACAAAACACCCATCCCATGCAGCTGCAAATCGAAATATTGACTTAATGTGTTTAGCTCAAAAGCAGGCAGATACTGGATATTGAAGGCTTGAAACAAGTAACTACGTTATGTCTGTAAATGAGAGTAAGCAAATTATGCAAACTTAATTCTATACAAAGGTAACACATTAGCAGAGACAAACTGAATATCGGAAGAAAGAGGATGTAAGTATGGAAACCATGGAAACCTGTTTAAGATATTGATATAAGCTGGTATTTGAAACTTACTAAAACTTGATGATTCTAAACTTGATGATTCTAAATCTAAACTAAAAGGGTTAATGACAAAACAGGAAGCCATAGTAGTACCAAAGAAAATGCACATCCATTAGAAGCCAGGCTCAGACGAAATGACTGTAAACTTTGAGAAAATGTTCAAGCGACTATTCAATTCGTTCACTAAATGAAGGCTTCCATGATGTAAACACGTGTGTAGCGTAAGTTTCTCTTCACTGAATGGAGAAAAGCCAACAAACAGTTTTAAATAAATGGCGACCTATGCTGTTATGATATGTCTTACAGAAGATGGGATCAAATTGCATATTAAGCAGAATAAAGGTGTTCTTGGCTGATTTGTTATATGACGATATATTGAAAATTATCCCAGAGTCTTGTTTGATATTATGTATAACTTAGAAAGCAGCAATGTCTCTAGTTTGTAGGTTTTGATGGATTTGGAAAAGGCGTTCAATGCAGCAAACTGCACATTTACGCATATAATTCTCAATGCCTTTTCTTTTAGAGAGAAGGTACGTAAGAGAATTTATAACAATATGAAATGTACATCAACTTTGAGAGGAAAGAACTATAAAAAGTCAGAATATACAGCGGATGCCGTCAGGGAGACATAGCATGCCTTTATATACCGATCGCTTGTTCAGATATTTTACTATGCATGGTTCAAGCAGGAAAGAGCATTCAAGGTCGGCCGGACACAGTCTTAAAATCAGCCAGTACGATGATGACTCTGACTTCAACCATGCCAGACAGGCTGAGGGTCGGGGCCCTGGCAAAGTGTTCACCTCGTTTTCCCTGTTCTATCTTTTGCCTTAAAAATATTCTGTCTTTGTAAGTGGATCTATTATGTCTTCTTCTTCCCTTCTAATCTTCTTTTCCACATTCTTTGTCTCTCGGTGGTCTTGTTAGACTCGCCGCGTTTGCCGTGGGGTGCGACCTGCGATGGAGGGGTACACACTGGCCCATGTGTATTAACTGGCTACCTTCGCGTGGGACTGGGTCAAGACAGGCAGTTTTCCGACTGGCTAAGGTAGCATCTGTAGTGGTAAGCTTTCTGTCCCTGGGAGTTGAGCAAGATTAGGAGGAGGGATCAAGACATGGGTCACTTGGCCCTGGCCCCTCAGCTGGACTACATGGTGGATGGGTAACGGGGGGATGAAATTCAAAACAATACAGCAGGCTTTCTTCTTGTGGCGTGTGACATCGATACAAAATTTGACGTTTTTGAAACCTTACTTATAGCATTGCCCCCCCCCCCCTCCCCCTCCCACCATCATTAATTTTGAATAGAAACCTTATGGTCAGATTAGATAAGAAAAATGATGGGACCTTGTAAGTACCTTTAAAAAAAATCCTGCGCTTCCCTTCCATTTTCACCATCATTCTTATACATTCACTCATTTTCTTTAAGTTTTGAGTAGTTTTATTAAAAATGAATATGTAATTCTTTCTTGGCTTCTCTTTTTCACTAGAGACTTTGGTATTTGAGGAGCTGATATTTATCTAACTTGTAGGTGAAACACGGGAAGTCTGTACATCATGGAGAGATGTATGTATGCGTGTGTGTTCTTATCCCCCATCTCCTTCCCATTCCATTGTCCCTCACACATGCCTGCACGCACGCGCTCGCGCGCGCGCGCACACACACACACACACCTCAACACACACACACACACACACACACACACACACACACACACACACACACACACACACACACACACACACACACACACACACACACCTCAACACACACACACACACACACACACACCACACACACATACACACACACACACACACACCACACACACACACACACCTCAACACACACACACACACACACACACACACACACACACACACACACACACACACACACAGAGATTCAAATATTTGAAGATTTTAATTCTCTGACCCCTTCTGGGGCATGGTGGACTTGAAACAAATCAAAGAAACGTTAATGAAACAAATCAATCATCCGAAAATTTTTCCCATAATTAACACACTGAATATAATGTTGCACAACTTTACTAAGTTTTAGAAATTTTGCTAAGTTTAGTAACACTTTTTCTACCACCACAGAGCAAACGACAATAGTAAAATACGGACATTTTACATGCAAATTTTCTTGGTATAAACTGATATCTTCTCTCTCTCTCTCTCTCTCTCTCTCTCACACACACACACACACACACACACACACACACACACACACACACACACACACACACACACACGCACAACACACACACACACACACACACACGCACGCGCGCGCGCGCGCGGCGCGCGCGCACACACACACACACACACACACACATACACACATACGCGCGCGCGCATGCTTACTTTTCTCCTGCCTCTCTCACTGTCATGACAAGCTATAATATTTTGTGGACCCAAAACAACCCTGGTGAGCTGAGCGGTCGAAACGACAATAAGTTGGAGGGGAGGGGGGTGGGTGGCTGGGTGGGGAGGTAGGGTGCCACGGTGGGCGTTGGAAGGGGGAGGGGTGTTTTTTTTTCTTCAGAATAATGTATAGCATGCCTCCTAAACTGTCGTTTTATATTATGGGTATCCGGTTTGCAAATGATCTACTAAGTGTAAAGGTCGTCCGTCAAGAATTGTTCATAATAGTGTGTGTGTGTGTGTGTGTGTGTGTGTGTGTGTGTGTGTGTGTGTGTGTGTGTGTGTGTGTGTTTGTTGAATACGGTGACGGCGGCGGTGATGGTATCTATGGTGTGTGTGTGTGTTTTTTTTTTTCTGTGTGTGTGTGTGTGTGTGTGTGTGTGTGTGTGTGTGTGTGTGTGTGTGTGTGTGTGTGTTTCACAATCTCTCCACCTCCAATCCAATCCACTTACAACCTGCAGCCAGTCCCTCGCCCCTTTCTCTCCCTCCTACCCCCGCCTGTTCCTTCTGTTTTTCTTCCTGTTTGCTGTTAAGAAATATTGAACCTTTTGATTGTTTTGAAATGCAAATTGTTGTCCCCCCCTCCCCTCCCCCCCCCCCCCCCCCACACATGCATAGTTGGGTTGTATTCAGGAAAGAATAATTTCGCAATGAGATTGCCATAGGACTGAATTTGTATTTTGTTGATTGTGAAACACATGTCATAACATTTCCCATGTGGGAAAAGAATAATGATTTGTTGTCACCTGTCACAAAAATCGTGTCTTGAAGGCTGTGGGTTGGAGAAAAAATTGCCAGAAAATCACATCTGGCATGCAAGCACCCTTTATCACAATGACAAAATTGAACATGCAGGACAGTAGTTCCCTGTAAAATGCGTCTGTGTCCATCCTGCATAACTATTGATTTTGTCGAAAATAATTTTGAGTTGGTGTCAAATTTGCCGAAAGGAAGACACTATTAGTACTGTGGTTTCACTATACTACTATGAACTAGGCACAAAATCCTTTCGTAATGGTAATCTGAGCAGGTCATTGTGTGTACAGTTGGAGGGTCTCTTTTGTCCCCTCATTTTGAATTGGGGGTGATCTCAATAATTGTCAGTGTCTGAAACTGATCTTATCATCACGAAAAGATGACGTTTTAGGGGAGTACGTCAAATTAAAATGTAATAATAAAAAAAGTTGGTTATAGCAAACTGGATACACTCTTTTTAGTCTATACTCATCATAACCATGTTGTGTTTAAAAGAATGCCAGTAAAAAAGCTGGTGGCAAGCGCCTCAAAAGCCAATATCATTTACATGCAAGAAACAAATTGAAATGGGCCGTTACACGCTATCACAGAGTTAGTAGTAGCTCTTTTCAAAGGACACGCAGACTCAACCAAAGAGAGCGGGCGCCATGTAAACTATTCATTGAGTTTGAAATCAGTTCGAGTTTTTCATGCGGGCATTGTTTGTTCAATAGGATCAGAAGACATCTGTGGACAAGCTGCACACCAAAAATTAATGCGCCAAGGACTTAGAGATCGAGCTTATA